>CAJHNH020003684.1:0-22500 GCA_905116865.2 Candidula unifasciata
GTTTTTGTTTTGTTGCTGCCATCTGGGAGGGAGAGTTAAAATTACTCAGATCTTAAAACGAACAAATGAAAATCAATCTCTAGTTACACACATAACAGCAGAGAACATTTGTCATCCGGTTTGTCAAAAATATCAGTTGATGCCTGATTTGTCAGCATCGTAATGCCTGATTTGTCAGCATCGTAATGCCTGATTTGTCAACATCGTATTATCCCCCCTGTCCTAATTTTACAGCTTCATTCACGGACACGTCTCATATTATCAGAGATGAGCAATCAAATTTAAAAGGAACAAACTGCAGTCACGTCTGTTTTTCCTAATTTGTTGTCAAAATAAACCCCAGTGTTATCTCTGTGATTTATGTTTTCTGTTCTGTAAAACGATTCTGATGCATGCATGCTGGGCAGATTTATCGTGTATTATTTCCTTTGCCATGCATTAAAGTGTTTTGTTTCAGGACTTAATGTCCTAGTTGTTTTACTTTTTTGTAAACTATTTACAGCATATGTTTTTGTGTGTGTCAGTATGTGTCTATACGTGTGTGTGTGTTTTATGTGACTGTGTAAGTGTGTGAGGGTGGCAGGCGGGCGTGTGTTTGTGTGTGTGTGTGTGTGTGTGTGTGTTAATTGCAAGATATTATGTTTCTTTACTCACACAAGGTGCATCCGTTACAAGTGCTTATTGAGAACTTTGGATGTTAAACGGGGTATCTGGGATTTGAGTTGTTGGCTTAAATTTTTAAAAAAAAATTTAAAAGAGTTTTTTCAGTCTCATAGGTCACACGGCAAGTTAGAAAACTAAAGTAGAAGAATGGAGTGCAAGAGATAAAGACACCTGTTAAGAAACCTTTTTGTAAATAACTGTTAAACTGTTAATTCTAGACTAGACAGCTGCTCACAATTTTTTTTTTTAAATTAGAATCTGCCCATAACAAATATTTAAAGCACGTGTGATTTTGGCATATACGCACATGGATCCTCCTCGAAGCTACACAGTTTGTGTGCTGTGATGAAATGCTTATATCATAATGAAAGGCAGGTTGATAAAGCACATTCCTTGGTAACTGTGCAACGAAGATGGTCCATTAATAATCTCACCGAACCTGGAAAAGTAATTTACAAATAAACTGACCGTTTAATATTTTTACCTCTTTCCACGCTCCAGTAAAGTCTTCCGAATGGAGAAATATTTAAGCTTCATTATATATTACCTACTTGCTGGACTATGGCTAATGCATTTAGTGATAAACTAAGACAAATTCTTTTACATAACATTCTAAGTGTAATTATAAAAGCAGTGAATAATTTAGTTCTGTAAGTTGCATCTCTTGGTATGAAAAACTAAACATAAAAAACATCATCTATAGAGACAACTAAGTGAACATGTTTAATTAGGGAAAGCCAAATTGCAGGTTTCTTCATGCTCTACGTTTTATTTCCATCTAGATGAAAGCAGGGTTTTGAAACATTTCCAAATGAAAATCTGCATAGCAAGCATTCCTTACGCAGTCGTGGTTCTGGTCTAATCATTACCCTAACTTAAAGACGTAAAGTTGACTTAGAGAGCATGATTCGGAAAATAGAAACCGGTGTCCGGTGCGTAGAGTCGCTTGCATCACATGATAAGACCAAGACCTGGTGACCGCCGCGGATAAGATTCAGATTATGAGCATATAGATCGATTGCTCGATCGAGCGGTTTGTCTCTTCCGTTTACAATACGATCCGAAAATTAAAGAATCTCAGTCTGGATGCCAGATCAACAAGGCAGATCTCAGACATCCTGTTTAACCTTTAACGAAGTTATAAATTCACATCGGAAACCAGCAGGCTCTCCGTTAGTTCTGTTGATCCTCGTGCACTACTCCTGTCCCACATCCCCGTCGTACCCCACGGATACTAGCTAATATGAGAATAAACCGAGCTTGCAGATTATCTCTTTGTTAGTGGCCCACAGAGATGAGGTGGCAAGAAATACTTAGGGTCTCATCAGTCCACCTCCAGTGCATGGATTATAGCGTCTGTCAAGAACTCCTTTGAAATACGAATTAAACCCACTGGCTGAATATCCTACTATACCACAAACTTCTTTTCAAACGCCTGTAGAAGTCCTACTGATCAAGCTCAGATGTCATATATCAGCAGAGCAGCCACCTCACTGCGAACTGCTGAAACCCTAGCCAAAGACCAAACAATTAGTTCGCAGCTCAGACAAGCAATGTCATCAGTGGGGATGGCATAATAGTAAAGGTTTAGATGTCCAACCATCTAATGTCTTTCTGTCTGGCAGTGAGTTGAATGTGGTTAATTTTTTTCAATCATAAATGGATGAATGGTTTAAGTGTAACCCAGTCTAGACGCCGTTGCACTGGATGTGTTTTCTAGGGGCAACAGCTGAAGATAAAAGGATAGCAAGAACACCACACAAATGAGGCTACGTGACTTTCCACGAAACCATTTGGGGAAGCTAATGCGGTAAACATAAGCCCGATAATGTCAGATCTGACGTAGTCGGTTGGGAGGGTAACGCCGCTTCACCCCCACCCCTCCCTCGCTTTTCCCCACCCGCTATGCCCCCTTTTTCGAAGCAGGCTTAATCCCCTTCCTAAAATGTGTCTGGCCTGAACGCGCCGTGTTTAGCACCTTGTATCAAATACACAAGTGAAGTAATATAAAGAAATAAAAGAGAACATGAAAAGATAATAGAATAAGATAATAAAATGATTCAAACAAAGGCAGTGATATTCACATGACATTGTCGGATCGGTTGAAAAGAACTATATACGCCAGGATTCGAATCCTGTAGTCACATGTGCTACTTGACGTTGGCCAGACACAAACTTTTTACACGAATATCCCGCTTGATTTCTTTATTACCTCTGGCTAGATGTTAATTTTAGTTAAGTTTGTGTTAAAAATCAGCATCACAGCCCTCAAGATATTCCTACAAGTGGTCCATCCCCATCTTCAGCAGCGTTCGCTTGGTGTAAAAAAAAAATACAAATAGTTTGTTGTAAAAATATCAAATGGAAATTTAAATGTATCAGTGACATTAAAATACACTTACCATCATCAGGTACCTTGCCGACTGGCGTAGACGATCATGTCCCTCCACAAACAGCAATCTCCTGCAGTGTGCATCATGTGCTGACGCCCCTCCATGCCATACAACAAGACTATCAAGAATCGTCTCTCGTTGTCTTCCTCTATATCTCTTTTCACAGATCTTTGCAGTGGTCACAACATGTTCTATGTCCCTCTTCTCATAACATAGCCGAAAAAACGATGACTGTCTCCTTCTGATGTCTGTAAAAAGTTGTTATCGGGCTCCCGTCTCTTTCAAAACCTCTTAGTTGCTCCTTTTGTCTGTCCAAGGAATTTTAAGCATTCCTCTGTGAAACCACATTGCTAAAGCATCAAGAAATTGTTTGGCATGCCTACTGATTGTCCAGGACTCATAGCCATATTTAAAATGGTGTAACAGTGTCTTTTGTGCAGCCGAGTATGAGTCTGTTGGCCTCATCTTGTACTCGGTCCAGTCTTTCTAGCTTGGTTCTGCTGACAGTAAGGAGGTCCAGACCATAGTCAATGACACAAGCCCTTGATAAATTAAAGAAAAAAGCGTTGTTCAGTATCAGCTGCTGGCGCATTGAGTGCTTTTAGACTTTTTGTAACTCTAAGTATGACGTTGTCTACGTAATACTTGTATATCAACCACATGTCAAGTTCATGCCAAGTAATTTCACCGTGTTCACTCTCTCGATATACACACAATCACGCATACACACACACCCACACATACACACACACGCGAGCACACACACACATATGCCCGCGACTGACGTGGGTGTAATGACAATGTTAATATTGAGAGAGAAACATGTTTGGAAGGCCTTTGACGGGTTCGCTTGTGCTCTCGATTTCTGGCACCGTGGATATGAATACAGACCTGAGAATAACATTATAAGAAGGGCGAACAGTACTAAGACAGCGTACCATCATGGGAAAGTCAGTTATGGAGGTCCGTTGAAGAAAATCTTTTGTTATTGAGACGACACCTGATTTAAAAACCAAAGGCTTAAACAGTCGTACATGGCACATTGTTTCGTACATTTAAACAACACACATTCAACACTGTATGACAAAGAGAAGGAATAGCAAATTAACTATGGTGTATTTCTCAGACACACAAACACACAAAATATCAGATGCAGCACGGAAATAGACTTCGTGGTGTAGCGGCTAGAAGCTTACCTGCGGATCCGAAAGTCATGGTTTCAACTACTGACAAGCAAGATTTGTTGTTTTTTAGAATTACCTTGGGTCCTAGGTGGCCCCAGTCTTATATGTGTACCAGAAAGAGTCGTGGGAAGAAATAGCGCCCAGTGTGATGTTGAACATATCATCCGAAAAGTACCGATTGATCTATTCAATATAGGTCTAGCAACTGTATGCCCAATACGCATGAGGGTGGGGAAAAGGGTAGCTTTTATTTTTACCTACTTATCATCATCATGTAGCAGGTCTTTTGCAGAACGTCGCTCTCATCACGGTCTGCCTGAAAGAAACTCGGTCTCTCGCCAGCTCTCCCGCCTCACGTACTTTCATGCTCAAGGAGTCACTTATATCCTTTGCCCATCTTCGTGTAGGTCTGCCCCGCCCCCCCCCACCCCCTTTTCTTGGTACCATGCCTTTTTTCCCAATCCGTCATAGCGCTTGAAATGACCAAAATATTTCAGCTTCGAAGACAGGATGCTGTTTATTAGCCAATCTTCCTTGATGTTAAGATCTTTTAAAATGTCAGTATTTCTGCTCTTCTTTGTCCTAAATATTCTGAGAATCTTTCTATAGCATTTCAGCTCAAAAGCTTCAATTCTCTTTCTTAAGGACTGGGAGATACTCCACGACTCACATCCGTATGTTGCTACAGGTAAGATGCATGCTCTCAAAATTCTAATTTTAATTTTCTTGCTGGTGCTTAACCATAGACTTTTAATGCTATTTAATCTTTGCATTGCTATGGCCATCCTTCTTTTAGTTTCTGTTAAACAGTCTCCACAGATGTTTATTATAGAGCCTAGATATTCAAAGTTTGTTACGTTTTCAATTTCTTCATCATTTATAGTTATTTTTGAGTGACCACCAGTTTTATCTGTGGACAATTTTTTTTTTTTTTTTTTTACTTTTCTTTAAATTTAAGAACGGATTTTAATCTTCACTGTGCTTTTGGACAGAAAACATTACATTTTCTATTAACTTTACGCTTCTCGAAAGGAAGACTGCGTAGCGAAGATCCGAAATAGGGTTGCCACCAGTTGTGAACTGTTCGTAACTTATTATTTACTTACGTGGTAAATATTATAGAAATAAAAGAGTTTAATACGAAGGCAATAATAAAAACGGAAGAAGGAACGGGACTTCTCAGTAAAAAGATAGTTAATTTCAAGCCAATGTTAAACCACTGTTTTTGTAAGGATAATACTAGTTTTTGCTGCAAAGATAAATATACCAAAAGGGGAAACATTCGCTACATAGATTAAACATACAGTTAAATAACTGAACATGACACTCTTCTCTAAAGGAAACACAAAACAAGACAGCAAGCATACATACACAGCAATTTAAACAACTCATTGAGCTTTACTCTGTCCCCAGCCGTTTTAATTGTCGTGAGCTGAATCGAGCCATGGGAGGAAAGGTTTTAACCCATTTAACTGTCTGTCTGTCTGTCTGTCTGTCTGTTTTAATACGAGAAGGGTTGGTTGACCGAACGGTAAGAAAAGCTGGCTTCCGTGCGGCAGACCCGGGTTTGAATCCTTGGTACGGCAATTTTTTTCTTTCTGTGTCTACCTGTCTCTGTGTTTGTGTGCCTTGGTGTGAGTATGCTTGTATTTGTTTGTGTGTGCGTTCGCCTTGCCGTGTTTATGTATGTGTCTATGTGTATGTGTGTTTAAGTGTCAGCGTAAGTGTCTTAGTGTGTGTGTGTGTGTCTGTATGTCTATGTGTGTCTGTGGTGAAAATGTCTGTGTATATATGTCTGTGTGAGATTGTCAGTGTTTGTGTGTGCATGTATGCCTGTAAATGTGCGTGTGCTTCTCTTTGTATGTGTCTGTGTGTTTGTTTGTGTGTATCTTTGTGTCTGTGTGTGTTCGTATTGTGTGTCTGAGGGTGTGTATCAATTTATGTGTGTCTCTGTGTGTTTATGTATGTGCGTGTGTGTGTGTGTGTGTGTGTTCGTATATGACTGTGTGTATGTGTCCTCATGTGTCTGTGTATGTGTGTCGGCGTGAATGCCTGTGTATACGTGAGTTTCTGTGTGTATATATATCTGTGTATGTCTCTATGTGTGTCTGTGTGTATATGTCTGTGTGTGTATCTGTGTATATTTTCTCTGGGTGTGTCTGCATATGTGTGTATGTATGTCTGTTTGTGTTTGCGTTTGTGGGTGTGGGTGTGTGTCTAGGTGTATCTGTGTGTATGTATGTCTGCGTATGCGTCTGCCTGTGTGTGTATGTGTCTATGTGAGCATCAGCGTGTGTGTGTTTGTGTGTCTGGGATTGTGTGTGTGTGTGTGTGTGTGTGTGTGTGCACGCACTAGTGTGTCCATGCATTTTACCAACCATGCTTTTGTGTGTGTGTGTTTTTTTAAAAAAATATTCATAAAATGCATATTGTCATATAATTATAACATGCTTATTGAAAAAGTACAGCAGCAGTGCGAAAGACGGGTGTTTGAAGGGCCGAATGTAAGACTATGCTGCGTGCCCAAATTGTGACCATTTGAAAATAAAGTTCGTTCGTTCGTTCGTTCTGTCTGTCTGGCTATCTGTCTGTCTGTCTCAGTGGCTTATCCTTATCTTTTTCCTAGTCTGCTATACTGTTCACTGTGTCTGTGTATGTGTGAGTGTGTATATTTTTGTTGAATTTCTTTCTTTCTTTCTTTCTTTCTTTCTTTCTTTCTTTCTTTCTTTCTTTCTTTCTTTCTTTCTTTCTTTCTTTCTTTCTTTCTTTCTTTCTTTCTTTCTTTCTTTCTTTCTTTCTTTCTTTCTTTCTTTCTTTCTTTCTTTCTTTCTTTCTTTCTTTCTTTCTTTCTTTCTTTCTTTCTTTCTTTCTTTCTTTCTTTCTTTCTTTCTTTCTATTCTTTCTTTCTTTCTTTCTTGCTTTCTCTAACTCTGTCTTTCTCCACCTCTTCCTCCTTCAATTGTATATCTTTGTACTTAGTTTATTCGTCTACTCCGACCTCTCTCTCTCTTTCTCTCTCTCTCTCTTTCTCTATTTATCTATCTCTAGCCGTGTGTCTCTCACTGAGTTTTCCCATATTTATCCCTCTGTGTGTTAATGCGTGAAAGCAAATTTCATGGACTAAGCAGCAAGGCAGATCTCTGCTCACTTCATGCCTGGCTTCATTTCGTAACACACCATCTGTTACGTATATGCGGACTCTTTGAAGAGAGTAAATGAGGCAAAAGCCAACGTGAAAGTTATCACAAAAACTGAAAAGAGAGAAGAATCCAAAGTGGGTTTAACAAGGTAAAATTGAGGCATAAGCTAAGTTGGGTGGCATTTATGTTTTCAGTGTAATTGGTACCTGAATAGAAATATAATTTGTTTGTATGGAAACCGTTGCCTTTAAATCAAGCAGGAAGTTATAACTACAGTTATTTCTTTCCTTTGTTATTTAAAATAATTCTTATAGTTTGCTAAATAAAACCCTTACCTACACAGTCGTGGCGACAGCACTAGCCGTAAATCCTCAGGCTCACAGTCCCCCTGCTTACACTGCAAACGTGGTATAACAAAGGCAGTTGTTGGCAGTTTTAACGTTTGCTTCTTGGTCTTTATATAGCCAGCCGGAATACGCTCTCTAATGATTCCTCTTGTTGTTGTGTTTTCTTTTTTTTAACGATTATTGTAGAATGCTCTGGGTCTGCTCGCTGTTTTTTGTTGAATCATCCGCGTTTACATTCTTATTCATTTAAGTTGTACATGCTGTGTTACCTAGCCTTTGTTAGTAGCACCAAGTACAGTCGTGTAATGTGGCAAGCATCCTATCAGTGGTTTTGAATATTTAGCGTGTTTTCGATATTTTCTCTAGGGTATACATGAGTATTGGAAAATGAACAGGCAGACAGATTTGCTTATTCTGCCCCTGTTGGTGGTAAACTGATGCACGATTGGCTGGATATTATCAAGCCCCTTTGGCAGTGATTGAACAGTTCGGAGGCACAAATAAATCTTCCCTCTTGGAAAGGAGCGTGATAAGGCAGACGTGATTAGTATTTTGTGGGAGAGCGTGTACAGTTAGGAGAAGCAGATGGATCACCACAGTCTTATGAGATTGGTGCAGCAGGTAGTGACGAGGGATGCTGGACGATGCTCGAGGCTCAGAGGAAAGATAGAGGTTTTTTTCAGAATGCTACTGGCACCATTAGTACAAGAATTCTTTACTGGCTGCTAAAGATAGGGACAAAGCGCTTATGCCCTAGGTGCTGTGATGTCAGTTTTTGAATAAACACAACTCAACTCAGCTCTTGGAAAAGAATGGTACGGGGGAGGGGGAGTGACCAGGGGGTGTGGTCATTCAGGGAAAGGCAAGGCGGACATACAATCAGATTGCAGTTTACACCATCGAACATTTTAAAGTGAGTTTGGAGCCTTTAGTGGCATTAACCTTGTTTAAGTGCCTAAAATATTAATAAAAATATGCAAAATTATATATATATATACACACATATGAATGCGATTGTATATATATATATATATATATATATATATATATATATATATATATAAGTAAATATGTGTGTATATACATATGTAAGTATGTCTATGCCAATTATATAAGATGTATTAAAACACATTAACTTCTATATGGCTAGAGCAGAGAGGAAGCCCTTCGAATTTTTAAAAAGCTTCTAGGAGCCTTAGTCCCTCCCACTTCCACTTTCCATTTCCGGTGCCCACATTATGCGTTTTTTTTTAAATGCTGCACTTTTGGCCATCTGTTGAAATATCGATCTAGGCGTTTTTGCTAATTTTTTTTTTTTAAATAAACATTGCTAATTTTTTTTTTTTTTAAATAAACAAACAATGACTGCACACTTTGCGCAGCTGGATATGTGAGAAATTATAGAAGGTTGTGGATATTTATGACTATTAAGAAGCATCGTTAGAATTCCATTTACTTAAAGAACAAGCAACACAGATGTTTTGGCGGAGTCAATAGCTCTAAAACAGCTTTTCGCAAACATCAGAAAGAGACAGTTTTCATGTTGTTGTTGTTGTTGTTGTTGTTTTTTTTTTTTTTTCATGTTATTGAAAGGTTAACAAAATTATGTCCGCTAACTGGAAAATCTTTGATAAAAGATACAGAAGAAAACAACGTTAGACGATTTTAAAAAGCTTTTTTTTTCATGGCAGGGAGATGTGTCAGCATACGAACTGTTGCATGATGTTGCAAACCGCCGAGTGCGATGAGGTATGATCGCCAAATTCCAGTCGGCAAGGCGCTTGATAATGATGATTTGCCTCATATTTCGCTGTGTCTCAGCAGGTGTATTTTACTACATAGATGGTATGAACATATAATGAAGTACAAGAAACTTTGTTGTGTTATTGTGCCTGTGCATTCAGCATTATCAAGAAAGAAGAAAAAAAAAACATTAATTAATATCCGTTCAACATAGCAGTCAACATCAAAGAGGTCGGTGTGACATTAGTTACATCACCCATAGATTGCCTATGGTCTCCTAGAATTTATCCAATTTACAGCATCTCTTAAGTAAAATGTTCTTTTGAATTAGGCGAAATAGGGCTATGTACTGAGATTTCTTTTCTATCCTCTGGCGTCATCAATAGGCGATATAGATTCTATGATCTATTGCATTTGTGGTCAAGATGTTCAGTTGCTCCCTGAAGGCAGCAATCTGTATTAGTGTGGCAGTTTCATGGCCTGTGCATTTTGTAATGGAGCTTATAAATCGAGGATTGATTTTGTCTTTGCCATTACCGTCTGCCTTCAACTATTCCTTGGGGGTTAATTTTCCACAAAGAGCCAAACGTGAGGCTCGATCAAATTATTGACGTTTCCTATATTGCACAGCTAGAACAAGAAATGTTCAACCTCGATTACATTTTATCTGTGACAAGTTAGGAAATACCGTGACAGAATCTAGACAAATTCTAGAATGATGACAGGAATACTGCAGTGGAATGTATGAAATGAATGACTGTGAGGATATGAATGACTGTGAGGATATGAATGACTGTGAGGATATGAATGACTGTGAGGATATGAATGACTGTGAGGATATGAATGACTGTTAGGATATGAATAACTGTGAGGATATGAATGACTGTGAGGATATGAATGACTGTGAGAATAGGAATGACTTTGAGGATATGAATGACTTTGAGGATATGAATGACTGTGAGGATATGAATGACTGTGAGAATATGAATGACTGTGAGGATATGAATGACTGTGAGGATATGAATAACTGTGAGGATATGAATGACTGTGAGGATATGAATGACTGTGAGGATATGAATGACTGTGAGGATATGAATGACTGTGAGGATATGAATGATATACATGTACCAATAACCGCAGAGACAAAACCTGAAGCCTCATCAGACTGCATTTACAAATAAAGAACCTGGAGAATGGTAAACCACCAGGATGTGATGAGATACCAGCTGAACTAATTAAAGCGGGAGGGGAAGAAAGCATACAAATCTATCACGCATGATGTAACAAGATGTGGAAATATAGTATATGGCTAATTGAGTGAAAGAGAACTATCTTCATTTCAATACCCAAAAAACCGGCAACTTGAAATTTTGCACCAACTATATATCTATTGCCCTGCTCAGTCATGCAAGTAACATTCTACTAAAAATCATAATGGGAAAACTTTGTTAGAGAATAGAAGAAGAGATTAACTTGGTTTAAGCTGGATTTAGACTAGGAAGAGAAGCAAGAGATCAAGTCCTCAGCATGAGTTTAAAAATAGAGAAGTCTGGAGAATTTAATGTAAACCTATTACCATGTTTTGTAAATTATTTAAAGGCATTTGAATGTGTATAACATCACAAACTTGGGAAAATCATGAGGAATATGGGCTTTCCAGTACATGTAGTACACCTCATAACCATGCTCTATCTAGACCAACAAGCAGCGGTTAGAATAGATAGCGAGACATCAGACTGGTTTGATATCAAGCAAGGAGCCGGTCAGGGACTGTGTGCTGTCACCCTATTTGTTTAACCTGAACACCGAAAATATGAGAAATGTCAGAGCGATAAAAAGCCTTAAATATCGGTGGTCGTGAAATACCAGTGATCCGATATGCTGATGATACAGTATTGCTATCGAATTCACAGACTGGTATAGACATCCTAATAACCTCAACCCAATGAAATAATGAAAATCACAACTTATATCTTAATATAGCAAAAACAAAGATAATGCATATTGGTAAAAATGCTGTGGAGAAAGAAAGAAATATATGTAAAAATGAGGAAAGACTGGATGTTGTGGGACATTTGGAATATCTAGGGTCACTGAATACCAACAGTGGGGACACGGCGAAAAAAATTAAACAACGACTATCAGTTGCTCTTCAAAGACTAAATCAATTTAATAAATTATGTCGTGGGACAGACAGAACTAAAAAAAAAAGTAGATTTCTGTGAGTATGCTTTTTTTCCATTGCAACATACGCCTGTGAGACCTGTACACTTACTGAACAAGCTGAACAGCGAATAAATGTCGTTGAATACAAATGTTACAGACGTGTTCTAAGAATATCTTAGGTAAAGAATAGAAAAAATGCATTCATACTTCAAGAGCTAAACATTTAAAAAGGCTGGCAATTAAAGACGATAAAACACATAAAATTTAAAGTTTAGAAAGAACAACAAAGCAGTGGTATGTGCGTGGGAAAAGAGGAAAAGGAAGGCCAAAGAGAAGATTGGTGCAGGATTTGGCGGAATATCTCCGGATGGGTGTATCAGACGCGGGACATCTTGCTTGTGATCGAGAAGTTTTTCCGAGGGTTATTGTGGGAGCAAGGTACTGCAAAGGACATACTACTGACTGACTGACTAAAAGAACATGAGCTGCATGCAGACAGTAGTTATGTGTTGAGCTCTGCGTTAAAAGATTTCTTGCGCGCCCATGTCGGTGTCACAAAACGCTGGTGTCACGTGTCTTTACTAGGCTTCCCCCCCCCCCCCCCCCCCACCCCCAATGAACCAAAAAGGCACTCTAAAGTAGTTTAAGTGTTGAAATGTTGACTAGCAATAGTCTAGGTGGTATCCGGCAGCTCTAAAGAACGTCCAATCTGCTTCAGGTGTAAGGCGACTCAAATGATGGCACTACAGAGTTCATAAATATTCCTATGCGCAACTTGGACTGACTTCCCCGCTACTTTTAAGCACCTTGACCAGAAGGATATCCTATGCTTGTCAAATTAACGCAATATAGGATGAATTACAACTATACAACATGTACTCCTGACAACTTAAGAACTGTGAAAGATGGAAACTAACTACAGAATAGAAAAAAAAAATAAAACATCATTTAATTAGTGCAACACAAGTTAGAATGTAAAGGAACGAATTCAGCAAGACAAAGTAAGCCAGCTAAGGAAGCAAAGAATACACTACTCCAGTTAGAATCTTGGTTTTTATCCTGGTAGCAGCAAATATCATCATTGCCAGACTGTGGAATTTTGGAAGTAGGTAACTGGCACTTTGTGTTACGATTGACTGCAATTGCTGGCAACCACAACTTATCTGTCCAGGACGTCCTGTTCATCTGAAGTGATGGTTCTTCCAACAGTGGGCCTTGATCAGGTACAAAGTCTTGTCAATTCTATAAAACAACAGGTTCACCAGTCACTGGAGTTGGTAAAACTTGACTTGAAAATATAGTGTTTACCACAATATAAGGTTTATGACATTGGATTGTACACTCATGGGATAAGGTTCAGTGTTATATATTAATTGTTCTATACAAGACTCTATGTCACCCTCTGGCCGTGGCTGTTGTTGTCAGCGTGTACACATAAAAATCTCCTAGGTTGAGGACACAAGCTGATGGTGATCATACAGGTACAGTTGACAGTTGTCGTTTCATGTAACAATTGACAATAGTGAATGAACATGAGTGAGGTGTTCATTGAGGATCCCTCATACTGCAGGCTGTATGCTAGTTACACTTGATGTGTTTTAGTATACTGATCGTTGACCTAGCCTCCAGATATTAGTAACATCCTGTGACAAAAAAAGAAAACCCGAGTTAGCAATCACCAAACACTTTACCATGTTCACCCCCTATCCTTCTTCTTACAGTATTTTATATCAGATGTCTGTGCTAGGCTTTTATAGACCGATCAGGTCTGTAACAACTCCAGGATCACCAGTGGTAGCAGCGAGGTTGGAAAGAAACTATGTTCTGTCTAATGCCATCCCTAGTGACAGCGATAGTATGCATATACCAACATACAGATCGATAAAACAACTTCCTTCCCATAGTAGGGTACTTATATTATACTCATACAAGTAAGCCACGAATACATGAATATATATGTATGGAAAGCGTGCTATCGTAAGAAACACGAGACAACGTTCTTACTCTCTCGCAGAAGTTGCCATGTTTACATTTCACCTGGGTGGGCGTGACGTCACAGCTGTTACAAAAATTAGCATGACCCCAGCTGAGAACGATTCGACACAATCTGATCGTGACCTGTTCGTTCTCTCTAACTAAAAGGTGCAATTTATATATATATATATATATATATATATATATATATATATATATATATATATATATATATATATATATATATACATATATAAAATTTATGAACAAATCATATTATAAAATGGATACATAATGTCCAGGCTGTGGGAAACTATTGTGGGAATTTGAGAAGAAAATATACCTCGGTCTGTAGGTAAACCCTATGGTTTCACACTCTCTTGCAGTTTGAATGGTTTGACAGCCACCCCATCATTTTAGCCACCCCTGTCTTACACTTAGCATTAGGGTAGAATGCTTCGATACTATCAATATACAATGTACTTACCCATGCTCATTTAAGTTCCCGGGTAAATCAGTGATTTAAATAGGAGGTAAGCAGATAGACAGACGAGGCAGCAAGCTGTCTGCTAAGTCTGAAAACTCAGTCAGGAATAAGTTCCAAATCTAAGCGTCTCTCCAGCTATAGGCGGGAGGTGAGCTATCGGCGTCCAAAGCGGCAGTGAGACCAAATGAATTTGGCTTCACTTTAAGTACAACTCCTACCTATATGTCTGAATTTAAAAATATGTAATTCCCAAGAGAATTAGTATAGAATTGAGTACTTAACCCGACATATTGACACATAAGTACAGGAGAAGGACTATTTACCTATGGAGAAAAGTTCATGATTTGAATTCATCTTATCTTCATAGAGGTGTACAAGATTTGCTCAGGTTCAAGACCAGAGGGGTGTGGGCTGTCTTGTGACAGTCAGAGCATGCTTAATTGTTGTAAAAGTAAGGAACAAAAATCACATACTTAATACATACATAATGGAATGTAAAAAGTAAAGGACGTTTTGCCCCGCCTTTAGACGTTTTAGGCATATAGGGCTGGACCTATACTTTATAGTCCAGTCGTCACTGGGTGTGTGATGCCGTCAATATCACACCGACCGTTTTCACTTCCTATAAATATTACCTGGTAGCCATCTACCAGCCGGGTCGACCTGAGGGCCATGATTATTTTGTATGCAAAGTCTAGTACCGCCAGGCCTGAAGCCACAACCTTCAAAACAACAGATGAATTTCTAGCCGCCACACCACGGCGACTCCTATAAATGAGTGTACAATTTGTAATTCAGGTGGAAACAGTACGTGAACAAGGATTATGTGACGCGTTCAGAAGAAAAACTGACGACAGTGTATCAATGTTGTTTGTAGGAGTCTTACACGGAGAGGCTCTAATCTCTTCCATGGTGTGACTCTCCTACCTCACCCGAAAGCCACCGGAACAGATTTGAAAAAAACAATAAAAGTCCATTCTGGAATTTGAACCCTAGTTGTCAATGATCGTCACATTTTCAAACGCATTTAGAACTTTTAAGACTAACGTTAATAATTAATTCACAGACTATATATGTAAGATACTATATCAGTAAGTGGAATTGCAAGGAATTTATGATGTAATATATAAAAACATATAGTCTATACACTGAATACATGGAACAAAAACAATCAGAAGTTTGATTAAATATGTAATGTGTTTGACCATGGCGAGATCTTATAAGTGGTTATGTTAGAATCTGTCTCCATTAAACCATACTATACAACTTTATTCCCCTTCTGTGTAGTCGAAATTTAGCCCAAGTCTATGTATATCTCCGAGTTTCCAAGAATGTTTTCTAAAACTTCAAAGCTGCATACCAACTTCACACACCCTAAGCACAGTTATCATTATTTTCTTTAGAAACCCCAAAAGTAACTGAGAAATAAAATGTATTTCGCTTTAGCTTTAACTGTTTCAAAACAGCTGAGTGCCATTAACGACCCAGCCACCCGACCGATCTGTCAAACCTGTAGCAAATGTTAGGTCCATCGTGACATGTTAATGGAGCTCATCTTGCTCCCTTGTATTACAGAAGATAAACGTGAATAGTTGTCTTATTCAGAGAGCTAGAATTTCGTCGTTCGACTGTTCATATTGAAAAAACAAATAAATCAGAAAATCGATTTTTGGCTGTGAGAGGCGGAGACGTATTAGCGAATGTCTGGGTAACATTAAAAAATCATCAATCAGCCCGTCCTTTACAGAACGTCGCTCTCGTCACGGCATGCCTAAAGGTCTCTCTTTCTCTAGCTAGTTATCCAGCCCTATATGCTTTTATATCCAATATATCTTCAGTATCGTTTATTCGCAACGGCGTCAGTACGCCTCTGCTTTGTGTTTCTCAACCTTCATCTCCAGGCAATAATGACGTTCAGTTTGGCGAAAATACTTTGTTGGGGCTGGATGCTAAGTATTCGATCTGCAGCTGATTTTGTGTGTTTTTATACTGGTTGGTATTTATCAGGTCACGTGTGCATATGTCTTTATAACGTAGCTTTCGCCTACCAATAGGTCTTTTCCCTGTTTCCAGTTCACCAAAATGAAGTCATTTGGAATATGGTCATTCTCCATTCGGGAGACACATCCCTGCCAGCACAGATGTCTTTGCTTCAGGAGATAACAAAATAATGGCATTCTTGTTTTTGTGAGTTCACATTCGTTGGGGACAATGTTCCGTTATGTTTTACCAGTGATGCGCGTAATACAGCGCGTGTGGAAGGTATTCAGACTCTTTTCTTGAGGGTATATTAAATCCAGGACTCGCTACCGTACAGTAGAATGCTTATAACACAAGACGCATAAACTTATATTTTAGTATTATCAGTCGGTTTTTCGTTTGACCAGACCCTCGTAGTCTGGTTTGAAGACATTGCAGAGGTCTTACCTATACCTCAGATTACTTCTGGATCTAGGGAATGATTGCCTGAGATTAGTGAGCCTAGGTACTCAAACGCATGTACAGCCAGCAGCCGATGGTCACAAACACTAGTGTTTGGTGGGTTTGCAACATTCTTTTCCTCCACCTGCGTTTTGTTGAGAGGATATAAGTAAGAATACATTCAAAACAACGTTTACAATATTGGAAAATATTCTTTACGCATATCCATTGTACCTTTACTGTGTAGTGTCTTAATGAGTGGCAAAGTAAATGAAACTTTTGTGTTAATGTTTGTTAAGCCCATGACACTTTTGATCATAGCACAGTAATTATTATGCTCTATAGATCTGTCTGAATTAATGCTGTCAGGAAACTTCCATCGGAAAGAAAAAAAAAATATGTTGTTTCGGTTACGACCATCAAATGCAACAACAAACACATCGTATGATTTCCTTATCTTTTTATATGCTCACATATGAGGAAATGGGGGTTGAGGGGGGGGGGGCGGTAAAGGGGAGAGGGGTCGTTTTAGTTATTTTCGCAGTAACCAGCGGTTGTGATGCTTATGTCTCATTATAGCACAGGACAACACTAACGTCTGGAAAGAAGAAAAGGTGCCAACTCAAAAGTGAAGCTGTTATTTTAATGAATGTCTAAATTATTAATTTTAAACATCTGACAGTAAGAGTTTTTGATTTGGGCATCATTACAGTTCATCTGTTCGTTTTTTTTTTTTTGTTTGTTTGTTCCATTTCAGTCGTTCATGTATGAGTTCATTTTCGGTGCCTTTTTAATCACCATTTTAGTTTATGTTTTTAGTCCAATAATCAACATTTGAAATTTTCATTTGGTTAATAAACATCTCAAATCTAGATCCTTTTAATAATTATCTGGGGCACACAATAAAAAAAAACTATTAGCATTTATGTTTTCTACTCACTTAATCAATAATCATCTTGCATCTTGAATTAGCTAATTAACATCGCGTGCCCTCGTGTAATTACTTCTAGTCATGGGTCTTCCAAGCATTAATCATCAAGGATGATACACATAAAAAAAACCTGACTAAGTATCTGGTGATCACACATTATATATAAGAAGTAGATGAGTGGCGGATCCTCGGGGATTTCAGAATCTCAGAACCAATTGGAATTCTGTCACTGATGTTTGGATATTAGATTCTCAATCCCACTTCTGATTCTGTGTTACACGCAGATCTGAAATTTCTTATCTCGAGAAACTGGGCATCAATCTCTATTCAAATATTACCCCCTTTTTTCTCTTGTGCGACTTTACAAATAATTGCCCGTATGAATGCGTGAAATAAAATCAGGAACAGAGCCTTCTTTCAAACTCTTTACCTTCCTTTTTCATGGTGAATTTGTAAGTTTTCACATTTATATCTAAAGGAAACTCAGCCTTTGAGACTAGATTTCTTCCAATGGAGTATAGTTCCTCAACCAAATTGGGTCAAATGATTTGCATTTCCCAAGACGTTCAGCTAACCCAGTATATATCATGTATGTTTATATGTGAATGTGTGTGTATGTGTGTCTTGGTTGATGGAACCTCTTAACCTTTGCAGACGACAGCGTTCCATTGTGTAAGAGAGTCATAGGAATCACAAGCCAGGTCATGGCAGTGACAGCCAGGGATGATGTTATTCCTCTCCACGGCGCAAACCCTGGGTTGTATTATAGAGACCATCTGTTGGCCAGGCCGGATGTTCTCCCCAGTTTGATGTCTGATAGTATTATTGCGTGACATCATTATGGAGAGTTCCCTCGTTCAAATATAATATTGGAGTTGGCTTTTATAATAATCTAGTTTTATGGCAGTCAACTAGCATCTAGAAGATAAAACACTTTTGAAAAATAAACTAGATTAAAAGAGTGCGAAATAAGTGAAACATAATCGTTGCAGTACCGTAAATAAGAGGTAACTACAGTCGAGCAAGAGATGCTGAATATAACACACAGTTTGACTAGAAAGCTCAATGGAGGTAACGAAAAAAGACGCACACAAATGAGCAAGACGACAGAGATGATAAAAAATCCAAGGATAACACGATAGCAAGAAGAAATAAATTGGCCTCTCTCAGAAAAAGTATGAATACGAAGGCTCTTATACGAAATGAAATGAGTAAGAAGGTGTATATGAAAGAGCTAAAGAAATGTAAATAAGTTAATTAAATGAACAAGTAAAAAAATAAAATTATATTAAGCTGTGTTGAATATTAGTCCCTCCAGGACTAAGAATGCCACAACTATGGATAAAACTTTTTTCTGATGAGTGGCGACTAGTTTGAGCACCAGAGCAGGATTTAGTAGCAGAGACTGCGATATAGTCTTCTCCATGGTGATCATAACTGTTAAAATAGAGGGAGATAGGTTTGAAAGCCTTATTACGAATATCAGAAGGTTGTTCACAGAAGCGATCTGCTAGCTTCCTACCGATTTCCTCAAAACACCCCTAACTACATCTATTGCAGATGATGGTGTAAATTAAGTATACCTTTCGTTCGGTTTTGTATCTTCCCCTCATAAATTAGGTTACGCGATTCACAAGTAAATGCTTCTCTATTGTGAAACAAACCCTTCGGGAAGCAGACCGAAGGGGTTTAGATCATAAGTGGACATGTTTTACATCTTGTACAGGAGCATTTAGAAGCACCGACAGGAATTGCTTTCTGGGTCGGAGGCAGTCTGCTTTTGACAAATATGTTCTTATGATTACAGTCTCGCGTGTAGACCGCTCTAGGTTTGTCCCTAAAGATCTTACGGCCAGCAGGGAATAGAGCAGAGAATATTAGGGTGACGATGGAAGATTGAAGAGACAGCCAAATTATTAGGGTTATAAGTTAAGATCAGTATTATGTTTAGGAGCAGGTTTAGGTTTAGTTGGAAATGCCTATCTCTGAGTAGTTGAAAATAAATTTTTATAAAACCTCAATGAAAGTGTGTTCAGGGTGAAGACGGGCACGGAAAAAGTCAAGAAACTTCTGTGCCTTACTCAAGAAATCGGAGTCATTAGAACACAACCTAAGTAGTTTAAGCAATTGAAAGAACAGCATAACATTTTTGCAAGAGAGAGAGGATGTATAGAGAAGAAAATATAGTTATGAGAATCAGTAGGTTAATAATATGCACGTCGATGCTAACCATGTTAGGAAATGCACGGAAGTGGTGGAAACCAAGAGAGTTAATTGAATTGCGTGATTTGAAAGAGGTGCTGATCGGGAAATTAATAGACTGGGTCCGAGTGCTATTCTTATGAATTTTCAGTATAGCAAACGCCATCATCTATGTACTACCCTGTACACTTCAGGGATATTCCTGTGTACGTTCCATCCAAACCTGATGTTTGAGAGAGAACTTCATAATAGGCACTGCTAGCCCGGGAACCCATTTTGGTACCATCGGGACACCTCTCTAAGTGATCAAACTAGCCGCTACTTATTACAATATCGCTTCATCCATAGCTTTAGTGTCTTAGTCCTGGAGGGATCAATATTCAGCATAGCTTAATTTAATTTAATTTTTATACTTGTTCGTTTATTTAACAGATTCATGTTTCTTGCCCTCTTTTCACATACACCTTACTTCTTTTTCGTGCCATATTATAGCCTTCTGATTCATACTTTTCGCCTCATTACGTATTTATTAGCTTCATGTTGAACTTGATTTTTTTAAAAAGCTTTGTTGTTTTGCCCATTTAGTTTTCCAGTCGCAAACTCTGTTATTTTTAGTAATCCGTTAAAAAAGACTTTGGTCGAAACGTTCGGTTGTATTTGTTGGTTATATTTAGCATTCTATAATTGTTGCTAAACACATAAAAAATAGCTCTAATCGATGTTTTCCATTTTTTGGGGTTTACAACTTAATGTATTTTCGAGTTTCGTTTCTTTACATAAACGAGTCACATAAAGTAGCCACACTGAATCGATGATAATAAGAATTCAAAGGTCAATATAATGTCATGTTTATATCGCTATTAATAAATCTATTATATAGGTATAGCCACATCACATTATATATATGTATATATATATAGTATATTATAATATATATATATATATATAATATATATCTATACACAACACACACACATATTCCACAAGGGGTATTATGGTATATGTCTACATTTGAATGGACTCAGTGTGGCCCCGTATGTGTGGTAGGCCTCACTATATTAGAAAACCAGTTGGCAACGAAAATATATTTTTGAATTGAAACCTTTAAAACACATAGTGAAAATATACTGTTCATTGGTCCATTTTCCAATTTAAGATATTATCTCGTCAATAATCCATGTTTTTCCCCCAAGCTTAATAAGGGGTTGTTTTAATGGCAACATTTAATACGAGGAATTCGTTTTCCTTTGTTTGATAGAGGCAGACATGCGTTCAATAACCACGTGATCATATCATTTTCTTTTTTGGTTTCCCTTTTCCTCTCGTCATCTTTAGAGTTCCATTCTCCACAACATACTAACATGTTCCCTTTCTCAAGATCAGACTAAAGAAACTAGACTGGGTTTTTCTTATATATTTTCTTCTTTAGAAAGCCTACATTTTTTTCAAGAGCTAGTATCTCCCTCTCACGAATGTTCTCAACTCCACTTTGTTATTGTTATTTTACATTGCATGAGAAATGACATTATCATCAAGAGTTCTCTCGTACGGATTTAACAAGAGGTAAGCATTTATGATAATCTAGCTTTATGGTAGACACTCTAATGTACGTCCAACGAGCATCTATAAGATAAAACACTTTAAAAAAATAAGGTAGATTAACAGAATGAGAAATAAATGAAACATAATCGTTGCTAACACAGTAATGCTTTATTGATGTTTCTTTCACTCTTTGTGGTTCACAGTGTACGTAATGTCGGGAGACGTCTTACATAAACGAGTCACATAAACTAGTGACACTGAGCGACGATAAACATGAGTTCAAACGACCACACACACACATGCAAATATACACATACACATGTATTGTTTTTTTATATATTTTTTTAATTCATGATCCTGTTCTGCCGTTATATGTCACATAAGTCTCGCAGTTTATTCTTTCATTTCGTAATATCTCGTGCGATCAGTTGAATATCATGAATGGAATCCAGTCCAACAGCTTTGGCCTCTCTCATCAACGTTCGTCTTATCGTTTCTTTTGGGCGTCCTCGCCTCCTTAGTCACGTTATTTCCCATGTAAATGTCTGTCTGGTGATTTTGTTCTGGTTTCTTCTCAGATTTCGGCTCTGTGGATAAGTCGATGCGAACGCTTCGTAATGCCGGAATGCCGGGTTCCATCTCAGCAACGGGCCATGAGCCTTGTGTTGGTTTCGACAGTGGTATCAAGAAAGCCGACCGTCCAGAGGCAAAAGCGAACTACTGGACTTAAATTTGCCTAGAAAAACCATACAACAGCCAGGGCTGTTCCGTTGGTTCTGCAACGTCCTGTAAAGGATACGCAACTAACCTTCTCAGATAGTGTCCAGCCCAGCCTCATGTTCTCTATCTAATAACTGTTAATACTAATAGTTGCTCATACATTTCTTATTTTTTTCTTTCTTCTTTCGAATGTATTTTATTTTATTTATGTTTCTCAGAGATTGTTTTCGAATGCATTTAACTTTCGTTCCATATCTTCAGTGGTTCTCAAACTGTCACTTGCATAAGTTAAATTCGAAATCAAATTTGAACCGAAGATGTGAAACTTGGTTTTAAAAGTAAACAATCTAAAGTTTCATCTTTTGTTCCAGGTTTTTTTAAAGCTGCCGATGACTTGCCAAAGATGTGTTATAGTTTCTTTATGTTTATCTTCTTCACTATCAAAATTACTACCTAAATAAGTAAATTGATCTATTACTGTTTTTATTTGTGTCTTTAGTGTTACATATGCTTGATTTGTTGTTGGTGTCTTCAATACATTTGGCTATACAGAAATTATCCGTAGTCCAACCATTGATGCTATAATT
>CAJHNH020003684.1:27500-35000 GCA_905116865.2 Candidula unifasciata
TCACAGAGTAATTACCCAACTCCAAGGAATCTAACATGAAAACAATGATAGCTGAGATATATTTTTCATAGATCTTAAAGTTTCCTCCAGGTCTATAACCACCTTTAACAGAGTATTCAACTCCAAGGAATCTCAGATGAAATGACTATTGGGATGATTTTTTCATAGAGTTTAGGGTTTCCCCACTAGTCTCTACAGCACCTTTAACAGAGTATTCAACTCCAAGGAATCCCACACACCTTTCCCCCTTTAAATGGATACAGATGAGTTCAACTCCTCTACTGTGCTTGTGCTTTGATGTGTGCACTTTTTCTTTACCATCAGTATGTCTATTCAGCATCAGTATAACTATAGCTTGTTCCTAATCTTGGATGTGGTGGACAACTTTAGCATGTCCCTGTGCTGTGTACCTATGCCAAAACATTTCAAATTGAATTTATGTAAATCATTCTGTGGAAAAAGATTTCTATATGATCTATTGCTAAATCTTTAATTCGGTTGTGCTGTTCCTGGGGAGAGAGAATTTTTTTTTTTTTTTTTTTTTTTTTTTTTTTAAAAACTTTGAACTATTAACTCTGTTATTACATGAATACTAAACTATTCCTAATGAACTACTAACTCTGTCATTACATGAATACTAAACTATTCCTAATGAACTACTAACCTAAGTTAAATGCATGTACTCTATTAAAATACTACCCACAAATCTTTCATTCATCATTCATTCCTGTTTTATTCTCTTTCATTCCCATTCATTCCATTAACTATCCTTGATCTTGATCCATCCCAGCAGGCTGTGTGTGTCTTTCTTGTACCCTGGCGCTTGCTTTGAAGGTTGCAATTCCTTGGTTCCCTCGACAGTCTGTTCTGCTCTTGGGTCTTTCATGGTCGGATAGCTGGTAATCTTGCAAATATACTGACTAAAAATATTATAATTTTATAAGTTAACACAAAACTATTATCATTGTTCAGTGACTGTATACACTAATATGCCACCTTTAAAATAATAATTAAACGGAAGGTGTTTAATACACACAGTTTGTGGCTGATTTTTATAAATGACATCAGGTGTCTATGCACTTTTGTAAAATACTTTATCATTAATTTAATATTTACACAAACACTTTAGGTATGTAAGATAATCTACCTTTCACAGTAGCTATCACAATTGTGTAAACACGATGTAATACTGACGTTTTTGTTGTTCTTGATTGAGCTTAAACAGTTGGAATGCTTCATTATTCTCGCATTCTTTATTTTATGATACGTTTGGTATTCGATGATCTTGATATTGTATAGATGCTCTTGAAGTGTCGCTTAGAATTTGACGATTTGAAATGTTTCAATGTTGATTTTGAGGTATTTGGAGAAAAACAATTTCTTGTTCCTTGATGGTGATCTTGAAATTTGAATAATTCAGTGGCTGATATGTTTCTGTTCATTCACTGTACAGTACTGGTTGGTGATTTTTTTTGAATGAAATATGATAATCTTGAAGATGAAAACTGCCAAAATGTCAATTCTTGATGATTGTTCAGGTTTACTCTTGATTGTTTGGTTGAAATAAGACAATCTTGAAGGTAAGAATGGTAAAGTATCAATTCCTGATGATCGTTTAGGTTTACTCTTGGTCGTATGGTTGCCAGTGGTTCTATGTAGGTTCTTGACTGGTGATAATATTGAGCTTCATGCATGGTGATATGTTAGATTGATATTGATGTTCAGGATGATGGGCTGTATGGTTTCAAGTAAGTAAATAGTGATACTTCAGTTCATAAATAAATATGGTAATTTTCCTTGAATCAGCTGTTATTTTTGTTGATGGAGATGCCTTTGTTCCCAGACTCTTATGTCTTCATCAGAACAGTCCATAATGTTGAAGTCTTTGTATCCCAGAATCACATTTGTTCCGATGTCGTTCATTACCACTACTTTCAATGGTCTTGATATATAGGGCGACTTCAAATAAATATAAGCTGTCCAAAATCGCATAAAAAAATCTGTTTATACAGTAAACCATTTCTCCGCTATAATCTGATTTTTCTAAAAAATGTTCACGTACCAAAGTGATATTTGATTTTCTATTTAATTGCATTTGTGCTGGTTTCTTGTTTATCAAACATTTAGTTGATTTTACACAATATTTCTGACTTGTTGCTCTGTGGAATTGATCATAATCTATATATTTATTGTCCTCTAAGAATGAAAATTCTTTGTCCACAGTTTGCCTATCTATTATTTCACAATCTGTCTTTTTCATACACTGAGTTGCTTTTGTCTCGACTGATGTCATTGTTGGAACAGTGATATCCTTTGCTTGATTAATTTTCATTGTTTCTGAGTTTGACTTTTTCTCTGTTTCAGTGGCTGTTGTCTTTTTCGTTTCAACTTTCTTTCTTGTATTACTACTCTTGCTGGATTCTAGCTCTGCAATCACGATTTCGTTCTTAATTTTTTTAGTTCCTGGACATTTCAATTGGCTTTTTCCTATAAACATGATATGTGAAGCTGTAACTTTTCCTTGATTCTTTCTCCAGTAGCACAGTGAACAATCTAGAGTAGGAATACCTTCTGAATCCATTGTAACTGAATTAGTTTTTGCAAACAAGGATCTTTTCTTGTCTTTTAACATCTGTTTTCCAACACAGTGTTTTACAATATGTCCGAATGCCTTACAGAAGTGGCACTTTTTAAGGTTATTCTTTTGTTTATTTTGCCACTTTTTATTGACCAAGTCTTCAATATAACTTGAATATTTAGGATCTCTGTCGCAGATAGTTGCAGAACTGTGCTGGTACTTACAAAAAATGCACATCTTGATCTTCTGGTTACTTATTGATGTATCTTCCATTGTTGTCGCTGAAGATACTTGCGACAAAGTGTTCTTACTTTTTACCAACCTTTTAGACTTAGACGACATTCTGATAAACGCACATCAATGCAAAAAATGTCACCGCAGTAAGAAAACTTAGCATACCTTTGTAAATAAAATTAGTTCATAGTCTGCTGGTTTCCGAAACAATAATCGTCACAAATCTGATTTAATTCACAAACTTGATTTATAATATTTACGATATGTACCTTTGGTAAACATGAAACTTCCTGAATTCGCAAAAATTGGTTATACGGTGTGTGGCCGGGCGTAGATGACACACCGGTTTTCATTGGTCGGCAGCTCACCTGTCGGCGCTTGCTGTGTTAATTATAGGCTCTGCTCGGGTAAAAACGTTGTATTGTACACTGTTTTCCGCATGTTTATCTTACCTTGCAAGAAAAATTGTTTTCATATGATTGAGGTCCGCGTGGTTTCGAATTTCCTTCGGACAAGCTCCCCACTTGAAATGAAGCGAAACGTAGACTTGAAGTTACGCTTTCAACTATCTTGAAATGAAGCGATGCTTCATTTGAAATGATTCTTGATTCAACTTGGAATGAACCTTGGTTTACACCGACTTCAACGTCTAGGGTTGACAACACACACTAACGCCACTCAGCTTCATTGTACAATCTGTCAGTTTATTCTGATCCATTTACTTCACTCGCGACACATTCGAACACTAACCATTTGCCCGACATAAAGACGACATCTTCCAATACTACAACCGTCTACTCTGACTTCTCATGATCGACTGACCACGAGGCTAGCTCGGGCTTTCCCTCGCTTCCTCGACTAGGCACAAGTATCTCGTGCTGTCCCTTGTTGCACGGACTTTCTGCTTGCCACTATGTAATCGTGAGGACCATGCAAAGCAGGGTCATTACATGTGTGTATATTTATATATACACACACTCAATGGAGATCTTTAGAGAGAGAGAGAGAGAAAGAGAGAGAGAGAGAGTTACAGGCGTAAAGAGTCAGAGGAAAGATAGAAATTCAGAGATTGAGAAAGAGAGCATCAGAGTGTGATCATCGAAGAAAACGAGGGAGAGAATCAGATGTAATCAGAAAGAATAACAGTGAGATAACAAGAAACAGAAAACAAAGAATCATATCTACAGATGAGAAAGGGGACCATGAGAGGCAAAGAATAGAGAGAGAAAACATAGAAAGGAAAAAAAAACTAACTGAAGAATAAAACAGTCACAAAGACAGAATTGGAATAACACAAAAACAGAATCGAAGATTAGGAGAAATAAAAAAACAGCGAGAATCAGAGACAGAAAGAAATAGAGGGGGGGGGGGGTGTATAGAAAGACAATTTAAAGATATAGCGACAATCATAGGGAGAAAATTGTGGATATTTTCAAATAATTAGAGATAGAGGGGAGGGGAGAGAGAGAAAGAGAGAGAGAGAGAGAGAGAGAGAGAGAGAGAGAGAGAGTCGTAGACTACTTTTAGAAAATATGTGAGATGTAGGGAGCGAATCAGGGGTTAGTGAGAAGCGGAGAAGAATAGAAAAAAATCACAGAGAAAGAATGGAAGAGAGAATAAGAAAGGTAATAAATCAGAGAGAGAGGAATTAGAAAGATAAAACAATTGAATAAATTACCGCCAGAGAGCGAAATTCGGAAAGCTAGGGAAAAAGACACACACAAACACTGAGAGAGAGAGAGAGAGAGAGAGAGAAGAGAGAGAGAGAGAGAGCTGTAACTGCAACAAACAGCTTGCACTGTGAAATTGTCACGTCAAGGGCGTAGTTTGCTCTCAGCTAATGACGAAGATTAGATCAATATTATCTTAAACCTGTACTCTTAGCTCATTGCAACTACTTAAAGTCTCACACACTGGAAGCAAAGACAACATCATTAAAGGTGTTTCAGGTGGCTTGCATATTATGTAGACATGTTCCCAGTTTCAAGGCAGAATAGTTAGGACAACCGTGAAAGAATAGCATCTCAATTGTGTTTTGTCGTATGTATTCGGGGAAATACAACCGAAAAAAAAAAAAAACCGGAATATTGTGGTATTGTAGACTAGGCCCTTCGCCTTAGATTAGCCTTAGTGTAGGAGTGAAGCTCCAGCAAACATGCACGCAGAGCGCTGTTCTTTTTCTTCGGCAGCTTCTGCGGGATGCTTTGTTCCTCACTTATTGCTGCTACCTTTTTGATGGAGTTTACGAAGCAGATCGAGACAGGCATCTGCATGAGCAACACTTGGCCTTGACAATACTGAGCAGGCGTAGCGCGATGGTGAGAGGTAACTCCTCTGGTCTTGCAAGTTGCATTGGCAATCGTCATTGTCCGTGTATTTTGTTTTCTTGTTGGGGTCTCTTTCTAATCGAATAAATAACCATGAAACTCAGAAATGTGCAAACACTAATTACGGAAACTTGACATGTCTCCTTGACCAGTCTGGAATATTGATTCTTGAACCCCTGTTTTCGGATTATAAGAACGAACGAAAGAGTCACACAATGGGCACTCAGGACCGTTTTACAATCGTTCTTCCTAATATATAGATGGGTTGATAGATAGGCACTACAGCGGTATTGGAGGCGTATGGGCCAAATGGTGCTATATCAGTATGTTAAAGACCACTTGGTCCTCAAAGACGGTGAGTTAAGTTTCCCCGCGGCTGTGCGTTTTTTCCTTCAGTGTGTCTCTTATATAACTGAACTACTCGAAATAACAGTTATTTAAACAAACAAAAAATTGATTAAAACCAAAAAACAAAAACAAAAAAAAGAAAATACTGACCCTGACTGCCAAGTCGAGCCAGCCTAAAGTGGGTGCCAGATAGTGTCCTGGGATGTGGAAACGTCCGGTATGAAGTTTACCCTATTGCCCAACAAGTGCCAATAGGTCTAGTGAATGATGAGTTTGGCATCCTGAGTTCAGCATGCCACTTTCGTTAAAATTAAAATAAAAAAGTCATTTTCTTCTTTTCCCGCATAGTACGTTTGGATGTTGGGCAGAACACCACAGTAAAGGGACACGGGTCAACGTTCGGATGTTGGGCAGAACACCACAGTAAAGGGACACGGGTCAACGTTCGGATGTTGGGCAGAACACCACAGTAAAGGGACACGGGTCAACGTTCGGATGTTGGGCAGAACACCACAGTAAAGCGACACGGGTCAACGTTCGGATGTTGGGCAGAACACCACAGTAAAGGGACACGCGGTCAACGTTTTCGGATGTTGGGCAGAAACACCACAGTAAAGCGACACGGGTCAACGTTCGGATGTTGGGCAGAACACCACAGTAAAGGGACACGGGTCAACTTTCGGATGTTGGGCAGAACACCACAGTAAAGCGACACGGGTCAACGTTCGGATGTTGAGCAGAACACCACAGTAAAGCGACACGGGTCAACGTTCGGATGTTGGGCAGAACACCACAGTAAAGCGACACGGGTCAACGTTCGGATGTTGGGCAGAACACCACAGTAAAGCGACACGGGTCAACGTTCGGATGTTGGGCAGAACACCACAGTAAAGGGACACGGGTCAACGTTCGATGTTGGGCAGAACACCACAGTAAAGAGACAAATGTCACCTTAGTCTGACCAGCATAGTCACTACCAAAAAGGAAAGCGATGAAAAACTACCGTCTTCAACACACTTAAATGAATCATGACGGAGACCTCTTGTCATAGTATGGGATAGCAAATCATGGCCGCCTTAGCTTTTCGACAAGGAACTGATGATGATGATTATGCTGACGGTATAGTAAATATGACGGTAGGTCTCTGTGGCGAAGTGGTCAAGCCGTTTGCCTCGCGCTGTGAACGTCATGGGTTCGTTTCACGGATGCGCCCTTCAGTTCACAAGTGCAGTTTTTAACGAGATCCATGGGGATTGTCTCCGATTTGTGTGATGCTCTCGGCAACCGAGCCATATGGGATAAAACCCGATGCAATAAAATCGATTCTCTCGACTTTAGCCTGAACCTTAGTATTTCTGTATGTTGGTATATTACGGGAGAGAGTGAGCAGTGAGTTAAATTTGAATTGAAATTATTCTTACCTTATTTCACTGTGTATAGATGATATCGACACGATCTAGATTAGAAAGAGTTCTATATGTCACCATTGTTGAAAGTGGAATTTGAGAAACTTCATATAGAACACCCTAATGAGACCGGGTCTTTTTATTTTGATGAATCAAACTACAATTTTACTTACAGAAGCTTCCAACAGTAATTTGTTTACCGTTTAGAAAACTCAGATGACATACGTGCAAGTTTGCCAAAGGGAATACATACAATCCCGGTTCTAACTCTGGCGTAGTAGTGTTGATGAAGACGGGTTATGAATGTTTTTTTTCTGTGTTATTGTTACATTTTTTTTAGTTACTGGATAAAATACAGCATTTAAACAGTGGATCATCTAATATCAGTAGACAGACTGCAGTATGTACGAGGCAGACTAAGATCTCTATAGTTAGCCACAATCAAATGTTCTAAGTGACCTTAGGCTGTGACCCTAAATTATCATGTGTTGTGTGTGTATTCTGTAGCGTCTAAAGAGAAGAGCAGAATTAAGGATACATAGACAGCATAAGCAACGTGCAAAACAACAGCTTTAACAACTACCTATTGAATATAAACAAATGATAT
>CAJHNH020003684.1:52061-60571 GCA_905116865.2 Candidula unifasciata
TCTATCTATCTATCTATCTATCTATCTATCTATCTATCTATCTATCTATCTATCTATCTATCTATCTATCTATCTATCTATCTATCTATCTATCTATCTATCTATCTATCTATCTATCTATCTATCTATCTATCTATCTATCTATCTATCTATCTATCTATCTATCTATCTATCTATCTATCTATCTATCTATCTATCTATCTATCTATCTATCTATCTATCTATCTATCTATCTATCTATCTATCTATCTATCTATCTATCTATCTATCTATCTATCTATCTATCTATCTATCTATCTATCTATCTATCTATCTATCTATCTATCTATCTATCTATCTATCTATCTGGTCTGGTCTGGTCTGGTCTGGTCTGGTCCGGTCTGGTCTGGTCTGGTCTGTCTGTCTGTCTGGTACGGTCCGTTGGTGGGTCCGTCGGTCCCTCGGTCGGTCGGTCGGTCCGTCCGTCCCCTGATGCATTCATTCACATATCTACCTGTATATATGTAGGTCAGTTTATCCGTCTATGAGTTCCCTTTTCGCTTTTTTCCATCCATCCATATATCTAGCCGTTGTCCAATGGAAGCCTATTCAAAATGAAGTTAGTTACGTCTATATGTTTGTCTGCCTGTCTATCTGTAGATCGATCATAAAGTCTGTCGCAAAGTCTATCAGTAAAGCTATGTGCTGACATATTGTACCTACCTACTTATTTAATACCTATCAGCATACACCTGTGTTTCCAGTCTGTCTGTCTTGCTGTCTTTCTATCTTTCTGTTTGTCTATTTTGCTACTGAATATTCAGCCCCGTGTATTTGTTTGTCTTTATATACATGTCTCTACCTGTATTCAGTCGTGTCCCTTACAAACATATTTACTCATTCGGGCATCATAAACATATTTACTCAGTGAGGCATTAGAACACGGGTGGGTAACCTTTTTTTTTTTTAACGAGTTAAATTTAGAATTGCCAACCATGAAGAAAACGTGTGTGTGATAATCTAAGATTATAATCCCTCGGTATGCTTCTGGCCAGACTCACTCATCCACTGAAACCCTACTATGTATTCCTATATGTGCCTGTTCACAGAAAAATAACTGTCGACGCCTTATACTGTATTGTCATAGTCCAGTAATAAATGCTTCCTCATAATGTCTGAGTTTCCCCACAGCACATGCTTCACTAGCAGAATCACGAACTTTGTGACATTAGTTTTTGGATACCACTGTTTAAGTGCTCACTTGCATAGATGTTGATAATTGGTTCTGCTATTTTATGAGCTCAAGTTGCCAAATTATAAAAATTTTTTTACACCAGTAAGTAAAAATTGCTCGGCGGACCAGAATTGACCCTTAGGCTATAGTTTGCCCACTCCTGCATTAGAAACACATTCGCCCAGTAAGGTATCCTTCCGCCCTTCTATAATTATCGGTCGATTCTTGTGTTATTTTCCCTACCATCTGGCATATCGTGATAGAACACATTCAGCCCCGGGTATTGCCACTATACATACCCCTCATTTCCCAGAGGTAATACACACATTTCTCTGAAATAATAAACAACTCCACGGGACACATATCACATTTACCACCAGTGACTCTTCGAAGCGCTTCAGTCCACACAGCTTCGGTTTGTTGTTAAATCTACTGAGAATACGTTTATATACTAACAATTAGATTAACTAAAGCAGACCGCTGTTTAAAGACATTCCAGTCAGATACGCTTAAATATGATCCTTTCATATCCCCCGTTATTTATTGACGAGCTTCCAGCGTCCTGTTTATATCCCAATGTCTTGTTTGTATAATGATTTATGTGTCTAGGCTTTTCTTTATTCTTACGCTGTGTGCCGATTCGAGGGGAAAAAAAAGGGGTCGTTTAATCAGAACTTTCAATGCATTGAATAGGAAAGAAAAAGCGGATATTATGAAGTGCTCTAAACATTCATTTCTACCCCACCTAAAACACTAAAAACGCGCTTTATATACAAAAACAGGTTTTTTTATTACATTCTGACTTGTTAGTACAAGCCAGTATTTTATAAATGTTTCTTATGTATTCTACTGTACGTTTTAAATATTAATTACGAAAAAATAAAGTCCAGCACTAAAATATTGCGGCGGCTCTGTGGCTAGGTCGAATCAAACGCTTCGTAATGCCGGGATGGCGGGTTCGATCCCAGGTGCGGGCCATGCACCTTGCGTTGGTTTCGACAGTGGTATCAAGAAAGCCGACCGTTCAGTGGCAATGGCAAACTACTGGACGTAAATTTGCCTAGAAAACCCACACAACAGCCAGGGGCTGTTGGGGTTGGTTCTGTAAAGGATACGCAACTAACTAACCTTAACTAAAATATTGTTCACATTTATGTGTAATGTCTAACCTAAATGCGGGAAAAATATAATCACGAGAAGCACGCTTACAACAACTTGGCAAATTCAATTATTTCTTATTCCATTACCAAGACCCCGTGTGGGTTCCGGGACCCCATTGTGGGGAAAACAAGAATAGGCCCTCCGCTTTGCCAACAAGCGAAGGTCTACTAATCTGCCTGAGAGGCAAGGAACGAACAATCTGCGTACAAGTAAGTCAGATCTGAAAAACGGATGTGCACGCCACACTCAGGTTTAGGAACAAGACTAGAGTCCAAAGGTCGACGAACAAACAAAACTTTCCACTGGAGTTTACCGCTGGTGAACGCAAAGAAGAAGAAATACGGAGGGGAGATAATGACGTTAGTGAAGCGCTACAGCAAAAGACAGGGATACCTGATTTGGTTCAGATATTCTATACTTAATTAGTGGCCAAAAAAGAAGAAGAAACAGAATGAATCTTAATAGGAGGAGGAAGAGGTGGAGACCAAGGTGCTACGTTCGAGTGAATTATACTGTGGCATTATACTTCCTGCTAGTACTAAGCTGAATTTCTGATTCAGCGTGTAGTCACTCAGGAGTTCTATCGTCTAACAGACGAGATTTATAGATAGTATTACGCTTCATTTAATCAATCGCTGTGTTCCCTATTGTTACCACGAAGAGCAAGAAATGGACACTTTCAGTTTCGTCATAGCATAGACAGTATAGTTTATATATGAGTTAATGCTCTGTGTGTGTCAATCATGGATAACAGAATTATTCAGACAGAACAATTTCGAGCACATTTCGATATGATGAATAACTTAATGTTTCAATGAGCGCCTCCTGCTGCATTCTTATGCTGGATGTCGTGTTTGACATACTTTACTGCAGTTATCTTGCTACTCTTGACTGTGAAGCCATATTCCGATGTATTAGAGTTCTTTATTTCTGACAAATATGTTTACACTTTTAAAATATCTCTGGCGTCACAGAAAATTAGCCTGTTCAGGCATATATATACATAGAAAATTAGCATGTTCAGGCATATATATACATAGAAAATTAGCATGTTCAGGCATATATATACATAGAAAATTAGCATGTTCATATATATATATATACATAGAAAATTAGCATGTTCAGGCATATATATATATATACATAGAAAATTAGCATGGTCAGGCATATATAAATACATTCATGAGTGGCTCACAAGCATCTGCCATTCTGTTTTATTTGGGTAATATATGGTGCAGCTCAGAACAACACCTATATGCATTTCTTATGTTGATCCCACTCCAATCTTACACACCGCCTTTTCCGCGGGGTGAGTACATCCAGCCAATACTTAATAGCGAAAGTCAACGCAAAATAGGCTGAAGTGTATGTTGACTGCTTGGGGTTCTTTGTCACGAGAATCGCCTTCGTTGTGTATTCAGAAAACTTCGTATGTGCTGGTTCGTTCTTTGTATGATTCTCTAGAACAGTGTTCTTCAAGCTGTTTACAAAGATGGTCCGAGAAAAATAAAATACAATAATGAATAAATGAATCAGTCATGAATTGACATCAATGTACTCGAGACACTCCGACGTGTGCGCCACCTCCATCCTGTATAGCCAATAAGATGAAAGTACCAGCTGCACCAATTTGAAAACTCCGGCTATGGTTCCCCCTCAGTGTTGAATATATTCCAGAACCTCTGACCACCCCCCCCCCCTCCTTTTTTTCCCCTTTCAGTGCATAGATTGTCTGTTATATTGCATTGTCAATTTGACATCAGAGAGCCGTCACCACGCCTACTTTATTACAAAATGATAGCTCACAGTCAGCAGCTAATCTAGTGTGTCGGCTTGCTCTTATTTGGCAAACCTGAATGTCCTGGACACACAAATATATGATTTGCTCCTTATCTGAGTGGTATCCACTGATGAGTCAGCTCTGTGGCTAAGTCGTTGCGAACACTTCGTAATGCCGGGATGCTGGGTTCGATCCCAGCTACCGGCCATGCGCCTTACCTTGGTTTCGACAGTGGTATCAAGAAAGCCGACCGTCCAGGGAGCAATGGCAAACTACTGGACGTAAATTGCATTGAAAAGCCACACAACAGCTAGGGGCTGTTGGGGTTGGTTCTGCAACGTCCTGTCAAGAATTCGCAACTAACCCATCCACTGATGCGAGCCACTTTGCGGGTGGGGCGCAAGTTTCGATTTGTTAAAGCAATTTTCTGTGAGCCTGTTACAATTACTATATGTCAGGCTGTCCTTACTGCCTCCACCTCTATTCTCATACTGGAGACTGTGACGCTATACGCGAGGCATTCTGTTTTAAAGTGGTGTACATTCAACTTTGCAACAACAAAAACCACGCCACTCTTCTTAACTCTCACTACAAACCCACGCTGGGTGCTACATCTCTAACAAATATATTATTTAAAGAACACCGCAATACTGCCGCCTTATCTGGGTTGAATATAGAACCTGTTATTTTACACCTCTCGCCTACCTTGTCTACAGAGGTTTGCACTTCTCTAGATATTTACATTCTATTTCTTTCCTATTTTTAGATTGGCGGCGTCCGTGGCTCAGTCGTTGCGAGAGTCTGACTCGTAATTCCAACATACAACGATCGAAACCCACTGATGGCTTTGTTGGTTTTTTTTTATCATGGTATTATGGTGCGTTGCAGATCGACCCAATCTAAAATGGGTACCGGGGTGACTTTCATAGGACAGGACGGCCGACGTAATGCTGATTACATGACCCACCTAGTGCCGATTAGACTGTAAAAATATGGGATGCTCTTACCATATGCCCAATGCACCTAAGGCGTGGAAAGGGATCTTTACTTACTTAATTTACTTATCTATAGATTAAGACATTGTCAGCAAAAGTGAAAAATTGTCATACCCACCGCTTCTTATGTCGCTGTCATACTTGTGTACACACTGGGGGGGGGGGGGGTGGGAATTGAGGACTCCTGTAGGAGACCAGGTGAGATATGAAATAGTTCAAAGCTCCGCCAACCTAGACGAAGGCAGTCTGGGCAGTTCCTACAGCACTGCTGCATTCTGGTTGACGCTCCACTTACTGGCCTTCATACCTGTTAGGAAATACTCGCAAACCGATATAAACTTAACACATGTAAATAGCATTTTTGTTTGCAAATTGAATAAAATTATCAATTTAAGCTAAATGATCCATATTCTGCTTGACGTGAGTTCGAAAATGGTTAATGCGTGGCCGAGTATTTGTTTTCTACTGCCTGAATAATCAGATCGATTTCATTTCCTAACTTTTTTGTTGTTAACTAATCAATTTTTAAAGCGCTTTTTTTTTTTTTTCGTTCAGAGCTTCAGTGTGTAGATAAACATCCAAAGGATGAGCATCAAATAGTGACAAACCCCCAAACACCGTTGAACCTTACGGCTACATAGCACAGCTTTACTGGAGCACGACAAAACTGTCACGGCGTAACTTGTAGTCCAGTGTGGATAAGTAGTCAGTTCTACACTGGGTTTTTAATGCACCCTAATACATAATTCAGAGAACAACTTTTCCCCAGACCGTCATGTAATTTCCGCGGAACTTGGATTAAAAACAAAGCTAAGCACAAGCGGTCAAACACCTTGTGTAGCTAGCTTCGTAAGTTGTACGCCACCAGGACATCACACAAGCGATAAACACCCGGTGACACAAAGTGCTACCATGCGGATTATCACATGGGGAGAGGTGCTAGAAACCCCGGTCAGCCGTTAAGCCATAGGCTTTGCTATTTTTAGGGCCCTGGCAAAAGTCATGTTGCGGCTTCCAAATAACTAAAAATTGCATCCCACACTGTAACGACAATTCCCCCCCCCCCCCCCCCCCCCCGATGCACTGAAGTCGATCTTTCTGCTTTCACATATCCCTCAATCCCCCTTCTCTTGATACTTCACAGGCATCATAGTGAAACTATAATTTGCATGCAGGAATGCGGGAGAATATCGATGAAACTTTTTTTTCCGCCAGAGTTACTACCTGTCAATGCAAAGACGAATGAGAACTACAAAATGTCAATTGTATACAATATTTCCTTGTGCGGTCTCCAACAATCATGTTGTACCAATAAGATAATTGGAGAATTTACGACTATGTCACGTGTCAGCCTACGTTTACTAAACATGACAACCAACCTACTGCTGGTCTGATGAAAAATGACAAGGTTATCTAGTAAACAGCATGGAGAAAGATTGATAATATAGCTGAAAGTGGCGCAGGACTTGGAGTCTGTTCAGGAAAGTAATCCTAATAAGTGACACCCTTGTGTGGGGGAGCGCAGACAGTGTTCCTGTCTGCTTTGTATTTGGGTTAATGATGTCGGATGTAATAGCTTTGCTGTCAGTAGTCATCGTCAGCGGTCGTGTTTACTTCTTTGAAATATAGTCCTTAGGTGGTTTTTGGGAGCCTTCTCGGGTTCACCTAAATCAGTGGCTCTCAGCCTTTCTGACACCGCGACCCTTTAATACACTTCCCTCTTGTTGTGACGACCCTTTAATACAGTTCCCTAAGGTTGTGACGACTCTTTAATACAGTTCCCTCATGTTGTGACGACACTTTAATACAGTTCCCTCATGTTGTGGCGACCCTTTAATACAGTTCCCTCATGTCGTGGCGACCCTTTAATACAGTTCCCTCATGTTGTGACGACCCTTTAATACAGTTCCCTCATGTTGTGGTGACCCTTTAATACAGTTCCTTCATGTTGTGGCGACCATTTAATACAGTTCCCTCGTGTTGTGGCGTTCCCTTTAATACAGTTCCCTCGTGTCGTGATGACCCTTTAATACATTTCCCTCATGTTGTGGCGACCCTTTAATACAGTTCCCTCATGTTGTGACGACCCTTTAATACAGTTCCCTCATGTTGTGACGACCCTTCAATACAGTTCCCTCATGTTGTGACGACCCTTTAATACAGTTCCCTCATGTTGTGACGACCCTTTAATACAGTTCCCTCATGTTGTGATGACCCTTTAAATACAATACCCTCATGTTGTGACGACCCTTTTAATACAGTGCTCCCTAATGTTGTGAGACCCTTTAATAACAGTACCCTCATGTTGTGGATGACCCTTCAATACAGTTCCCTCATGTTGCGGCGACCCTTTAATACAGTTCCCTCATGTTGTGACGACCTTCAAAATACAGTTCCCTCATGTTGTGTGGGCGACCCTTTAATACAGTTCCCTCATGTTTGCTTGACGACCCTTTTAATACAGTTCCCTCATGTTGTAGGCGACCCTTTAATACAGTACCCTGATGTTGTGACGACCCTTTAATACAGTTCCCTCATGTTGCGGCGACCCTTTAATACAGTTCCATTCATGTTGTGGCGACCCCACTTTAATACAGTTCCCTCGTGTTGGGCGACCTTTAATACAGTTCCTTCATGTTGTGACGACTCTTTAATACAGTTCCCATATGTTGTGGCGGGACCCTCTTTAATACTACCAGTTCCCTCATGTTGATGACGACCCTTTAATACAGTTCACCTCTTGTTGTAGCGACCCTTTAAAGTACAGTTCCCTCATGTTGTGGCGACCCTTTAATACAGTTCCCTCATGTTGTGACGACCCTTTAATACAGTTCCCTCATGTTGTGACGACCATTTAATACAGTTCCCTATGTTGTGACGACCCTTCAATACAGTTCCCTCATGTTGTGACGACCCTTAATAATACAGTTCCCCTCATGTTGTGGCGACCCTTTAATACAGTTCCCTCATGTTGTGACGACCCTTTAATACAGTACCTTCATGTTGTGACGACCCTTTTAATACAGGTCCCCATTTTGGGGAAACCCTTTAATACGTCCCTATGTTGTGAGCCCTTTTAAACATTTCCCCTATGTTTTGGCGCCCCTTTAATACGTTCCTCATGTTTGGGCGACCTTTAACCCCATTCCCTCATTTTGTGGCCCCCCTTTTAATACAGTTCCCCGTGTTTGGACGCCCCCCTAAAAAAATTTTTTCATTTAAAACTTCAATGCAAATGTGTTTTCCGATGGTCTTAGGCGACCGCTGTGAAAGGATCGTTCAATCCCAAAATGTGTCGCGACCGGTTGGTTGAGAACCGTTGAACTAAATGATAGTAACAGTGTGCTGGAAGGTTCAGAGA
>CAJHNH020003685.1:7500-60545 GCA_905116865.2 Candidula unifasciata
CTTCTTCTTTTCCTTTTTCTTTTTTTTTTTAATTCTTCTACGTCTACTTCTTCTTCTTTTTCTTCTTCTTCTTCTTCTTCTTCTTCTTCTTCTTCTTCTTCTTCTTCTTCTTCTTCTTCTTCCTCTTCTTCTTCTTATTTTTCTTCCTCTTCTTCTCTTCCTCCTTCTCCTTCTTCTTCTTCTTCCTCTTCTTCTTCTTCTTCTTAATTTTCTTCTTCTTCTTCTTCTTTTCCTTTTTCTTCTTTTTTTCTTCTTCTTCTTCTTCTTCTTCTTCTTCTTCTTCTTCTTCTTCTTCTTCTTCTTCTTCTTCTTATTCTCCTTCATCATCATCATCACCATCATCCTCTTCTTCGATCCTTTGGTGAAATAAAAACTTATATCAGAAGGTCAGTAGCTTAGATGAAAGCTATCGTGCGGTCGAGATCTCCACATACCAGACAGCTTCGTCTTGACTGAGGTTGCAACAGTCCAGACTGCTAGCAGCATATAGTTGACGGTGCTGGAGCATATGCTCAACATTTTCAGGTGCCATGTTGCAGGCATACACCGGGGAATTCTTAAACGTATGGTGGCGTAATGTGTTGTCCCTTGTCCTTAGTCTGACCACGACACATTTCCCCTGTCTAGAAAGGTGATGAAGCCATATACTGGTAACACGCGATGGGTGAAAGAGTACACGAAGCAAACAACATGACATTTCTACTGCAAACTGAACCATATTTAACCGTCTTTACTGCCTATGGTGTCTCCTTTTAGGGCTCTGTAAGACAGGGAGTTCGGATCATAGGGATTTAGGGCAGCGTGACTGGGGCAGGCTAGGATGTTATCCGTGTTTTGATCAGTGATGTCGGCGAAATAAAGGTCCAGTCTGTTGATGCACGCCTAGAAAGTCTATGAATGGAGTAACAAGTTTCACAACGGCCTGACTTATGTGACAGACTTCCTATTCACGACCTGGCCAGGTACAAGAGAGCCTATTGCAGCCGTTGAAGGCTTCGTACCGAAAAACCGCCCATTGAGTATGACCGACATTGCCACATTGCACCTTCATTCGCAGACAAATTTCTATAGGTTTTACTCCTTCTCTAATAATATATTTTTTTTTTTTAAATAATTCAAAGCAACAAGTGAAAACTGCCCCTCTTTAGTACATGACAACATTGGAACGGCCATCTTCAAACTGTCATTGTGACGTGACAGTGTTTGTCTGCGCCGTGATGTCACGTGTTTAAAATTCTTGACACTCTTAGCAACAATACTGAACGACTGCAAGAAAGAGCATAGTTACAGGAATGTCTATCACGCTTATAAGGTTTCCATTTGAAGCAGTCTCAGCCATAGCAATGTGTTTGTTTGTGTGCGATACACAGACCCCCCTTCAGCTGCTAGCTTACCCAGTAAAAACTAAAAACGCGATAATACGAATCCTTGTTATTTTTCCTGAAGTATTCCGAACATCTTCTCTTTTTTCTTCGTGCTATGTTTGCACTTTAATTTTTATTATGACCTGTTACAAGGAAGGTCATCACACCCCCCCCCCCCCACTTTTCCCCTATGTACTGGTTCGACACCAGGTGGCGGCATTTCTGCTATAAACTGGTGAGAGAGAAACTTGTTTGTTATATATAACTATTCCCTATCTGAACTTAGGTTTTTTTGTCATGTTATGTTATCACAATACCCATGCGTGCTCAGTCCTCCGATGCAGCAGCCACTCCAAGGTACCTCTACTGATTGTTCCCATGAGGAGTTGGTTATAGTATCTCCTGTCTTTACCTCAAAGACGACATAGACGTGCTTTACCAAGCACCACTCCTCGGTAACGCAGTCGTGTTAGCGTTAGATATTTGCCGTTATCTCCCAACCTAGTCCGTGCAGCGTTGATGATATCAGCTCTGTCCATTCTACTTCACGTTTGTATAGGCGCATTACTTGCCAGCTGGTCAGCTCTTTCATTGCCATGTACTCCTGCATGCCAGGATGTGTAGATCCAGGGACTTTCGAATGCTTTCTACCCATTCGGAACGTAGACTCATTGTAGCGAAATATTTGAAGCATGTTCAGAGTCTGAAACAATTACCGCATGTGTGGTTGCTTGTTCTGCTACCCATGCGAGTGCTCTGGAAGCAGAAGTTATCTCCATGATCATGCTTGACGTAGTTGTCTGGTAAGCACAGCTATCCTCTTTTGTTGTTTTCCCACTCATTTGTGCTGAGTATGTCTAAACCCCTGGGATAGGAGCCTGTCCTACTACTAGGCGCATCCACCAGGTGGCGGATGGTGGAAAGGCCTCTAGATATAGATGTTAGCCACGAATATATTGAATAAGTACCGTCGACCAAAACAGGTGATGGTCATTGAGAGGATGCGAGTTAGTTGGTGGGACAGCTAACTCTATAAAATACCTCAAAACTCTACGACATGGCCATCGGCGGATAAGAGGCGCCATAACCTCCGCCCCCCCCCACCCTGACTTGCAAGGGCTATTGGAGTCAAACTATAGACAAACCGACGGAAGTCAAGGGGAAACCACCGCTGTACTATCCCCAATAGATCATGCCTCAAAATAATATGAAAGTCTTGTTGCATGGCATGGAGGTGTGTCTGCACATGAACTGATACATGCTGCAGGAGATCGCAGATTATGGAGAGGCATGATCGCCCACGCCAGTCGGCAAGGTACCCGATGATGATGATGTCTAAACCGATCTTGATCGGCGTTTCATGGACCCATATGTGTAAATGACGACGTCTTCTGGGTGCGAATGCTGATTAGTCAGTCCTCTAATCTCTGCGTCAACTTTGGCAGATATCTGACTCCTGCAGTACCTCCCCAGTTTTATGACAACCTTAGACAAGTAATGCATGTATACTGGTGTATCCGGCCCATTTTTTCCTTGACTGATCTCGTCTAGGTAACATATTTGCTTGATTAGATATTCTGCCTCGGCCATCCAGGAGGAGCCTCTTTTGAGACGCAGCCCTTTTATTTCTTTGGTAGCGTTGTGCAGTGGGTGGTTGATGTCTGCAGATATTCTCATATACGCTTTCACCCTTCTCTTTCAATTCAAGAGAATCGATAATTTAACAGTGTATATTTTAAAATGTGTGTATAAATGAAGAATATGAATAATAATAATAATAATCATAATAAGAAAAAGAAGAAGACCCTTTATTATTACATGGAAGCGATTGGGATCTGGGGTCGCAATCCTTGTTTAACTGCGCAATAATAATAATACCACCTACTATTGTTCCAGATTCAGAGCAAATTATAATTCTGGATCTGTGTTTCTGTTAGTGTTCTTGAATAATTTCTGGTGATGCAAAATGTTGTTTGTGGTTTTCCATAGCTTTCCACATGCCTGAGATAATGTGCTCAGACTGTATCAGAAATTCATTGTATTAGCTTGACTGTAGTCACCCTCATATTTTCATCATTTCTGTATCAGGGTGATTGAGTAGACTGCTCCGCGATAATATTGCTCACAACAAAGGACACGTAGAGATGTCCACTTATCTTGGTGGATGGTCAGTCTCCAGAATCGAGTTTGCCAAGCTAAACCTACGACTACGGTGTATCGCTACCAACTTCATTGAGATTTAAGACAACACGTCAAAGCTTCGACCTTCAAATATGTCTGCTCCCCGTGTGAGTTCTGGAATCTCATTTCTTGGGAGAGAAGTATGCCCCCACCCCCAAAAAATAAAGGTGTAAACTAATTAGGAGTGCTGAAATCGGCGTAGATGTCGCAGCCAAGCTGTAAATCACAACACAACATCCTAACCGCCTTTTTAAGAGCGCAGAAGAGTAAATACTTCTTTGTGGCATGTCGGCCAAAAAGCCGTTGCTACGTTCTTCTTTTTAAAAATTTTAATGTTATTATAAATTGGGGTGGGGGGGGGGGGAACGATGGCGTGAAACGTGGCCATCGTTTGAAGGTAATGGCAAACATAAACATAACGTCACATACTTGCCAGCCTGGCAGGTGACCACTAATCTAACTGGCCTCATTTTTATAATGATCCTAGATCCAAATAATATTCAGGTGTATGAAGGCGTCAAAGGTATGTGGCAATCGTTAGATAATTGGTCAAGTGTAAATAATTTTGGTTAAAACATATGTGAAACGAACGCATAAGCTGAATTTTTACTAGCACCCAAACATTCTAAAGGTCTCATGTTGACTGCACCCAGTTTTGCCTTTAGGCATAGGCTAACTAAGCTGCACCTTAGGGCCTCACAATCTGAAAGAGGCCTCATCAAACTCCTCTTTGTGTGTTCACAATTGCAGTATTCTTCTGAGCTTTTTAATAGGATTATTTTATATAATTTCTATGATTTTTTCAGACACCGCATTTATTATTTCAATTACTAAAAATCCAACGACAATATATTTCCATCATGCATACATTTAAAAGGCGTATATACAGGCGGAAGACCTGGTTGTTCATCCATTTCTGGAATTTTGCTTTTTTTCCGTGGCCTAAGTTTTGTGTGTGCATTCGTTTTGTACATCTTGCTTATTTGTTCGCAGACGGTTGGTTCCTTGCCTCTCTGGCTGATGCACTATGACTCTGAAGAGACCTCAGGGCTTCATACAGCTGAGGGCGTCATCAAGTCTAAATCCAAGCCTGCCCGCACCCTACACATAATACGAATTTATGTAGGCCTGTCTGTATCCTTATCAACACAGAGTCGCATGTTATATATGGCTGCTGTTGTAGTTAAGGGTGAGCGAACTTTAACTTATTTGGAGGTGGAAAGAGATAAGTGAGATATGCCCCTTTGGGTTCTTATCATAATTTCTTGATATGCCCTGCCCATATACACACTACACAACTGTTCATTCATGCTTGATCAGCCGAGTCGACTTCTGCAAAGGTTAGAGGGGTGTCGCTGTGGCCGATGGGCATCATTTTATGACTCACATTCACGACATCGAGAACTCACTCTCCCTTGACGCGACCTCTATATTACAGCAAGTTACTAATTTTAACGACCGCAACAAGGCCTAACACAAATCTCATCTGCGACAAACTAAATCTAGGTCTGACGAGACAGTGCATTCTACGTGTCGCTGCAGACATGTAACTCTATCCTCTGAAATAAACTCATTCCCTAAGCAAAATCTTTGACGGCTGTCATGTACACACCAACAAACACTAATACTTTATATTTAATCGCACTCCAATAAGAAGAAACTCCTCAGGGGAGCATGTACAGCAGAAGTCTACCAATGGTCAGTAGAAGTTATCTCTCATCCACAAATGTTTCGGTCGACGAGCTCCTAGACATTTTCAGAGAGTGGGCCCACCTGAGTTCATGAAGCTCTGTGTTGATCTATTCCTGCTGCACGTATTACCGGATGTTCTCGGACAGGGACAAGACGAAATTGGTGGTTATGCAAACAGGTACTGTGAGATTCGAAGTTTATTTATAGTCGCTGCGGTAGCATAATTAGAGCAGTCTGCATACCTGAACGACCAAGTGGCAAGCTTACGGCTGGTTTATCGGACACATGTTAGACTTTGTTAGCAAATGGCAGAGGGACACTGGCAGACAATTCGGACACGATGGACTTCAGGGATAAGAATTCTTTTCCACTAGATACCCGACCAGCCTACCGAGGGCTGTCCCCCACGACGTTCCGTTGTGTCCAGAGCCAGCTCAAGGCCCTCTTTGCAGCCTCGCCCAGCTGTTTCAGTGCTCGTTTCCTCTCAAGCCCAATTGCTTTATGACGTTGTAAATAGAAGTGGAAATGAGACCTCTTGCGCCTACCTCGTCGGTGAAGATTCTTACTGTGTAAGCTTCGCCTCTCCTCAGACCAGCCACGAGGTCACTGTATTTCTCGAGCTATGACTCTCGTTCATTCGCGACTCATACGGCACGGTCAACTCAATCAGGATGAGCTGACGTTTCTCCGCGGAGTGTAGGACTACATCGGGTCGCAGGCCAGTCTTTCGGATTAACTCTGGGTACTTTTCATGACCAGGTTGACTGCCAATAGCCAGTCCCTCGCCAGGGCCCGAAATTGTGACAAGAACATTCTTTTGGTCTGCCTCCCAGATTGCCAGCTTTTAATCTCAGGATGGTACGGCAAACCCCACCTAGATTGCCAGCTTTTAATCTCAGGATGGTACGGCAAACCCCACCTAGATTGCCAGCTTTTAATCTCAGGATGGTACGGCAAACCCCACCTAGATTGCCAGCTTTTAATCTCAGGATGGTACGGCAAACCCCACCTAGATTGCCAGCTTTTAATCTCAGGATGGTACGGCAAACCCCACCTAGATTGCCAGCTTTTAATCTCAGGATGGTACGGTAAATCCTTAGTATTAAATTGGACACATTGGTTAATGGAAACAGCATCATGGCACTTAGGTCATGGACATAAGTGTTCTGTCTCTTTTAGGAGAAGGAGGATGTACTGGTGCCAGCTGCTCTTTTGCACTTTTGGTCTGCAGACATCCGACATGCCCTTGTGATTGACATGAAACTTGTTGCAGTTTCTATTTGATGTTCCTCAATATTATCAGTCCTAAATGGTTTGACAGTAGATGTCCAAAGGATGCTATATATATATAAATCCTTTTGATGTCACTTAAAGCATCCATCAGTGATCTCCATTGCTGCTGGTCTGCTACTTTTCTGTCCATAGTATCTCATGTCATTTTGTATTTCTCAATTTCCCTTTTCTTCTGCCCTTCTCCAGGTTTCCTTTGATCTTCCACGTCTCCCTTGTCTATCTGCTATGCACCACAGAACTGTGCTTACCAAGGTGTCTTTAGGCATTCGGTAACCATGCACAAGCCACCTACACTGTCTTCAGTACTGAATCAGGATTGAACCATATTTGCCATAGCTGTAAGGATTATATTACCAGTATCTTGTCAGCCTGCCTTCCTGTCTCCAAGAAATAGTTCATACATAATTTTATTAGGCTGTGGCAGTGTGGCTTACGCGTTGTGAACATGCTTCATAATGCCGGGGTGCCTGGTTCAATCCAGGTTGCTGGCAACTGGCAGCAGACCGTCTCGCATTGGTTTTGACAGTTGTATTAAGAATCGACCGTTCAAAAGCAATAATAAAACTACTGAAAGTAAATTTGCCTAGAAAAACGACAATAGCCAAAAAATGCTAGGGTTGGTTCTGTAACGTCCTGAAATACAAAAGGATACACAACTTTTAAGGACAATGCAAGGAGTACAATGGTAAAACAAATAAATGCTACAGTTAACGGGAATCAAACTCACAAAAAATGTATTAGGAAGTGAAGAATCACAAACAACAAACAAGCTCAAGCTTGCAAATATTTATAACAAAATACGAAACAAAATACAAGTGTATGATTTAAGTGTTAACTATAAATCTTAAAACCAATTCACAGAACCAGACGCCAGGTAACATTCATTTATCAGCAGCCACTTCAAAGTTAACAACACAACTTGTATTGAAAGAACACAGCTGAAATTAACTACATAATAGGTTTATGGAAAAACAAGTTCTGCGTTTTCCGTCAAGCTGTGATTAACTCATTCAGTCCCATACATATGTTATCTCTTTACATACTTAGAAGTTGTTAATTTGACTAATGTTTGACCTTTGATGTGAAGAAAAAAAAACATACGAGACAGAACATCTTAAAGTAACAATGGAGCTGGTGTTATAACTGAAAAGAGCATATACATAATAGCTACAGTAACTGAAGCCATACTTTTCAGGACTTGAATGTGTCTGAATTTGTCAAAAAGAATTGCTGACAGGGTGAGAATTATCAGACACAGGGCAATGTGCTCCGTCACCACTAGAATTATGAGAATAGTTTGCAGAATAGCTAGTTTTATTAGCTACAGTTGACCATTTGTTTTAATTCTTTTCTGCCCGTTATAATGAATATACTTTGTGCACAAAAAGACTTTTAAGGGTGAGAGGACTGATTTGACTGCAATGTGTTTATTTTATTATGGCTCACTCTAACTCTGCAGTCACTAGCAATAGTGTTACCCAAAACAAAAACTACACAGCTCCACAACAACCTACAAAACAATTGTGCCCGTGAACCATGATAAACCCATAACCTTCAGAGTAGACGGCAAATGACTTAACCATGGAGACCTCTGCCTGCAATAAGAGACTTCACCCCGAAACCTTCTCCTCACTGGCCACTGCTGCCTCGTCACTGCAACTTACAAGCAGCCTGTGTGTTTAAATTACAAGTGTCCTTCTGCAGACAGTTCCAGACATCACATGGACACTGAGATCTTGAAGGATTTATGGATTCAATGTCAACACGTGAACTGAAACATGCTGTTGAAGATGGCAGATCGTGGAGAGGCAAGACCACCCATGCCAGCTGTCAAGGCATTTGATGATGATGATCCATGTTTTAACATTTGAACAAATAAATACAGAAAGATACAGCCGGTCAACCATTGTTTTAGTTATAAAAAAGTATGTGCATAACACATGACTGGTAGAAGAAAAAGCACAAAGGGGTCTTAGTTTTGACAGCAAGAACACTGAGGGTATAATCATCATATCAAAGCAGCAGACGCTTAAAAGTTAGTTGCGTATTGTATCTTTTACTGCATATTTTGGGTGTTGTGGTTTTTCTAGGCAAATTTTACACCCAGTAGTTATCCACTGCTTTCTGAATAGCCGGCTCTTGGTACCACTGCTGAAGCAAACCAAGACATTCTGCTGCCAAAATGTCTGCAGTTTGGATCTAGCCTGGCATTACGAAGCACTGTAAAACTTAAGTCTAAAAACTACTTCAGGGTTAGTCAAGATAATCAACACATGCTGGTAAAGACAAGGGCGAGTAAATCACCATGTTCTATGCCAGTAGCTACACACCACACGTATGATGCTAGAGTCATATTTGTAGACTAATTGGCACATGGTGTTGATGTGCTTAACACCATGCCAGCCACCTTTACTTTCCATAAAATTTGGTCCGAAAAGATAGCAGCAAATAGGAATTATATAATATAGGTATAACGAATAGAAAAGAACAAAGAAAACTGCAGTTTGAAAAAAAAAAATTAATATTATATTTGTACTTAACATGCTACTGAAAACAAAACCCAATAAGTAGAAGTCCGAACAAATTCCATTTATGTTATACACAACCAATGGTTGTAAATCCTCAACACAATACAAACCAGCATAACATTTAATAAGTCAAATAAATATAAGTTTAAAAAAAAGAATGATAAGCACAACATCACTATCAAGTATCTCAACCCCAGTGTGGCAATGAAGCTTCCTAATTGTGCTATTTTACAACTGTCTATCATGCACTGCCCTTTTTAATTCCACGTACTTCACTGATATGTTAGTGCATGTCCCTTCTACATATCTACCCCACGCCCTCCCAACCTGTTTTGGACAAGAGAGAGACTGGCAGATAACAGACATACAAAAACAGCTGAATGGAAGTATGATAGACCGGGAAACAAACTCAACACTTTGAGTCAGCAAGTGCGGAGGGTCAATTACAGAGATGAATGGAGGTGGGTGATATCCAAGAGTTAACAATTGGAAAGAGAGGGACAACCACAAAGATCTACACGATATCTGCAACAATGAACCTTAAGGTCTCAGAATGCTGAAGAAGAAGTAGAGGATCAAGTATAAAATAAATTGATCATGAAAAAGACAGAACAGTTAACACTAGTTGTCTGACGAGAAGGTAAATCTGGAACATACTGAAACAAGGGGAAAGATTAGGACAAGGAGAAAAATACAAAGGTAGAAAGAAAGAGGTTACTAGACTCTTGCATCATGGTGTAACAAGATGTTAGCTCATGAGCTGCATCCATAATACCAGAAAACAAGGAGCTGGTTAGGCATGGCTGATGCTGATGACGACTTCTGCTGCATCAAAATCAACTTGTTCAGTTCTATATGGTTTCACAGCAGATGCATAAATCAAGGAAAAAACCACTATGAAAAGTTACAAGTGTATTACTTAAAAAAAACTAAATAAACAGCAAAAGTGGTCACTGAGGATGCCAGATTTCTTCAGTATACTCTGACCATATTGTAAAAAGTAAGCAAACACAGAAGGAGATGGTTGGGCTTCCTTAAAAGAAAAGGAGCCAGCCACACCAAAATTGAACAAACTGAAGCTGTCCATCACAATCACACACTGTTTATTCATATATTTATGTGAAATGAATGTGTTCATCTATTCATCAGTGAGACTGCCCATCTGTTAATCACAATCATACTCACACACTGTTTATTCATATAATTATGTGAAATAAATTTGTTCATCTATTTCCACGAAACTGGGATCTGATAATCACAATCATACTCACAGAAATATTATTCATCAAATTATCTGACAGGATTTTGTTAGTCTGTTCATTACTGTCCATCTATCCGTCACAATTATACACACACACATATTTTATTCACCTGCTCATTTGACAGGATTTTGTGAGTCTTGAACATTTTCTTGTCCAAGTTCCTGCCTAGAGACAGGACTAAAGCAAACATTTACAATGACGTGGCAGTGTCTAAATATTCATCTACCTCATTTTCAATAATGTAATATGTAGTCAACTGACAGATTACTGGTAAGATTTTACATTTGTAAAGTAGGCACACAGGTCTGCCTGATTATTAAAGAACATAGAGGAAGACGATGGGGCAGATAATCACCAAACAAGCATTGAAATGAGAAACAAATGGACTGAGTAAATGAGAATGTCTCAGAGAGACTATATCAAAAGACTGCACAGGGTTGAATGGAACAGAGGAACAGACTACTAGCCCTATGTGATATGTAATGGCACAACAGGATGACATGATGATAATGCAGGTAAACTGACAGACAAATGAACAGCAGACATATGGACAGAAACAGACAGATAGACACAGACTTATGGATAAATTTAATAAGTTATTTAGACTTCTCTGACAGATGCTATAAGTATAAAAAGAACTAGCTTTTCTGGTTTATGAAATAACTAATTTCTGATTAACTTTCTCTACATACTACAACCACATATATACATGCAGATATGCCACAATGAGGCAATTAAAACATGTTTCAGCTTCAGTGCAAAGTGAAGAACTGGGAATCTGCAACTTCAGACTCGTCCTTGTGTGGGATCATTGTGATTTGTTTCTGGCAGCTTGAGACTCAATCACCAACTTGCCGGACCCGTACATCTGACTGATTAAAGCCTGTAATCAAATAAGAATTTCAATAGTAAAATATAATGAATAATGACAATTTTAACAGTAAAATATAAGGAGAATTTCAACAGTAAACTGTACTGAGAATATCTGTGTTAAGATATAATGGGAATATCAATAGTAAACTATAATGACGTATTTCACAAGCCAAGAAGCAAAGCTATTTGACTATTTTGTGAATTTTTATATGTTGCAATTTTCTTTTTAAAACAATGAAACAATTCAGATATTATATTGGCATTTTGTTGTTAACAGATTGTTTCCTAAATACTGCAATGATTTTACTTCAATGCTACTGCATGTTATCAGTTATACATTCTCTACTTTGTGTCCTATTTAAATAAGTATCCTCTTTTCTTCTTCAGGATTACGAGCCCTTGAAGTTCATTGCTGCAGTTATCACACATCTCTATTCATGTCTCTGGTTGGTCTTCTTTTTTTTTTTAAGTTGGTAGCAGCAAGTGTTTGCAGGTCTCTCTGGACGTTATCTATCCATCATCATCTGCATAAGTATAATTTCTGATACATGGAACAATTTCCTTAGTCCTGTGACTTCTATTTATCCAGACTTCACTGTACCACAATAATAATAGTATTCAAAACTGTTTTATTACTGCCCTTTACTCTTATACCCTAGAGTGTAGAGGTACCACAAAGTCTTATCCAATATCACCACTTGTACCCGTAGTTACAGAGGTACCTGACTTTCTTTATGAGTCTTTCCTCTTAGATGTAAAGGTACCTTATGACCGTAATCTTCTCTACCAGACTTTGATTAAAAATACCTTAGTCTTGTATTTCTGCACTTATATATATATATATGTATATATATATATATATATTTATATATATATAATATATGTTACAGTCTATCTGGTCTCTCCTCTTTAACCTTTAGATATAAAGGAACACTATAGCCTTGTCTAGCCTTTCCTTTTCTATCTACCCTTAGATGCAAAGATATAGTTTTTCTAGTCTCTTCTCTAGAAGGGACTGACACCAAAAAATGAGTTAATTATATAATTACCTGTCGTTTTAAAACATCCAGATTTTTTTTAGCCTTTTCTGTGAGGGTCTGGACCTGAGCTGTGTCTGTTACATTTTTGTTTTCTTTAAATGCATCCTTTATTCGACGCAGGTAATACATTCTATGGAATAAACAACACACACACATATATAAATAATTTCTATTCTTCTATCTATGAGTGCCGATCAATAAATTGTCTGTCTTTATTAATTATATATATTTACATCATAGCCCTTTGGATATTTCCATAAGCGCACCATCCCTATCTTCAGCAGCCAGTAAACAGGTCATTCAGAGCTGCATTATTCTTTCCAGACCTTTATAATCTCTTCGGGCCTTTGTACTGTTGGTAACTCACTAGCGCTACCAAAGAGCTTTGACGAAATGTATCTTGGCATTAATTTACCTGCAAGAAGTGCAAAACCAGTCAGGCTGGCTACCTTGGACCTTGAATCAATGCTGGCTACTCTGTGTGAAGCATACCTATCTCCACCTTTCTTAACATGCTGTGTACTTATTTTTACTGTTTACAATTTCACAATATCAACATGTGTGAACAGTTGCTTCTTAAGCCAGTGGACGGCCACAATGACAATGGCTGCACTCAACCTTCATTCTCAAATTAGATATAGCACAATCAAAGTATCATTAACGCCAGCGGCCAAGCTTTTTTGCACCAACAAGGGTCATCCCTTTATTTTTGGCATCTTTTGCTATGGACAGAGACACCCCCCCCCCCCCCCCCCCCCCCCCATGTGGCACTACGTCTGTAAGTGAACAAAATCTCTGTTGATCAGAGGTAGCTGAAATAGTTGTCTGTCCTTTCCTATAACACCGCAGACCTACTCAAGCACTTTTGGGTTGTTTGTCATATCACTACTAGTAGTACCAGGCAACTGTAATAACAGTAAGTAATAAATATAATGATTGTACGTGTATTATTTTGTCACTGCTTTCTGAACGGCCCTCTGTGGTCTAGTGGCTAGATGCTCACACTCACATCAGATCGGAATGTTGCGGGTTCGGTTCGTGGCTGAGGCCAGACTGTTTCAAAACATGACCTTGGCTCCCAGGTAGACCCAGCCTTGAGTGGGTACCAGGTACAGTCCTAGGAAGTAAAGGCGGCCGGCGTGATGCTGTCCACGTCACTCGTCAAGTGCCGTTGGTCTATAAAATATAGATCTAGCCCTATATACCCTATATAAGCCTGAAAGGCGTGGAAAAGGGTCCTTTACTTACTGAAAATTTCTGAACTGAAGGATGATCATTTTTCATTTTCCATTGAGAACGAGAAGAGTCACACAAGGAGACGAGAGTATAACTAACCTTGTGGCTAAACTAAACATGCATGAATCAAAGGATCAATCAAGCTACATAAATCTAAACTGCTATGGGTCCAAAGTTACCTGAATGAAATTTTGTGATCTGTTTGCTTTCCTTCAACATCTTCTTGTAGAGAGACAAAATCCCTGCCCTTGTGGGCGCGGCCATCTTAAATGAAGATAACTCTGGTTCAGCTTACCACTTCATTTCTTCAACATCAAATTAGCGTATGAAATATTAGCGTTTAATAATCGAGGTTGGCTTTAGGCCTTATATACATTATATTGTGCTAATGCATTATTTTACAGTTGAATTCTCCGTCCAATATTACATTTGCATATTAAAAATGTTTTTAACGACTCTGGAGTGGATTTACAGTGACAACTCTTTTTAGCGGCTGAAATCGCATGCGGCTGAGTGAGCTGAGTCTTTCTGGTTTGCCATCTTGTGTTTGACAGTGTAATGTCAGGGAACAAAACCTATAGAGAACTGCGCAGTACCCTGCGATATGCCGTAAAAAACTTCTTAGGTTTCTTTCCTTCGAATTTGGAGCGGCTGTATCTTACTGAGGCTCATCTCCACAAAAACCTACACATCTTCAGCTCAGCCAGATCTACAAGCCTAAAACGGAGGTACCATTCAAAACTCACACTCTGCAACACAACCAAAGTTCTGTGCTGGTTACGAATAACGAGGGCATTTCTGTCAAAGTTTACACTGAAGTAGCTAGGATTTTTCTTCTCTAGACCACTCTGTCGAACGCACGCGACCTGGGATGGTGAAGAAGTAAATCATCTTGAGCCTTCCCTTCGAGTCAGTCACATAATTAACTAACAAGCGCATCATTCCTTTTTTAAGCAAAAAATTTGACCGTACTCTAAGAACAAATCCGATTGTTCAATGTGATTTGTGATTTTGTTGATCATTTTAGGAGTGTGTGAGAACGAGAAGTAAAGAGACACAAGGAGAGTATATTATTGACTAACCGTGTGGCTAAACTAAACATGCATGAATCAAAGGATCAATCAAGCTACATAAATCTAAAGTGCTTAGTTAAATAAGTTACCTGAAGTTGTATTCTGTGATCTGTTTGCTTTCCTTCAACATCTTCTTGTAGAGAGACAATATCTCTGCCCTTGTCTGGCGCAAGGGAGCTACATTGAAGATAACTATGGGAGACCGCTGGCGACCTCATTTCGCACATCCTATTTGTATCCCATGAATTAATCAATGTTTACAGAATGACTGAAATCGAACTTATTTATAAGAAGAAGAAGGTTTCTATATCACTTTAGATTGTTATTGTGTCTCAGATGAAATAACAATACTGTGTTTTATAATTGCTGTAGCTGTGTAATATAAAGCATTCAATAAGTGTTATATTTATAAAGCATTCATTAAGTGATATATTTATAAATCATTCAATAAGTGATATATTTATAAATCATTCAATAGGTTGAGGGAATTTAAACCAAGCATTCAATAAGATATATATCGTATAAAGCGATTAATTAGTGAGTATTTTTAAAGCAATTTGGAGTGTTATATTTATCAAGCATTCACTAAGTGATATATTTATAAAGAATTCAATAAGTGATATATTTATAAAGCATTCATTAAGTGATATATTTATAAAGCATTCACTAAATGATATATTTATAAAGCATTCAATAAGTGATATATTTATAAAGCATTCTGAAGTAATTAAACGGTTAGTCCACGTCATAGAGGTCTGCAATGCAATAAAGTAGGGGATTCTAGGAAGTGGGCGAAAAAACCAGTGGTCTCGTGCCACGGGACCGCTACGGTAGCCATGAAGGCCACCTAAGGTCATAACAAAACGTCACAATCAGTTTACGGTCTTTCATTGAATTATTTACAACAGGCCTAGCAAGCTGGCAATGGATTTATTATCGCTACAGAAAACACAACCGAGATATAAATGTGTAAGTGGCTGTCATAACGGTAGCTGAATATACCTATACACAAATTTATTTATTCCAACTCTGTGCTACCAGTGTCAGACATGGTTTCACTCACAACAAACCATAAAAGAAAATTAGTAACCATGGAGATGAAATGTCTAAGAAGTGCTGTAGGAGTTGACCACATAGAGATAAGATATGGAATAAGATCATAAGAGAAAAAGTAGGCATCTGCCCCAATTCTAAATTACATACGAAGACAGCAGTTGAAAAGCTTTGCCCACTTAGAGAGAATGCCTTGTGACATACATACCATACAGCCTTTACGCTGAAAGTTGGACAAAGAGCATGAGGTACACCAAGAGCAAACATGGAAGGATAACATCAGAAAAACCTACAACAGCACGATGTGATATGGTCGACTTTCTCTCAAAGAGCTTTGACTAGCTTGTCATATATCTCCCTCAACACCCACAGTGGGGTAAAAGAGGAAGTGAAGAAGAAGAGGAAGAAGATTCAATAAGAGATATATTTATAAAGCATTCACTTTGTGATATATTTATAAAGCATTCCATAAGTGATATATTTATAAAGCATTCATTAATATCAACATTAGACAGTGTCCTTTAGGTTCGCAACTCACATTAGATTAACAGTCCATATTTGGTTGACACAAAGTTGACAATCAGATTGACAGTGTCTCTCTAGTTGACATAATATATATCAGATTGATAGTTCAAATCAGATTAAAAGTTTATAAAAAGTGGCCAGTTAATATCAGATTGACAGTTCATATCAAATTGACAGTTATATCAGGTTGACAGTTTATATCAGATAAATCTTGTCAGGATGACAATATATATCAACACAAAATCTGTATGACAGTTCATATTGTTTGCACTATGCCAAAGTCATTTATAAGCAGTCTTGGCTGATTTCAACTAAGGGCATAGGTCATAATGAAATATTACTGTTCAGGTGGCTACATAAATTTAATTTGCCCCTTCAAAGAGAAACATGATTTTATCTAAACAAGCATTTAGCACTTTGGGTTAGTACCAGTAATGTCAGGTTGACAATTCACAGTAAGTTGACAATTCATATCAAAGTTAACAGTTGGTATGAAGTTCATAATTCATATCAGGCTAACAGTTGGTATAAAGTTGACAGTTCACACCAGGTTGACAATTCATATCAGCTTAATTTAGTGTGAAATTGACACTTCATATCAGACTGACAGTTTTTGTTTTGTTTCAGTTAAACAGTAGCTATGAAGTTAACAATTCACACCATGTTGATAAGCCATATCATGTTAACAACTGGTGTGAAGTTGACATTTCATAACAGATTGATAATTCACCCTATTTTGACATAGACCACCAGGTTGACAATCCACTTCTGTTAACAACCCACCTCAGGTTGGCATGCTAGACAATGCTGCATTTTGACGCGCAGCTGAGTCTTGCAAAGTATTACATGGTGAAAGTAACAAAGTATTACATAGTGAAAGTAGCAAAGTATTACATAGTGAAAGTTACAAAGTATTGCATAGTGAAAGTAACATCACACCAGGCAGCAGAACATATATTCCAAGACTGCCTTGATTATGACACATAAAAGCAAAAAAATTTTGGCCAGAAAGGAACAGCGGAAAGTAAACTTTAAGCACCATTGTATGAACTTTAAAAAAAAAAAAACAAAAAAAAAAACTATGAAATTTGAATGAAAGAAACATTTTCAGACATAAACAACTTTTTTCAGGCAAATGAAAAAAGTAGTAGTAAAAGTCTGAGATTGAATAATATTGATAAATGGTTTAGGCTTCAATTATTATGATTTTGATTAATTTCAAGCTTTGATTTCAGAGATCTTGTTTTGACACTGCAAGAATGAGTTTGACGAGATGTTGGCGGTTATGGCCGACTGCAGACAAAACAGTTTTACCCTGTAGATGGCTGTATGCTTCACTTCACACTAGCTCCATCTGCAAAAAGTCGCATAAGAAACTTCAGTACTCTATTGGAAACACAATAGAGATTTTAGGTAAATCTTATGAAACAGACCACCTCACGAACACCACACCAGCCATACTTAAGAAAGTTGGGACAAATCTCCACAATACGCCAGGCCATCCTTTAAATCACATATGCAGACGTATTGAGACATATTTTAATTCTGCTTATGTACGTAGAGGAAATCCCAGATTTTCTGTCTACAACAGGTTGAGCCCTGTTGTAACACACGAACAAAACTTTGACAGTTTATTGGTGCCTGCGAACCATGTCAGCCGCTCGCCACAAGACTCTTACTACATCAATTCTGAATACATGCTCCGAGCACACACGTCTGCTCACCAGCGTGATCTGGTACGTACTGGGCTCGATGCTTTCATGGTCATCGGGGATGTCTACAGACGAGATGCGATTGACTCCACTCATTATCCAGTGTTTCATCAGCTAGAAGCAGTGCAACTGTTTTCTGACTTTGAGGTAAGTATCTGATGGCGGTTTTATATCTCATAGAGGCTGCTGAAGGGGATTTTTATCTTTAAGAGAGTGTATCAAGACCGTTTTGTATCTTTTCAGACAGTGCCTGAAGATGTTTTTAACAAATATTTTACATTGTGTCTGCAGACTGTTTTGTTATACTCTTTAACAGTGTCTGCAGGCTGTTTTGTTATACTCTTTAACAGTGTCTGCAGGCTGTTTTGTTATACTCTTTAACAGTGTCTGCAGGCTGTTTTGTTGTACTCTTTAACAGTGTGTGCAGGCTGTTTTGTTGTACTCTTTAACAGTGTGTGCAGGCTGTTTTGTTGTACTCTTTAACAGTGTCTGCTCTAGCTCCTTTTGTTATACTCGAAAAAACAGTGTGTGCAGGCTGTTTTGTTGTACTCTTTAACAGTGTGTGCAGGCTGTTTTGTTGTACTCTTTAACAGTGTCTGCAGGCTGTTTTGTTGTACTCTTTAACAGTGTCTGCAGGCTGTTTTGTTATACTCTTTAACAGTGTGTGCAGGCTGTTTTGTTATACTCTTTAACAGTGTGTGCAGGCTGTTTTGTTGTACTCTTTAACAGTGTCTGCAGGCTGTTTTGTTGTACTTTAACAGTGTCTGCAGACTGTTTTGTTGTATTATTTAACAGTGTCTGCAGGCTGTTTTGTTGTACTCTTTAACAGTGTGTGCAGGCTGTTTTGTTGTACTCTTTAACAGTGTCTGCAGGCTGTTTTGTTGTACTCTTTAACAGTGTCTGCAGGCTGTTTTGTTATACTCTTTAACAGTGTGTGCAGGCTGTTTTGTTGTACTCTTCCAAACAGTGTGTGCAGGCTGTTTTGTTCAAACTCTTTAACATGTGGGTTGCATGCAGTAGGCTGTTTTGTTGTACTCTTTAACAGTGTGTGCAGGCTGTTTTGTTGTACTCTTTAACAGTGTGTGCTGGCTGTTTTGTTATACTTTAACAGTGTCTGCAAACTGTTTTGTTATACTCTTTAACAGTGTCTGCAGGCTGTTTTGTTGTACTCTTTAACAGTGTCTGCAGGCTGTTTTGTTGTACTCTTTAACAGTGTCTGCAGGCTGTTTTGTTGTACTCTTTAACAGTGTCTGCAGGCTGTTTTGTTGTACTCTTTAACAGTGTCTGCAGACTGTTTTGTTGTACTCTTTAACAGTGTCTGCAGGCTGTTTTGTTGTACTCTTTAACAGTGTCTGCAGGCTGTTTTGTTGTACTCTTTAACAGTGTCTGCAGACTGTTTTGTTATACTCTTTAACAGTGTCTGCAGACTGTTTTATATCTCAAAGAGAATGTCTGAATGATGGTTTTTTTTTAAAGCTGGGAGATAAAAGGCAGGGATATCCACATGGAGCAAGGTTAACCCTGTTGCACAGAGAAGCCGCAAAAAAAAAGGCTGTTTTTTTATCTAAGATAGTGTCCTAAGACTGTTTTCTGTCTTTGAGAGAATGTGTGCAGACTGTTTTCTGTCCTTATAAGAGTGTTTGAAGGCTTTAAAAAAAAATGTGATCATGACTAGATACAAGGAGAGAATTCATCTCTGTGCCTGTGTTGCTGAGTATGGAAAAAGATCCAAAAAAAAAAAAAAACTAGTTGGAAGAATAAAGATTTAAATAAGATCATTGGAAGCCACTACATCCCCACACCCTAAATGACTAGAACCAGTAGGATAAAGAAAGAATAGCAGCACTACAGCCTACCTTGCATGTCAACAGAGATAGCAGAATAGGCATGATACTGACTACCTCATCATAAAGAAAGCTTCAGCTGCCAAATGAGTTAATTAAAATGGAAGATAATACTTTTTTTTTTTCAGAAGTATTAGTGACCTATTAAAAATTTTATTTTAAAAGGATTTTGCAGGAATTACCAGGGGTTCATGACCCATATTTTGTTGTTTTTGTTGTTATTGTTTTGTTTAAGTGCTAATAAGGTGACAGGGTTAGGGCTGAATAGGTGCATGTTGCTTCCACAGCTTTTCTCTGACATGCCAAACCCAGAATCCATGTCACTGTTTGAGCCAGGAGTTAGAGATGACAACAAACAAGAAAGGCACACTTTGCAAACAGCCCTACTCCTAGAGCAGACTCTGAAGTCTTGCCTCGAGGGACTCATGAGAGCTCTGTTTGGGCAAGGTATGCCATAGGTTATACTGTCACCACATTAGTAAAGTACCGCAAAATACCCTCTAACATTAAGCACGGGTTAGACCAAGAACAAGATAGAAAGATAACATCAGAGAAACTTTACAACAGCATGATGTGTCTATGGTCAGAAGAGCAAGAAGCAGAACCTAATATCTCCCTGAACACACACACACACATGCATGAACGCACCCCCCCCCCTTCCCCCCCTCCCCCCCCCCCCCCGCCTCTTAAGGCTCTACACCACAAGCTTTTAACTCCCTGTGTGTGTTCCATGGTCTTATTTGTGGGGTGGGAAATGAACCACTACACCCCTGACAAGTATTTTATAAAATGTTGATTAATGAGGAGTTTGCTGAAATCATATGTGTTGAGTGTAAAGGAACAGATATTACAGCCTAGCTGTAAACCACAACCCAACATGCCAACCACTCTTTCAAGAGCAAATGCAGAAGAAGAAGAGGCTTTGAACTAGCACCAGCAACAGAACCGTGCTTCTGACTATTTGACAGACAAAAACTTTTCTTGTTATTCTCAACATTTTCTTGTTGTTGAAAGTACATATGTTTTGCATTAGTTATTCATTGAAAGTACATACAGTTTTGTATTAGTTATTTATTGAAAGTACATACAGTTTTGTATTAGTTATTCATTGAAAGTACATACTGTTTTATATTAGTTATTCGTTGAAAGTACATACTGTTTTATATTAGTTATTCGTTGAAAGTACATACTGTTTTATATTAGTTATTCGTTGAAAGTACATACTGGGACTCCTCATTAGTTATTCGTTGAAAGTACATACAGTTTTGTATTAGTTATTCGTTGAAAGTACATACTGTTTTATATTAGTTATTCGTTGAAAGTACATACTGTTTTATATTAGTTATTCGTTGAAAGTACATACTGTTTTATATTAGTTATTCGTTGAAAGTACATACAGTTTTGTATTAGTTATTCATTGAAAGTACATACTGTTTTATATTAGTTATTCGTTGAAAGTACATACTGTTTTATATTAGTTATTCGTTGAAAGTACATACAGTTTTATATTAGTTATTCGTTGAAAGTACATACAGTTTTGTATTAGTTATTCGTTGAAAGTACATACTGTTTTATATTAGTTATTCGTTGAAAGTACATACTGTTTTATATTAGTTATTCGTTGAAAGTACATACTGTTTTATATTAGTTATTCCTTGAAAGTACATACTGTTTTATATTAGTTATTCCTTGAAAGTACATACTGTTTTATATTAGTTATTCATTAAAAGTACATACTGTTTTATATTAGTTATTGTGTCTGTTTCTCTTTGAATCTTGGATGTTGCTAGACCTGCAGATGAGATGGGTGGGAGCCTACTTCCCCTTTACCCACCCATCCTGGGAGCTAGAGATCTTCTACCAGGGTGAGTGGGTGGAGATGCTAGGTTGTGGAGTCATGGAGCAAAAGCTTGTCGATTCTGGTAAGTAAACATAAGAGACCTCAAAACAATGTTTTCCTGTAATGAGTTAGAATAATGCGGACACAAACAATACATTGCACAATTTATTACCAGGCATATTTCACTAAATCTTGTCAGGTGCGTTGCTACAGAGTTACATCAACATAAAATGAAGCACAAAACTGAATAAGAGATCTCAGTTTGAATATTCAGTAAGGTTCAGGACGGTTCCCCACCCCCTCTTGGGGGCAAGGAATTAACATCCTTAAATGCACACTCCCCTAATTCACAGAAATGTTAATGTGAATGCTTTAGAAGAGCCTGGTCATGGTTTGTGTATCTGTAGCAGAACTATCTGGATGAAGGTCCTGATTGCACGGTTAGTTTATTTTACGAGTTTGTTTAGAGTAATTATGAGTAAGTTTGACCATGGAACAACCTATGAATTAATAATGAACAGTCTGCTGTCATAGTAGAGGTTTCAGCTTCACTGCAGTTGGGTCACCCCATACTAGCTGCGTTCATATGCCAGTGAAAATTTAATTACTGCCCCATTTAAAAAACTGGAGAACAAACAATTAGTTCCGACACAATCAGGAAATATCTGCACACATTAAATGCATATTGCAGTTGCTAGAGGCACCAAAGCCAACATTTGCTACCAGAAATGTAGTCTGTCATTGATGTAAGTAGCTGGTCATGATAAGTTAGCTATTTGCATGCAAAACTGTTACACTAGGTATCTCACTAGCCCGCATGCAAAATGGCTACTGGCCATATTAAATACCACAGCTGAATCGATGTACAAATAAAAGGCATTCCACATGAAAATAAAAACAGCACACAGTGCTGCACCTAGCACTTAACTAAGTAGCTTAAGCAGCGAAACTGTTGACATCTGCCAGTGTGTGGTAACTGCATTAGCAAAATGCTGTCAGGAGCAAAAATAACTTCAAACATTATGTCATGCCTAGTCCTCCATAAGGACTGGAAGCCCTTTAAATGGTAAACAGTCTACTAACAAATGGTCCCTGTTACTCAACACAGAACAAACTATTGACTAACAGTGAACAATCTACTATCCAACATGAAATAGATGACCCCCAATGCATTACTGAACAGTCTACTCAACACAGAACAAAACCTCCCATATGCAGCACTGAACAGTCTACTCAATACAGAACAAAACCTCCCATATGCATCACTGAACAGTCTACTCAACACGGAACAAACAATTGACTAACAGTGAACAATCTACTATCCAACATGAAATAGATGACCCCCAATGCATTACTGAACAGTCTACTCAACACAGAACAAAACCTCCCATATGCAGCACTGAACCATTTCAGCATTTTTGCATTTACAGCTGGAGCAACTGATAAGGCAGGTTGGGCTTTTGGCCTTGGTCTGGAGAGACTGGCCATGAAGCTGTACTCTATACCAGATATCCGGCTTTTCTGGAGCACAGACTCTGGCTTCCTGACCCAGTTCAAGAACAAGAACTTTGATGAACCGATAACATACAAGGTAAGATGTGGATGCCTTCCCCACCCCCTTATCCATTGCAGCCAGCCTTCATAGTGGAGACAACACCTGATTGGTTGATGATTTTCTCTCCATCTTGATGGCTTCAGTTCAGAACGAATATGAAATAAGGCTAGGAATATCCTAACTCCTAACACCTGTTCATATTCATCAAGGTGATTGACCCTCTCAGTCTTCTTCTTCTTATCATATTCACCCTCTCAGTCTTCTTCTTATCATATTGACCCTCTCAGTCTTTCTTCTTATCATATTGACCCTCTCAGTCTTATTCTTATCATATTGACCCTCTCAGTCTTCTTCTTATCATATTGACCCTCTCAGTCTTCTTCTTATCATATTGACCCTCTCAGTCTTCTTCTTATCATATTGACCCTCTGTCTTCTTATCATATTGACCCTCTCAGTCTTCTTCTTATCATACTGACCCTCTAGTCTTCTTCTTATCATATTGACCCTCTAGTCTTCTTCTTATCATATTGACCCTCTCAGTCTTCTTCTTATCATATTGACCCTGTCAGTCTTCTTCTTATCATATTGACCCTGTCAGTCTTCTTCTTCTTATCATATTGACCCTGTCAGTCTTCTTCTTATCATATTGACCCTCTCAGTCTTCTTCTTATCATATTGACCCTGTCAGTCTTCTTCTTATCATATTGACCCTGTCAGTCTTCTTCTTATCATATTGACCCTGTCAGTCTTCTTCTTATCATATTGACCCTGTCAGTCTTCTTCTTATCATATTGACCCTGTCAGTCTTCTTCTTATCATATTGACCCTGTCAGTCTTCTTCTTATCATATTGACCCTGTCAGTCTTCTTCTTATCATATTGACCTTCTCAGTCTTCTTCTTATCATATTGACCTTCTCAGTCTTCTTCTTATCATATTGACCTTCTCAGTCTTCTTCTTATCATATTGACCTTCTCAGTCTTCTTCTTATCATATTGACCCTGTCAGTCTTCTTCTTATCATATTGACCCTGTCAGTCTTCTTCTTATCATATTGACCCTTTCAGTCTTCTTCTTCTTATCATATTGACCCTGTCAGTCTTCTTCTTATCATATTGACCCTCTCAGTCTTCTTCTTATCATATTGACCCTGTCAGTCTTCTTCTTCTTATCATATTGACCCTGTCAGTCTTCTTCTTATCATATTGACCCTCTCAGTCTTCTTCTTATCATATTGACCCTGTCAGTCTTCTTCTTATCATATTGACCTTCTCAGTCTTCTTCTTATCATATTGACCTTCTCAGTCTTCATCTTATCATATTGACCTTCTCAGTCTTCTTCTTATCATATTGACCCTGTCAGTCTTCTTCTTATCATATTGACCCTGTCAGTCTTCTTCTTATCATATTGACCCTGTCAGTCTTCTTCTTATCATATTGACCCTGTCAGTCTTCTTCTTATCATATTGACCCTGTCAGTCTTCTTCTTATCATATTGACCCTGTAAGTCTTCTTCTTATCATATTGACCTTCTCAGTCTTCTTCTTATCATATTGACCTTCTCAGTCTTCTTCTTATCATATTGACCTTCTCAGTCTTCTTCTTATCATATTGACCTTCTCAGTCTTCTTCTTATCATATTGACCCTGTCAGTCTTCTTCTTATCATATTGACCCTGTCAGTCTTCTTCTTATCATATTGACCCTGTCAGTCTTCTTCTTCTTATCATATTGACCCTGTCAGTCTTCTTCTTATCATATTGACCCTCTCAGTCTTCTTCTTATCATATTGACCCTGTCAGTCTTCTTCTTATCATATTGACCCTTTCAGTGTTTTTCTTACCATTCACCAGCTGTAAAGTTCTGAAGAAAAGTTCTGGCTGTTCATCCACTCCTGGACTTCATTTTTATGCTGAGCTTGAGTTTTACTTGCACATCCATTTTACACATCTGGCTTCTTTGTATGCAGACTGTTGGTTCTTCTCCTGGCAGGAATGTGCACCACAACATCAAAGGAAACACCTTTTATGACATGCTTGTTAGGGGCAGGGAGTTTGCCACATCAGAAATCCACATCAGAGTGGGTTTTTATTATTTGACCAACCCATCTTAAAATGGGTATAAGGTTCTGGGAAGTAAAGGTGTTCGCTTTGATGTAAACCACTAAACCCATTGTGTGCCGACTGACGTATACAAAAATGCTTCTTACCATGTGAATTGTGTGACAGTGTTGTGAAAAGGGGCCTTGACCTACTTTACTTTCAACATGGCTGCCTTGGATGAAATTGTTACCTTTTATTTGTTCTTTATTTCATAAAAACAGCCTGTGAGCAAGCATCCACAATGTGTCAATGACATCTCATTCTGGATCCCAGAATCCTTCTCTTCTAACGACTTCTACGATCTTGTGAGGTCTGTGGCAGGAGATCTAGTCGAGCAGGTTGGTATGTAAGATTACTGGGTAAATGTTGGTTTCTGAAGAAGGAGACTTGGCACATGACATATCTTGAGTGCAGTGATGTCAGTTTTTAACTCATTCATTTATTTTTTTGCTGCGTAAGAGAACAGCATGTGTGGGAATGTATTGAGTGCAGTTGTCTGAGTTCATTCATTCATTCACTGAGCAAATGTGCTTCTTCCACTGTCTGTTGAGGCATTAGTCTCTTACCAAGTGTTTCTGTTGAAATAATTAGAGTCTGTAACTAACCATGTTTTGGGTTTCTTTGTCTTCTTCTTCTTGTTTTTGTTCTTCTTCTTCTTCTTCTTCTTCTTCTTCTTCTTCTTCTTCTTCTTCTTCTTCTTCTTCTTCTTCTTCTTCTGATCGCTTTCTAGATTTACACTGATAAAGGAGTTTTTTAAAATAAAGTTCACTTTTTTGTTGTTGTGGACATCCTCTTCGGTTCTATACAACTTGGAATATGATGTTGACTCATTTAGCCATCATTCCCTTCTAAATGGGCTGTACATGAGACAAATATATTGTGTGGTTTGTATGCACGGCCCACACTAGCACAGTGGTGAACTACTTAGACCAAGCCTGTGCATATGCAGACAGAGTTTGTTATGTTTGTTGTGCCCTGTCTTGGGGAGAAGCATGATGACATGTTTATGCCGGTCAAGTAAATGTTTATGGCCTTATTCTTTTCACTTCTGATAAACTGCATGCTTCTTTTTTTTAAATCTCTTTCTGCCATATGAGTGCCATCTTACTGCTGAACTAACATTATGTTCACTAGAGACTGTTCTGATTGCCAACAGGTGACCCTTATTGATGAGTTTGTTCATCCCAAAACTGGCCGAGGCAGCCATTGTTACCGTTTAGTGTATAGACACATGGAGAAGGCCTTGACCCAAGAGGAGGTCAACAGCATTCACCAACAGATTGAAGCAAGCGCGGCGGAACAGCTTGATGTTCAGATCCGATGAGGGCTGACTTTGTTCAGTATTGGTTCATAATGTTCTGTGAATTGTTTGCGATGTTGTTTTAATATGGCAATATGCTTGTGTTATTTTGTGAAATATAGATGTCCAAATAGGCAACTTTTTATACAGTCTGCCTCAGCATAGCTGCCAGAATGTCTGCTTGTGAGATAAGTGAATTAGACTATGTGGCTTAGAGCATAGCTATTCAACTCACCTTACTCAGGAGCAAAAATGTTGACAATAGGGATCGTCACAGGCCAAAGACCCGGAAGATTATTGATACAAAACAATTGGCAGTGCCATTTGCTAGGCACCGCGGGCCGCCAGTTGAGTAGCCTTGGCTCAGAGGCTAGTGAAATCGTTTCACAATGTAATCCTCAATGTTTATCACCAGGGTTTGGTTGCCATGGTGGGCGGTCAAGACAAGGACTGTTCTCATGGCTGTCAGACAGTGCTATGAGAGTCACACCATGGAAGAGACAGGGGCGCCTGAGCATGTAATATTCTCATAGTTAGCCATAAATGCATTGCAGCCATCCTGTGTTGTGGAGGAGGTACAATTTTATTTTTTGGTGGGGGAGGGGGGGGGGGGGGGGGGGAACTACGGATGTTGACAAGGAGTAAAGTTCTATTTGCAGGCTTGTAAATGTATTTGGAATTTGGTACTTAAAGACTATCAATTTAATAATACAGTAAAAGTAAAAGAACCTTTTCTGTACCTTCAGGCAAATGTATAACTAGACCTATATTTTATAGACCAGTCAGTAGTTTATGAGTGATGTGGTCAACAAAATGCCGGCCGCATGTAATTCCCAGGAGTTTACCCAGTACCCATTTATGACTGGGTCAACCTGGAAGCCAGGGTCATTTTTGAAAAAAGTCCAGCTCCTTCAGGAATAAACCTGTGATCTTTGGATCCGCAGGCAAGCGCCTAGCAGCCAGACCACAGTAATTCTCAGTCAGATATATAGTTGTCTTTACTACTTCTGTGACAGATAAGTTCTGTAACAGTAGAGTTCATGAGTATCTGTTGTATGTGAGTACTGTTAACAGTTTAGTGTATGAGCACTTTAACAGTAGAGTATATGATTACTGTAACAGTATAATATATGAACAGTGAAAGTTTGACATGGCATGGAAGATCATCTGTGTCAGAGTTGATTGAAAGGACAAAAGACAGAAGGTTGTGGATAGACATAACTACCAACGCCACAGGGTAGGGACTTAAAGAAAAAGTGTAACAGCAGAGTATATGAGTACTGTAACAGGGGAGGGCAAGTAAAGAACCCTTTTTGGTGCCTTCATTTGTATTGGGCATATAGGGCAAGATCTAAATTTTGAAGACCAGTCGGGACTCGGTGGGTGATTTGTTCAACATCTGTAACAATAGAGTACACAAGTACTGTAAGACTGTGTGACAGTAGAGTACTTCAGTATGATAACAGATGGGTATTGTAACACAAATATTTTACTAATACAGCACACCTGTACTTTACCAGTGCAGTCATTGAGATGAAAACGTAAGGAGTTTACTAGTTAAGTTAGTTATCTATCCTTTACAGGATGTTGCCGAACCAACCCCAGAAACTTTTGGCTGTTGTGGTTTTTCTAGACAAATTTACGACTAGTAGTCTGCCACTGTCGGCTCTGTGGCTAAGTCGATGCGAACGCTTCGCTTCGTAATGCCGTGATGCCAGGTTCGATCCTTGCTGCGGGCAACTCGCCTTGCGTTGGTTTCGACAGTGGTATCAAGAAAGCCGACCGTCCAGAAGCAATGGCAAACTACTGGATGTAAATTGCCTAGAGAAACCACACAACAGCCAGGGGCTGTTAGGGTTGGTTCTGCAACGTCCTTTAAAGGATACGCAACTAACTAGTTTGCCACTGCTTTCTGGATGGTTAGCTCTTGATGCCGCTGTCGAACCCAACACAGTCTCCTTCCGCTGGTATCGAACCCGGCAACTCAGCATTATGAAGCACGTTCACAATGCCTAAACCACTGACGCCGACAAGTTCTCCAACATGACAAATCTTTGGGTGCCTGACAGCCCGAAAATAAGAATGGTCAATAAATTTCAACTATTGCATAATATAAATAAGATACATTATGCAAATAACAGGGAACCGCCATGAGGTAGTGGCTATACACTCGCCACAGACGCTGACAGTTTACTATAACCCCACCCCCACCCCCCTTCCCAAAATAAATTTAATTGGTAAAGACACTTAATTCAATGCCCTACAAGTTATTTTATGTGTGTGTCTGCGTACGAGTGTATGCGCGCAAAAATGTTGAATATAATGAAAATAAACACACTTTGTCTTTTACACCCTTAACATTTCGTCTTCTTCTTCTTTTGTCGATATCTGCTTATGCCGCTAGGTGCTGCAGTTCATCAGACAATTTGCAGTCGAGCCAGGGTGCGCTCAGTCGCTCGATATGACGTGATGTTATGCAATTTCAAGGTGTCAGTGACTCCTTCAATCCATCTTCTTCTCAGTCTTCCCCTGCCTCTTGATGTTTTGATTTTCAGGTTGTACGCTCTTGCTGTTGGTATTGTTGGGTTCATTCTCATTAGATGGCCAAACCATTTCATTCTTTGTTTCTCAATAAATTTGACGATGGTTGTTGTTTCAATGGTTTTTGTAATCAGGTTGTTTCTCACACAATCTTGTCTGGTTTTTTTTTTCACAGCCATTCTCAAACATCTCATCTCACAGGTGGTTAGTTTTCTTTCGTGTTCTTTTTTCAATGTCCACGTCTGACATTGGTAGTCTAAAGTCAGTATAAATATTGTATTTATAATTTCTTTTTGTCTTTATTGGGATAGCAGAGGGTTTTTAAATTGGAACAAGTTGGTACGCAACATTGTTGGCTTGTTGGATTCTTGTTTCTGTGTCTATGTCTATTTCACCATTGTGTGTAAAGATGCTTCCCAAGTATTTAAATTCTTGCAGTTGTTTCAGGCTTTGATCTTTGTTCTTTATGTCGATGGTTTGTTGCTCTCTATTTAGTCTAATGACTTCTGTTTTTTCAATATTGATCTTCATGTGATGTTATTGGCAACTGTCATGTAGTTGGTTTATGTGGTTCTGCAGCTGTTTACATTCACTGTGGAATATGCACTGATCGTCGGCAAAGTGCATATTTTGTCTATGGTATAATTATGAGATGTAGTTGCCAAGTATTTAGTGGTTTTGCTTTCAAACATACTTGTCTAAAGGTTGAATATTTATTGTTTGAATTAAAATTGTTTTGTCAGAATGGCTGTAGAATCAATCCAGCCTTATAAATTTGGCAGCAAATAATGTTTGAGAGGCAAGCAAATATTGTGAGCAGATGAAATTGGTGAGTCTACCTCCTTATCTTGTCAGCCGCCTTGGTGTAGCAGCTAGATGCTTGCCTGAGGATCGGAGGGTCATGGGTTCATGTCTTGACAGAACCGGACATTTTTTCAAAAATGATCTGGACTCATATTGACTCAACTTTAACTCTTAGAGTCCCAAGGAATGCATCAGATGCTCATAGGTTCCTGCCTAGAAACCCAATAAACGCGTGATGCCCTGATTTTACGTCTATCTTAACTCTTTGAGTCCCAAGGAACGCATGATACAATCATAGGTTACTGCATAGAAGCCCAATGAACGCATAATACGCTGATTTTACGTCTCTCTTGACTACCCTCTGGGACTCAAAGAGTTAATTGGGTACCAGGTACACGTCCTGGGAAGTAAAGGTGTCCAGCATGATGCTGACCACATCACCCACCAAGTGCTGATTATTCTTTAAAATATAGGTCTAGCCCTATATGCCCAATACACCTAAAGGCATGGGAAAGGTCACTTTACTGTTTACTTTTAGTTGCGCTTGTTATTTTTGTTTATATGGCACACATTTATTTGCTCTGTTTGTCCCATTCTTATGTTACATTGGCCTATTATACCTCAGTTGGTACTATATACCTCAGTTGTTACTATATACCTCAGTTGTTACTATAAATCCTGTCCAAAACTATACTTTTTAATTCTGTAAGACCAATATTGGTACTATAATGTCCAGTATCTTTAGTACAAACAGCGCTGAAGTAACAAGTACAGTGTTTTCTCAAAATTAAAACCTACACACACCCCCCCCCCCCCCCCCTTTTTCACACAAAAAAAAGCTCTAGCAAGATTCTCAGGATATTTTTAATTAAGCCCTATCCCAGAAGTAAGCCCTATCCCAGAAGCAAGCCCTATACCAGAAGTAAGCCCTATCCCAGAAGCAAGCCCTATCCCAGAAGTAAGCCCTATCCCAGAAGTAAGCCCTATCCCAGAAGTAAGCCCAATCCCAGAAGTAAACCCTATCCCAGAAGTAAACCCTATGCCAGAAGTAAGCCTTATCCCAGAAGTAAGCCCAATCCCAGAAGTAAGCCCAATCCCAGAAGTAAGCCCAATCCCAGAAGTAAACCCTATCCAAGAAGTAAACCCTATCCAAGAAGTAAGCCCTATCCCAGAAGTAAGCCCTATCATAGAAGTAAACCCTATCCCAGAAGTAAACCCTATCACAGAAGTAAGCCCTATCATAGAAGTAAGCCCTATCCCAGAAGTAAGCCCTATCCCAGAATTAAGCCCTATCCCAGAAGTAAGCCCTATCCCAGAAGTAAACCCTTTCCCAGAAGTAAACCCTATCCCAGAAGTAAACCCTATCCCAGAAGTAAACCCTATCCCAGAAGTAAACCCTATACCAGAAGTAAACCCTATCCCAGAAGTAAGCCCTATACCAGAAGTAAACACTATCCCAGAAGTAAGCCCTATCCCAGAAGTAAATCCTATCCCAGAAGTAAACCCTATCCCAGAAGTAAGCCCTATCCCAGAAGTAAGCCCAAGTTAAGATCATCAGCTAGAATGAGAGACTTGTTGCTGAATGGCCAGTAAAAGTACAGATGCCACTGGTGCACACTTGATAATGAATGGATGTGGTTCAGAATTCAAGGACCATTTCATATATAAACCAATGACTACATTGAAAATATAATGAGAAATCAGCGTGGAAACTTGTTGAAGTCTAGTTTGCAGTAGGTCGTGATTTTGGTGACGAATTTGTGGCATAAAATCACTGACGGTTATGTTACCCCTCCACTGCCAAGCAAGCTACATGGAAAAAAAATGCTCATTTAAGTTTGAGGTTTAAACAACGGATCAATATCATGGCCCACGGGTAGTAACCTATAAGTACTCTGTGCTTCTTCTAACTCAAGTCTGAGTCCATAAAAGCTCAGCACAGTGCACAGGCTCCGTAGCACCGGTGAGGATCTTGAAATACTTTAGGTAGATTTTTAACTCTAAATTTTGGACGGGCAGTGCCGTTAGACTACTTATTTTTTTCATTTCCAAGTCTCAAGGGATTTTTTTTTACATGCGCACCAATTCACAAGGGCGTCCGATCTCACTACCCAAAGACCAAGAGAAATAACTAGAAGTCCAAGTCCACGTAAAAATCCCAGCCCTTACTGGGGATTGAACCTAGAACCTCTAGCACTCAAGGCGGACACCATAACTCAAGACCACACAGCCCCCTATGCTCATTTAAAGAAAGCTTTATTGCCTGGACATGAGATACTAGGGCCATTGGTTCTACAGGAAATGGAGTTGGACAAAGTGCAGGCTGGAGTTTGGGTTTGGAGAGTTTGACAGTGTTTCAGGATATGATTTGACCTTGAATGAGTAGAATTGTTTGTATGAATAACTTAGATTTTTATATCGAAGAAAACAGTTGAGGCGTCCCAATTCAAAAAAAAAGCCTTAATGCTTCTTTCAAGGAAACATCAATGTGAGACCTGTTCTGAATTTTTTTGGGGAAAACACAGTTGTTTAAGCTGAAAGAGGCAATATAGTTATTCTAGTGTCTGTCTATGCAGCAGCTTTAAAAAAAAATGCTGATGAAGACCTATTACCAAAACATCTGTGGTCCTGTTCTTGTAAAGAGGACACTCTCCATTGTTTGTTGTTTTGGTAACCCTGTTGTAACATCAGAGAAGCTCTACAATAGTGTGACCTGGCGGCCAGAAAAGTAAGTAGTAGAACCTTGTATCTCCATTGACACCCAGCTAGTTATCATCCTTTGGATATTTTCTCCAGGTCATGCTGGTGTTTGGAAATGAGCAGGCAGATAGACTGGCCGGTTCTGCACCGCTTGGTGGTAAACTGATGTGTGACACGTTGGATGTTTTGAGGGCTCTTTGGGAGCAATTGAACAGTCCGGAGGCACAGATAGATCATCATGGTCTGGGGAGAATGTCGCTGTGAGGTGTTACAAGGGGATCTGGCCGGCGCTCAACACTCAGGGGGAAGGCGAAAAGGATATACAATCAGTTACTGGTACCATCGAAATTGGAACTCTTTGCTTGCTGCTGAAGAAGGGGGCGGAGTGCTTATGGGGGTGTCCCGAGTGCTGTAATGTCAATTCCTAATCCAACATTTGGTTAGTTAAAGTCTTTGCTCTTGAGCCTGGGGCGACGCATATGGCTGATCACAGAGTGCTTTAGTGTATACAGGTATAGAGAATAAGTCCTAATATACGCAAGTGAATCATGGACAGTCAGCAAGATCAGTGAGAAACTTGAAAGTCGCAGATATTTGATTTCACGTAAGATTACAAACAACGCAAGGAGGGGCAGGGAAACGAATACCGGCATTGGAGGGAAATGTGAATAAGACCGTGTCTGAACTAGAGATAAATGCAGTCAGACCAATCATCAAATCATTTTTTTAACGCAGAACGTCTGGGGGAGGAAAAAAAAAAGGGGGGGGGGGGGGGGTGTGGATATATGTCGCTGCTGAAATCTACACACAAAAAAAAGATGAACAAATCTATTACCCAAGCAGCGCAACACAAATACAGAAAACCACGACAATGGGCTAGAACCTAGTTTCCTTGAGACGACAATGGGCTAGAACCTAGTTTCATTGAGATGACACTGGGCTAGAACCTAGTTTCATTGAGACGCACTTGGCTAGAACCTAGTTTCATTGAGACGACACTGGGCTAGAACCTAGTTTCATTGAGACAACAACGGAAGCTAACAGAATGATGAGAACGTCATAGACGGTTTAAAAAAAATGTAAACGGCTTAAAAGTCAATTTTCACAAAGTGAACTGGTTACCTGCATCAGAAGACATGCAGCAGAAGACATTCACAATTCTTTAGGCACGTCAGCAGATGGGGGACACTGGAGCATGTAGCGACAACAACAAGTACGTCTAGAGGAGAGAGATGCAAATGGAGACACATAGAGGATGTTTAACAGCCTGGTGTCGTAGCAAGGGAAAACATCTATATCAGAACAATCTGGACAGTAAACGGGACAGAAGGCTGTACATCGACATGATGATAAACACCACATTGCGTGAACTAGATTGTCGCAAGAAAACTTTTGCTTGAGTGCCTGTGTGCATGCTGTTAATTACACCCGGACTGCTACGTCATTTTGGACCAAAAAGACCTAAGGGTTTGATATTCCACCCGGACTGCTACGTCATTTTGGACCAAAAGGATCTGAAGGTTTGAAATTCCATCTGGACTTCTACGTCATTTTGGACCAAAAGGATCTGAAGGTTTGAAATTCCATCCGGACTTCTACGTAATTTTTTACCATAAGGACCTGAAGGTTTGAAATTCCATCCGGACTGCTACGTCATTTTCGATTAAAAAGACCTGAAGGTTTGATATTCCATCTGGACTGCTACGTCATTTTGGACTAAAAAGACCTGAAGGTTTGATATTCCATCCGGACTGCTACGTCATTTTGGACCACAAGGACCTGAAGATTTAAAATTCCATCCGGACTGCTACGTCATTTTGGACCAAAAAGACCTTAAGGTTTGATATTCCATCTGGACTGCTACGTCATTTTGGACCAAAAAGACCTGAGGGTTTGATATTCCATCCGGTCTGCTACGTCATTTTGGACCAGAAGGACCTGAAGGTTTGAAATTCCATCTGGACTGCTACGTCATTTTGGACCACAAGGACCTCCAGATTTGAAATTCCATCTGGACTGCTACGTCATTTTGGACAAAATGGACCTGAAGATTTGAAATTCCATCCGGGCTGCTATGTAATTCTGGACTAAAAAGGATCTGAAAGTTTGACACCATGATATTAAAGAATCTCATGGCTGACGGTAAGCCCAGATACAGCTTTCAACTCCAGTAAGATATAATTAGAGAACCCGTAATGTCAATTCCAGCCTGGTGGAACTTGCAGTTGTTTGCAGGCAAGGATTTATTCCTTTAGCAGAGCACTAAATTATCCCGGCAGAAAACGTCAAACAGAGTTGACAAACCACGCTGGTTGTTGTGGAAGTAAAGGTAAAACTGTCACAATATCTTAAAAAATAACAGGTTTCTGAGTTGAGAAACAACATCAGTGCAATTGGAACATTCCAGTAAGCTAGCTGTCACCTATCTTAAGAAGTCAGCTAAGAGTTTCAATACTAATGGATGTCCGTCTTCTCATACCTTTGAGTGACGGCCAAATCTTCTGGTTACTTCCTGCAGCATCGTGCTCTCAAGATCGTCTGTATATATTAGCTTTTCTGCATTGTCCGTAGAAAAGGTCATAACCACGCTTGCCTTCTTATATACCAGTGCACAACCAGACGATGTGTTTGCTTGTTCATTTCCCACTACACTGGCATTCCTATAGAAAATATCCAAAAGATGCTCAGTATCGGCAACCTCTGAAGCACGCCTCTCTGCACGAGACACTTCTGTCTTCACATTTCTCGGCATGCCTGGGTCAAGGCCGTCTCTATGGGAGACGGTCTGGCCTGGGTAGTCCATCACAATCACGTTTATGAGTTGAGGGGAACTCCAGTATTCGTCCACGCAATATTCGTCTTTTTTCTTTTTTATTTGTCCAATTTTTTCGTTGAAATTTGTGTTTGATAGTAGCCCGATAGAATAGTAGCACAAGAAGCGGAGACAGCAGCAGCAAAAGGAAACCTCAGAGAACTTTACAGTAACACAAGAAAATTAGTGGGTAAATATAGTCAGCCAACTGGATCAATCAAAAATAGTCAAGGAAAGGTACTTACTAACACAAGATCAAATGGACAGATGGGTTGAATATTTTGAAATGCTTCTAAATAGACCAGGCCCAGAGGTTCCCCCAGATATCCAGCCTTTAGAAATGGAACTGGATATCAACTGTGAGATACCATGCAAAGAGGAAATTAGAAAAGTATAAATCTTCTTAAGGAAGGAAAGGCGTTCAGGCCAGAGGTATCCCAGCTGAAGCCATCAGGACCAACATAAACACATCAACAGAATTGCTACATAGATTATTCAGTAAAGTCTGGGAGACCGAAGAAATACCAGCAGACTGGAGAGAAGGATATCTTGTGAAACTGCCCAAAAAAGGTGATCTACAGGAGTTTGAAAACTATAGAGGAATTATGTGTTGCTGTCAGTTCCTGAAAAATATTAAGTTAGAATTATTTTGGAAAGATTAAAAGATGCTATTGATAAAATGCTAAGAGATGAGCAGGCAGGTTTTCGGTCAAACCAGATCCTGTAATGATCAGATAGCCACATTACGTATTATAATAGAGCAAAGCATTGAACTGAACTCACCACTTTACATTGGATTTATTTAGACTATCGAAAAAGCATTGACAGCATTGATAGGGAATCTCTCTGGAAATTGATGGGGGCACTATGGAAACCCACAGAAAATTTTCAACTTAGTAAAGGCAACATATAAAGACATGAAATGTCGAGTTCTTCATGGGGGAAAGCTAACAGATTGCATTTGAAATAAAAACAGGTGTGCGACATGGATGTATTTTGTCGCCCTCCCTATTTTTACTGGCTATAGGACTGGACTATAAAAAAAAAAACAGTAACTGCTAACACCAAGAATGGAATTCAGTGGACCCCCTACAAAACAGATTGGATCTGGCGACTTTCGCTTGATGATATTTGCCCTTCTGTCCCATTTCACGAAATCAGATTACAAGATAAATTAAATATACTTATGCGAGATCACAGCAGCTAGGTCTGAAAATCCCAATAAAGGAAAGACAAGATAAATGAGAATAAATCAGCCAATAGTAATGTCGGTTTGCTTAATGGCACCCCTATCCAAGACGTGGAGTCGTACACCTAGTTGGGCAGTAATGTAAGATTAAAGAGGGAGGAACTGATAGAGATTATTAAAATAAGAAATACAAAAAGGCAAGAGGGCTTGTCATAAGCAATAGAGAATTTCTGTGAGGTCAAAAGAAATAAAAGAAACACTAAGCTAAAAAGTGTTTAATTTCTAATGTAAAATCAGAGAACTATTGTATGGGGCGGAAACATGGGAGAACAACGAAGCAATTTACTAATAAAATTACAGACACATATTAACTGGTGCCTGCGCAGCAGATCATTCACATCAGTAGCATGTCCTCGGCGGAACCTCGACGACATAACAACCCTCCGGAAAAACCTTCCTATCCTGAGCAAGATGTCCTGCGTCTGATACACCCATCTGGAGATCATCTGACACATCCTGCCCACCCATCTTCTCCTTGCGCCTTCCTCTTCCCTCTCTTCCCAGGCATATTACCCCTCCATTATTGTTCTCTCTAGACTTCCATGACGTTTCAAGTGACCAAATATTTCATTTTCTTTGTTTTTATTGTCTTTACTAGCCAACCCTCTTCAATATTCAGCTCTTGAAGTATGGATGCATTTGTTCTTTTCTTTACCCAAGATATTCTTAGAACCTGTCTGTAACATTTATATTCAAATGCATTTATGCGCTGTTCCGCTTGTGTTTAGTAAGTGTCCAGGTCTCACACAGCGTATGTTGCAATGGGAAAGATGCATGCTCTTAAAAATCTGACCTTTGTAATTCTCCATCTGTACAATTCCATAATTTATTCAGTTGTTTTAGTCTTTGAAGAGCAATTGATAGTCGCCGTTTAATTTCTTTCATTGTGTCACCATTGTTGGTAACCAGTGACCCAAGTATTCGAAATTTTCCACCACTTCCAATCTTTCATCATTAACATATATTTCCTTCTCCATGGCAGTTTTGTTTGTATGCATTATCTTTGTTTTTGCTATGTTAAGAAATAAGTTATGATTTTCACTATTTCTTTGGAGTGAGGTTAATAAGTTTTCTAAACCATTTTGTGATGTTGATAGTAATACTGTATCATCAGCATAACGAATTTCTGGTATTTCATGACCACCGATGTTTAGGGCATCATATTGTTCCTTGTTTATATCATCTCTTACATTTCTCATTATATTTTCGGCGTACAGGTTGAACAAATACGGTGACAGCACACATCCCTGACGGACTCCTTGCTTGATGCCAAACCAGTCTGATGTCTCTCCATCTATTCTGACTGCTGCTTGTTGGTCTTGATAGAGCATTTTAATGAGCTGCACTATATGTGATGGAAAGCCCATATTCATCATGAGTTCCCAAAGCTTGCTGATGTTGTACATCAGGTCAAATGCCTTTTGAATAATCCACAAAACATAAGAACAGATTTTACATTAAATTCTCTACACTTATCTATTATGTAAACGCAGTTTAATAATAGAGAATAGAGAATAGCGCAGGAATAGAGGGAATAAAATTGTATGATAGGAAATAACTAATGTAGAATTTGGGAGAGAAACCCTAAAACAGGCTCCAGTGGATCAGGAGGTGATGGAAAAGACGCTGAGTGGATCACACACTGCAGAAAACAGTGGAGAACAGCACATAACTAGAATGTCTTTGCAATGGAACCCAAGGGGCATAGGTAATAACAGGAAGAGCCAAAAAACACATAGAGCAAGATTGCTGAGTCTGGAAGAATGAGGATTAGGAAAAAGATTCGGGAGGGAACATGGGGAGAGCTCCATGTAATGGTCGAAGGATTAGAACACGACTTGGCGTGAGTTTTTGTTGGAGGGCATATGCTCCATTGGGGGGATTAAAAAGCAGAAGAAGAAGAAGAAGTAGACGAAATCTTAGCACTAAATCGTAAAAAGTAAAAAACAAAATATAATTTAAAAACATCCCTCCTAATCGAAATTTGTGTTGACTGTTCGAGTGCTAAGACCAGAAAGAAAGAAGATAATGGTCTGGTTGCAAGTGCTGAAATTAAGAAATGACTGTTCACTAGCGTGAAAATGCAGGTTTCTATCGAGAATTGACACCTGAGCATCGCTATAGTTAATAAGCCCATCAATCCATTGATGACTTGATGACTGTGTTTAGACACTTTCATAACATTTTTATTCTCTCCAGATCAATGCTAGTGTGTTGGAAAATGTGCAGGTGGATAGACCGGCCGGTTCTGCACCATTAAATGATGAACTAATGTATGACAAGCTAGATGTTGTGAAATCCCTTTGGGAGCGAGTGAAAAGTGCGGATGCACAAATAGATCATTACGGTCTGAGGAGAATGACGCTGCGGGTAGTTCCCAGGGGATCTGGAAAACGCTCAAAGTTCAGGGAAAATGCGAGTTGAATATTCAATAAGTTACTAGAACCATCAGAATTGGAACTCTTCGCTTGCTGTTAAAGATGTGGACGGAGCGCTTATGGGAGTGTCCCGAGTGCCGTGATGTCAATTCTTATTCCTAATTCAACATACATTCAGAAAATGTTGATAAACAAACAAGACAAACATTGAATGATTAAAAAATAAATTAAAAAAAAAGTTTTGGTGAATCTGGAAATGCTGCGGAATTAGTAGGACACGAAATCACCAAAGTGACGTCACTTGATGACAAAATGGAAGATGAATACGTTCCAAACAATAGCCTTTTTTTTTGTTTTGATGCAAAAGTTAAATTAATTTTTTTTTTTTAAAATAATATGTATGTCAAATTATGTAGACCAACGGTATATGTACGTCACCAGGATGAGTAAATCTCTGTCACAATGATGAGGCAGTAATAAGTAATGTGGTTAATATGTTATTAAATTGCATTTGCAAAACTTTTTGAGACTGAGTTTTGAGTGCAATTATTGTTTAATAAACTATATAGATGGGCAAAATTTGGAACTGGGAACCGAACCATTTTCAGAGGTTTTTAAAAAAAAAATATTTGTCCTTGCTAATATTTGTCCTTGCTAATATTTGTCCTTGCTAATATTTGTTCTTGCTAATATTTGTCCTTGCTAATATTTGTCCTTGCTAATATTTGTCCTTGCCCCAGGAACGGATTAATGAAGAATATTAAAGTTCCACTGTATATTACAATTCTGGAAGGTAGCAGTGGTATGTTGCACATTTCTTACTACTCCAGGCTGAATAACGAAACAACACATTTTATATTACAGTTTAATTAATGGTAAAGTCAACAGATCAACAGAAAGTGTTTGAAAACAAAAATCTGTATTATTCTGTCTCAAATTGTTAGTCTTGTTTCGTGAGAAAGTTCTCGTGGTTCTAGTTTTGTCTACACTTCAACACTAAATGTAAAATGGAAGACTAGACACGGTTATTGAATGAGAGAAATAATAAACCAAAGTCATCTATGAACTAAATTCTGTGTTCCAACCTTGTCAGTTGTATCGCCGTTTGGACTTTGAATCACGTCGTCTGGTTCCGGACTGTCGTCATCAGACATGCTGAGATCGTTGTCGAAGTTTGACAGATCTTCTCCAGCGTTGAAGCTTGCAGTTTCTCCATCAGCGTAAATGTCTACCGACTCCTCTTCTGGTTCCCCCAGAGAAGGCAAGGCCACAACCGTTGACCTAAGAGCATCGAGTATATTGGGATGGGGACAGTGCAGTTTCTTCTGCCCTGGAATAAACTTTAAGTCCTGATGCTGTGCTGGAAGGATGTACTGGTGGATGTAGGTTGGGCAACCTCGAGGATCGTGGGTTTTGGGGTTCGCTGGCGGGTTCCAGAATTCTCTTTGTCCTATGGAGATTGGTTTTTCACGGTTTAGTGCGATCTCTTCCATCAACCAGGAGGTCAGTTCTTCTGAGAAGTAGTTGGAGAAAAGCTGCTGGATTTTGGTGTCAGTTCGCGCCAGCTTGACCTATTGAGATATGAAAAGGATCAGATGTAGCGCTTTCTTGGCCAACAAAAACATTTTAAAACCTACAGGCCTGTTTGTGGATGCTAAATTAAGCCTACACCTGATGCTGCTACTGAAACTACTATTACCATTAGTACTTCTTCTGTTCCTTTTTGATACTACCAATAATATACTACTACTATTACTACTACTACTCTGCTACTACTATTACTACTACTACTACTACTACTACTACTACTACTACTACTACTACTACTACTACTACTACTACTACTATACTACTACTACTACTACTACTACTACTACTACTACTACTACTACTACTCTGCTGCTGCTGCTACTATTACTACTACTACTACTACTACTACTACTACTACTACTACTACTACTACTACTACTACTACTACTACTACTACTACTACTACTACTACTACTACTACTACTACTACTACTACTACTACTACTCTTCTGCGGCTGCTGCTTCTACTACTACTACTACGACGACGACGACGACGACGACGACGACGACGACGACTACTACTACTACTACTACTACTACGACGACGACGACGACGACTACTACTACTACTACTACTACTACGACGACGACGACGACGACGACGACGACGACTACTACTACTACTACTACTACTACGACGACGACGACGACGACTACTACTACTACTACTACTACTACTACTACTACTACTACTACTACTACTACTACTACTACTACTACTACTACTACGACTACTACGACTACTACTACTACTACTACTACTACTACTACTACTACTACTACTACTACAGCTACTACTACTACTACTACTACCGATAAACTAATATACTACTCCCATTTTCTACTACAACTGATGATGATCATTAGGACTGACGATGATGAGGATACTACTGGTATACCACTGCTACTTCTGATGTTGCTGCTGCTACTACTACTTTATCTTTAACTGAAAATAATTTTTGCACAATTACTAATCACAATCATCAACTTGAAAAATCTCATACACTATTAACAAGAATGTGGAGGGAAACAAAAGTTAGTTGTGCATCCTTTACAGGACGTTGCAGAATCAATCCCAGCATTTGTTGGCTGTTGTGGTTTGTCTAGGCAGATTTTACATTCAGTAGTTCTCGGTACCAGGCCTTGATTACAGACAGAGCCATGAATTTGCAACAGCATCCCACATTCATGAATGAAGAATGTAAATCAAATAATTTGAGAATCAACATCGAAAAGACAGAAGTAATGTCAGTAGGAAGAAAGAAGCAGGATTTAAACATTGCATTAGAGCATTCATATATTAGACAGGCATCTTAGTTTAAATATCTTGGAACAACATTCACTGAATACAGTAAACTGGACGAAGACATTGACATCCAAGGCAGTAAAGCTAAGTATTGGGACAACTAGCTCCCCTCTTACAGCATAAGGCAATCTCAATCAGCACAAAGAAACATCTCATACATAGCATATTCATTCCCACCCTATTCTACCAGTGCCAGACGTGGTCACTCACAAGAAAACATAAATAACAATTAGTAACCATGGAAACGAGGTGTCTGAGAAAGACTGTAAGAGCGACTAGAAGAGATAAAATCAGGAATATGGTCATACGAGATAAAGTCGGCACAGAACTAATTCTAAATTACATACAAAGACAGCAAATCAAATGGTTTGCCCACGTGGAGAGAACGCCTTCTGATGATATACCATAGAAGGCATATACCATAAGAGGAGAGAGGCCTAGACCAAGAACAAGATGGGAAGATACTATCAGAGAAACTCTACAGCACCACGACGTGTCTATGGTCGAAGCAGCCAGAAAAGCACGAAGCAGGGCTTTATACCTCCATCGACAACCGGAGCGGTGAAAGAGGACGTAAAGAAGAAAAGGAAGAAGTTCTTGGTACGACTGCCGAAACCAATGTAAGACGTTCTGGTGGGGGTATAATAACATCCCCTTGGGAAACTTCATTGCACCCCACCCCTCCCCCAACCCCTCTTCTGGAGTTAAAACTACCGCTTTAGATAGAAAGAACAATCATAGGATTCTGGGAAAAGTGCGTATGCATCGATCCTCAGAATGCCAGAAAAGAGTAAAGAGCGACACAGCGAGGCATGAGAGGCATACTGGGCGTACGAAAAGTGTTTTCAGCCAGCAAGCACAGGACTGGTACTGTAAACCAGAGGACGCTGATATATGTGTCGAAAAGGGAATCTGAACACCCAAGGACGTGTCCGGAGTTCTGTGAAGACAGCCCAGCATCTATCCTTTTCTGTAGTTTCTTCTGACTAGTTGCTACGGAGACGGTGTCATAAGCATAATCATAACAAGTAAAGGACCCTTTCCACGCCTTTACAGGTACTGGGCATATAGGGTTAGACCTATATTTTACAGACCATGCGGCACTCTGTAGGTGATGTGTTCAACATCACGTAGGCCGCCTTTACTTTCCAGGACTTTACCTGGTACCTATTTAAGGCCTGGTCGACCTGGGGGTCAAGGTAAGTTTTGATAAGTAAAGTCCTGCTCCGTTCAGTCGTGAACCCACCACCTTTTGATCTTCAGGCGAGCGGTTAGCCACTACATCACTGCGGCTCCCTGTCAATAGCATAAGGTATCATTTTTTTGTCGGCTCTGTGGCTAAGTCGATGCGAACGCTTCGTAATAAAAGAGTAATGCCGGGTTCGATCCCACCTGCGGGCCATGCGCCTTGCATTGGTTTGGACAGTGGTATCAAGAAAGCCGACCGTCCAGAGGCAATGGCAAACTACTGGACGTAAATCTGCCTAGAAAAACCACACAACAGCAAGGGGCTGTTGGGGTTGGTTCTGCAACGTCCTGTGAAGGATACGCAACTAGCCTATCATTTTTTAAAATATTTATTTCTGCCACTAACGGTGGTCCCTGGCATATCCTCTACACTGCAATCGATTTGCAGTAGATTAAATCTACTGACCACTCTAATTTTCGGACTGGCAGAGATCCAGACATTGTAGTAGTCATACTGGAGAACTTGTCGCTGTCTGTGGCTTGGGCGTTGCGAACGCGCTTCGTAATGCCGGGGTGTCGGGTTCGATCCCAGCTGCAGGTGATTACACAGCAGATAGTCTTGCGATGATTTCGAAAGTGGTAGCGAGAGGTAACTGTTTAGTGGGCAACGACAAACTATTAAACGTAATATTTTGCCTAGAAAAAGAACAACGGCCGAAAATGCTGAGGTTGGTTCTGCAACGTACTGTAAAAGATACGTAACTAACTAACTAACTAGCTTAACTGGAGAACTTGGAGTTACTGACAGCTAGAGAGAGCAAAGTAAGGCAGTTGCGTGTCCATTACTTGACGTTGCAGATCCAACCCCAGCATTTTGTGGCTGTTGCACAACTGGATGGTTTATGGTTTAAACAACGGATCAACATCATGGCATGAGTGCTCCACTTTACTTGTAACTCAAGCCTGAGTCCGAAGAATCTCAGCACAGTGCACGAACTCCGTAGCACCGGCGAGGATCCTGAAATATTTGGGTAGATTATTTACTCAAAATGTTGCCCGGCAGCGCTGTTAGACTTCTCTGTTCGATCTCCAACTGCCAAGGGATTTTTTACGTGCGCAACGATACACACGGTCGTCCGATTTTACTACCCAGACACCAGGCGAAATTACTAGAATCTCGTGTGAAAAAAATCCCAACCTTCACCTGTGCTTGAAGCCAGAACCTCCAGCACCATGCCTCGATACCACTCAGTCCCCCTGTTGGAGCTATCATAAACTGTACACACTTGGTTGTGTGTTAAAGTTTTAAGAGGAGATACATGTCGCAGACAAATTTGAAAGAGAGCGCAGAAAAATACTTTGAGACGGAAATCGCGCGCAATAAATGAGTGGCAGGGACACACAAACGCAATTAGGGACCGGATCTAAGTGGGTACAAATTCCGGAGTTTACAACCGGTAAACCAGAGAAAAAAGTTTGCTGGCCACAAACCGCGGGTAATCAACTCTCTGGGATCGCAGCGAGTTTCATATCATGCTATTATTTTGTGATTACTACGTGCCGGCTCGGCTCTTGGATTCAAAGCCAATCGATAGGGCACATTTTAGCTCAGTCTGGGGGCGGGTATGGGGGTGGGGGGGGAGGATGGAAGTGGGGGGGGGGGGCGACTCTAAGGACCGGGTAGGGTGGATGTGTATTTGTGAAGGGACAAGGGTGGTGAATAAGGCAAATAAAACTGAGAAAGAAGTTAGAAGTGGATTGTCTTCTTCTTCTTCTTCTTCTTCTTCTTCTTCTTCTTCTTCTTCTTCTTCTTCGTCTTCTTCTTCTTCTTCTTCTTTCTTCTTCTTCTTCTTCTTCTTCTGTTTCTTCTGTTGTCTTCTTCTTCTTCTTCTTCTTCTTCTTCTTCTTCTTCTTCTTCTTCTTCTTCTTCTTCTTCTTCTCTTCTTCTTCTTCTTCTTCTTCTTCTCTTCTTCTTCTTCTTCTCTTTCTTCTATCTTCTTCTTATTCTTCTTGGTCTTCTTCTTCTTCTTCTTCTTCTTCTTCTTCTTCTTCTTCTGTCTTCTTCTTCTTCTTCTTCTTCTTCTTCTTCTTCTTCTTCTTCTTTTCTTCTTCTTCTTCTTCTTCTTCTTCTTCTTCTTCTTCTTCTTCTTCTTCTTCTTCTTCTTCTTCTTCTTCTTCTTCTTCTTCTTCTTCTTCTTCTTCTTCTTCTTCTTCTTCTTCTTCTTCTTCTTCTTCTTCTTCTTCTTCTTCTTCTTTTTCTTCTTTTTCTAATTCTCTTTCTTCTTTATCATCATCATCATCACCCTCACCACCTTCTTCTTTTTGTCTTGTTGTTCTTTTTTTTTCTTCTTTATTATCATCATCATGTTCTTTTGCTACTGTTTAACAGTTACTTCTGCTGCTTCTGATTTCCCCTTCTTGTCTGTGTGTGCACGTATGGACAGAAAGCCGGTAGAAACCATGCCATGGAGTAGTAAATTATTATCTACCGTACATTGATATGTATCAGACAAACGGTTGCATCACTCTATTTTTGTTTTACCTATTGCTATTTTGTTTACACTCCTGTTGGTCACGTGGTTGATTGAAAAAAAAAAAGAAGGAAAGAAAAGAGATTTTGATGGCGTTCATGTAGTTTATACATTGTATCGATTATAATTATGGTCTTTATATGATTATTCTTTTTTTATTATAGGGTTTACTGAATTCACATTTCGTGCTTCTGTAGAATATCTGTGGTGTGTGTGTGTGTGTGTGTGTGTGTGCGTGCGTGTGTGTGTGTGTGTGCGTGCGTGTGTGTGTGTGTGTGTGTGTGTGTGTGTGTGTGTGACTAATCAACGTATAAGCAGTGCTTTTTTTATATTTTACGCTGGGGTTTTCTGGCCAGTGTCTATCGGGACAATCTAAGGAGACTTCCATTGTCGGTCACATGATGTAATTCCGTTGTGTAGCCAATGAGAGCTAATCCCTAGCAAGGCTGTCAAAACTGGTACTTCTTTCCTACAAATCTGGTACTTCTTGACCCTTGTCGAGCAAAACTATACTTCCGGTACCACGCCCGATGTTTGGGTACGTTTTAGAAAATGTGCACCAATAGTTTAAATTGTGGTACTGAACGCTGGATCCAGTAGGTGCTACTGAAGGAAGATCGATATCAATGATGCCACTGGTCGTGCAATTTCCCAGCCTTGTTAAAGAACATTATCAACAGACAAATGAAGAATGCAGGAAACTAATAGTGTAAGATCAAACCTTATGCTAAAACAGCACAAGCTAAATTTTCAAGGTTTTTTTTTACTTAACTTTAAAATGGGAGCCGCGTTAGCGCAGTCGATAAGAGGCCCGCTTTAAAATCCAGCTGCGACTCGCTGCAGCCACGGTCGGTTTTCGAAACCGGGCGGCTCCCGGGGTTCACCCAGCCTCTAGGAAATGGGTACCAGAGTTAACACTCTGGGGTAATTGGAGGAACGTCGCTGTAGCTACAGAGTTACGTACGAACGGTGACACAGGCGGACAATTCTTATCAGCTGTCAATACTGGTGGCAGAGCACTTATGGTTTATAGCCGTGTGCAATGAAGCAGGTTCACATCTCCCGACTTCACCTTTTTTACTTCAAAAATGTTTTACCTTTTGGTGTGTTTCAGTACCTTTCCACACAGAATATTTGGTACCGCTCCCCAAAAAATTTACACAAGGGAAATGAATGATCGTATAGACCACGAGTCAGACCAAGAAGAATATGGAGAGATAATGTCCAGACAGGCCTGCAAACACTTGATGTCACCAACCAGAAATAGAAAGCCAACCAGAGGGATGAATGGAGGCGGGTGATATCTGCAGCAATGAACCTCAAAGGCTCGGAATGCTGAAAAAGGCCAGCCAGAGAGATGAATAGAGGCTGGTGATATCTGCAGCAGTGAACCTCAAGGGCTCGGAATGCTGAAGAAGGCCAGCCAGAGAGATGAAGGGAGGTGGGTGATATCTGCAGTAATGAACCTCAAGAGCTCGGAATGCTGAAGAAGGCCAGCCAGAGAGATGAATGGAGGCAGGTGATATCTGCAGTAATAAACCTCAAGAGCTCGGAATGCTCAAGAAGAAAAAGTTTCCCAAACATCCTGCGGCAGTCTTGGTCCCTACCTGTACAGATAGCCTTGGGTAATAATTCCCTCTGGCCAGTCTCATCTTGCCGTCAACAGTGCCCATCGCGGCCACGTTAACCTCCCAAAACACTTTCTACTACCCATTTTATACTGGGTCGACCTTGGAACCTTGGTAAAGTTTAAAAATCCAACTGGACGGAGATTCGAGAACCTCTGACCCCAGAGTGTATCCGAATTCTCTTACCTTGGCCACCGTTCCGGGTGACAAGAGCTTCTTCAGCGCCTTCCAGACTCCGTGGAATAAAGAGTTATGGTTGACGCAGATGACCAGGCCTAACCTCTCTGGGTAGTGACTGCTGAGAACGTTGTTTATACTAAAGCCTAGCTTTGGGTTGCAGGCACTCAGGGTCATATCTGTAAAAGAGATGATCATACAGTTAATTCAAAATCATATCTGTACCATAAATACTATTTAAGTAAGCATACACGAATTCACATGTACAATCAAATAGAAACAACTGTACATTCAAAGACGAGCACACAAGAACTCACCTGTACAGTCAATGATAAACACCTGTACACTCAAAGACAAGCACACAACAACTCACCTGTACAGTCAATGATAAACACCTGTACACTCAAAGACAAGCACACAAGAACTCACCTGTACAATCAATGATAAACACCTGTACACTGAAAGACAAGCACACAAGAACTCACCTGTTCAATCAATGATAAACACCTGTACACTGAAAGACAAGCACACACAAACTCACCTGTACAGTCAATGATAAACACCTGTACACTCAAAGACAAGCACACAAGAACTCACCTGTACACCTGTCAATAGATAAACACCTGTACACTAAAACACTTGTACAAAGACAAGCACACAAGAACTCACCTGTACAGTCAATGATAAACACCTGTACACTCAAAGACAAGCACACAAAACTCACCTGTACAGTCAATGATAAACACTGTACACTCAAAGACAAGCACACAAGAACTCACCTGTACAGTCAATGATAAACACTGTACACTCAAAGACGAGCACACAAAAACTCACCTGTACAGTCAATGTTTAACACCTGTACACTCAAAGACAAGCACACGCAAACACACCTGTACACTCAAAGACAAGCACACAAGAACTCACCTGTACAGTCAATGATAAACACCTGTACACTCAAAGACAAGCACACACAAACTCACCTGTACAGTCAATGATAAACACCTGTACACTCAAAGACAAGCACACACAAACTCACATGTACAGTCAATGTTTAACACCTGTACACTCAAAGACAAACACACAAGAACTCACCTGTACAGTCAATGATAAAACCCAGGTAGTTACTCCATTCTCCATGGTAGCCTTGGCGTTCTCTATAAGGTAGGTCACGTGGCCGATAATGTCTTCAGCGTTATTCTTCCTCACCGAGGCCTGGCAGAAGTTGGCGTAGACCACAGGGCGACCCGACTCATCGTGTCCAATTTGTCGCTAGCAGATAGGGACAAAACACAATTATTTATTCAGTTGATTCGGTTCGATTCAAATACCGACATCACAGCACTTCGGGGAATACCCATAGGCGGCGCGTCCCCACCTTCAGCAGCGAACTCAGTTCCCATAGTAATGGTAATGCTAAGCAGTCTGATTATATGTTCATCTGGCTCTTCCTCTGAGCATCGAGTATCGGCCAGATCTCCTGTCACTCCTCGTTGCATCACTCTCACCAGACTGTGATGATCTATTGGCTCCTCCGAATTGTACACGGGCTCCAATAATGCCTTGACCACGTCTGCCTTATCATGCACCAGTATTCAGTTTGTCTCTACTACTATTAGACTAGAAAAATATAATCAATACAAGAAGTAGAACTAGTTTGCTTCACAATATCATAACCACGAATGACAAGTAAACATTGCGGCTAGAGAACCTTCATCAGCACATGACACGAATAGACAATGTTTACTCTTTCAGTCCCAAGCAACATGTGACATGTTATTAACATTTATGTAAATCCCACTCAACATGTAATCAGCAGCCTCGACTTCTAGTCCGTTCCCTTTTAGCTTTTCACAACATAGGGACTACTTGACCAAATCTGCCTTTCCCAGTATCCAGTTTTCGTCTCTCTGTAAATCAATAGCCTGGTAGACAATACCCTAGTGATTCTTCACGATATCACAATGGCGAATCTCTGGTAAAACGGCTAGATACTGGTCATCAGTCAGGGAATAGACAAATTTCAATCACAGAATAGCATCCTAGATTTACGTTAAAAGCACTGTTTATTTACACGAAAAGACAACAGCCTTGTCTAATTATCGATTACAGCATCACCAGGCAGCCGACGCAAAGAAAACGCTGGGGATATTACCCCCTTTATAACTTCCAGACGTGACCAGAGAGGCTTGAAGGGTCTCGATTAAGTGTGCAATAATAACCACAATTATTACTAATACTATCATCTGCCGCAAGGTAAATAAATATAAAAAAAAACATCAGGGATAACATTTGTGCCCTTGGCACCAACTTGTCACCTCCCACGACGCTTGGCTGCAGACCTGATGCTAATGATGATGATGAATGTATTGACAAGTTACAATTTATTCTTTCTGCTGCTTGTCGTATAAAAATGTCACATGCTTTGAACATACGTTGTTCTGTTGTCAACAGTCATTCCATGTAATTTGGACAGAATAAGGTTTCCCACATACACTGATTGAGGAAAATCTGAAAAAAACCAGGTCTTAATATGTCATTGCACTACAGTCACTCTGAAAAGATTGGAGGCAGGAAATAAAAACCTACCATAGAGTGAAACCCTGGCCTGTCGCGACACCAGTGGCAGTCTTGTGTCAGTGGTCGAGTCTGTCGACGATACTCCACTGTGTTGAGTAAAGCTTTCTCTGCCTCCTTCAGTTTCCACTCACAGGCCTTTAGAAAGCGGACGATACTAGGGGGAAACGTGCATTTTTTATACAGTTAAAATATTTGTGAACATTTGAATGTTTATATAGACACAACATTGGTTAATATATTAATTTGTTGATAGGCATAACAATACAGACTATATAAATGTCTAGACAGTCACAGCACTGGGGAAAATATTAATGTCTAGACATTCACAGCACTGGGGAATATATTAATGTTTAGACAGTCACAGCACTGGGGAATATATTAATGTTTAGACAGTCACAGCACTGGGGAATATATTAATGTTTAGAAAGTCCCAGCACTGGGAAATAAACAGATGCTTGTAGTGCTTCAACACTGGGAATATATGGCACAAAACGAGGAAATATATACATGTTTATAAAGTTATTAAGAGACGAGTCAAATGAGTAAGGGACAGTGAACCACCTGTTAGAAGTGGGTACTAAACAAGGACAAGTATGTAGTCACTTGTTAGGAGGGGAACGAGTGTGGGAGGGGGGGGGGGGGGGGGGGTCTTTTCTAAAAAAAAAAAGTCCTATAGTTTCTTCAGCATGAAGTCACTGGGATGGCTGTTGCATCGAAGTATGGAGCATGAATGGGTCGGACCCATGTTCTAGGATGCTGCTGTTTGAAAGATCAAAACACTGGGAAATATATAAATGTAAAATCAAAACACTGGGAAATATATAAATGTAAAATCAAAACACTGGGAAATATATAAATGTAAAATCAAAACACTGGGAAATATATAAATGTAAAATCAAAACACTGGGAAATATATGAATGTTTATCAGATCAAAACACTGGGAAATAAGTAAATTTTTATAATATCAGAACACTGGGAAATATATAAATGTTTATATGGTCACAACGCCGGGGAATATATCAATTTTTATTTGGTCACAACGCATGGGAATATATAAATATTTATATGATCACAACGCTGGGGGATATATAAATGTTTATTTGATCATAACGCTGGGGAATATATAAATGTTTAAATGATCACAACGCTGGGGAATATATACATGTTTATATGGTGGCCTCACCGGTGAGAATTTAAATGTTTACAGTCACAACCTTGGGCACCACAAGAATGTTTCAACAGTCACAACACTGGGGGCACCACAAGGATGTTTTAACAGTCACAACACTGGGAGCACCACAAGAATGTTTCAACAGTCACAACACTGGGGGCACCACAAGAATGTTTCAACAGTCACAACACTGGGGGCATACATGGATGTTTGAACAGTCACAACACTGGGGGCATACATGGATGTTTTAACAGTCACAACACTGGGGGCATACATGGATGTTTTAACAGTCACAACACTGGGGGCATACATGGATGTTTTAACAGTCACAACACTGGGGGCATACATGGATGTTTTAACAGTCACAACACTGGGGGCATACATGGATGTTTTAACAGTCACAACACTGGGGGCATACATGGATTAGTCTGGGCTGACACTGAGAATGCTCATGCGCTTGTGATGCTCAGCTGTACAAAGTAATGCCCCGCTAAAGCGCTCAGCTGTACAAAGTAATGCCCCGCTAAAGCGCTCAGCTGTACAAAGTAATGCCCCGCTAAAGCGCTCAGCTGTACAAAGTAATGCCCCGCTAAAGCGCTCAGCTGTACAAAGTAATGCCCGCTAAAAAGCGCTCAGCTGTACAAAGTAATGCCCGCTAAAGCGCTCAGCTGTACAAAGTAATGCCCCGCTAAAGCGCTCAGCTGTACAAAGTAATGCCCCGCTAAAGCGCTCAGCTGTACAAAGTAATGCCCCGCTAAAGCGCTCAGCTGTACAAAGTAATGCCCCGCTAAAGCGCTCAGCTGTACAAAGTAATGCACTCAGCTGGACTAAGTAAAGCCCCGCTAACGCGTCACTGTACAAAAGTAATGCCCAGCTAAAAGCGCTCAGCTGTACAAAGTAATGCCCGCTAAAGCGCTTAGCTGTAAAAAGTAATGCCCCGCTAAGCGCTAAGCGGTACAATGTAAGGCCGCCGCTAAGCGCTCAGCTTTTGTACAAAGTACTGCCCGCTAAAGCGCTCAGCTGTCACAAAGTAATGCCCCGCTTAAAGCGTCTCAGCTGTTACAAGAATGCCCCGCTAAAGTGCTCAACGTTTCAAGAATTGTGCTTCGTCACCCAATGAGACATGCAGCAGCTGCCTGAAACTGCCCTTGGACTCATGCATCCGTACAAACCATCTTGTAGACGATTGATTCGAAAGTGCCAACCCCATAAACATCTATTCCCGTCCCAGCAAAGACATGTCACAAACATGCGTGCTGATTCATTCTTTAAAAGATGACTGAATGGGGTATTGGGGAGGCCAAAAGGGGGAGGAGGTTGGGGGGGGGATTGAGATTAGGCTAACATAAACTAAGCGGCCTATGATGTTGTGATAACTTCATACTAACATTTTGTTCTTGTTCTGTATTTTTTTTTTTATTTCATGGTTATAATTGCTAAAACTATTTTTAAAATGTCAGTATAGTTTTAAAAAACATAGCATTCATAGACCGATACTCGGTATCGGTAAATAGTAAGTGTCAAGAGGTAACTTCTATACCACAAAAACACGATCGATTCTTTATTTATGAACGGAAACGAAACACTTCAAAAACTGGCAGAGGTAGCCGAAGAGGGCATCGAGCTGGCTTTGGACGCACGAAACAACGTAGGGGACGGGCCTCCTCCCCCTCGGTGAGCTGGGTCCGGGTGTTCTAGTGGAAAGAGTTGGTCATCCCTTGAAAGTCCATTCGTGTCGAATTGTTTGCCAGTGATCCTCTGCCACCTGCTAAACAAAGTCCAACATGTGTCCGGTAAACCAATCGTAAGCTTGTCGCTCGGTCCTCCAGGGATGCTGACTGTTTCTAATTTGGCTACCGCGATGACTTTTATCTACAGTACCTTATGCAAATCACCAGTGTTTGTCCTACCCAAGAAAAA
>CAJHNH020003686.1:0-42500 GCA_905116865.2 Candidula unifasciata
GTTGTCTTTCCTCGCCACTGTCGAAAATAGTTTCTATCTTGTTTGAGAACCGCTGCGTTACCGCATCGTTAGCCTGACGCGGTGACGTCAGCAGCACGGCCCGTCAGCTGGAGCCGGTCATGGCCGGCCAGACCCTTTGGTTACACCCAGGTGCCTCATTCTCTCCAGGTCATAATAATCTTGTTTCTCTACTGATTCCGTTGCTTGTTCCCAAACCAAGCACCAGCACAGCGATCAGCATGAGGCAAACCAAGCACCAGCAACAATCAGCTAATACCTGTAGATATCATCACAAAGAGAACTGGACCACACCAGACCCAAAGACCACAGCGCAGCAAGGAAGCAAAGAACCGGAATATCAGGTGTGACTACACACCACAAATAAAAGGAAACCAAATAAGAAACCTTCTTTCATATAACAGGCCTCCGGGCGGCTGAAAAAGGATCAAATTTGGAATTTTTGTTGGACGAATTGGAATTGGAATCTCCAGCTTTCAAATTTTAAACCCAAGGTATTAAAAAAAAAAAAAAAATCTGGGGATAACAAAACCCCATCATTTGCAGCCTGCGCTAGTCTAGAGGTCCTTTCCAAGAATCAAAATATCGGATACTTTACAGCGAAACGAAATATGATATTGATTATTAGGCTATAATTCGAATAACGGTCCCAAATTATCGAGGCCGAAAATATACCCTAACAGGGCCTCAGTCACATGTCAATTGCGAACTACCGCCACGAGTATCTTCTACCCACGAGCAAATAAAATAAAGGAAGCTGCAGGAGATGCGGTAGCTGCTGCTCGTGAGTCCCAGCCATATAGTTTAGCCCCTCTCCACGCCGAGATACTCTCAGTGGTGGCGGTAGTCGCCGGAAGTTCGCAAATGAAGTTTCCAGAAGTCCAAAATTGACATGTGACTGAGGCCCAGTTAGGGTATATTTTCGGCCTCGATAATTTGGGACCGTTATTCGAAGGATAGCCGATTATTGACTCAACTTCTGGGAAGGAGCTACCGAATGACATTAGCTTTAGCTTCGCATTGCAACAGTTCTTTTAAATTAAAACACATACTGAAACCAGAAAGAGATCTGATTTGGCCATGGGTAAAGGGTAACGAGTTTTCCACAAAATACCCCCGGACATTAAAACTCCTTATAGTGTTTTGATGGACAGCAAAGCATTAGGCGAATCTTTAATGTTTGAATCAGGAGTTGTTGTTTTGAGTAAGTTTGTTTCTAGCAATTTCTAGGTCTAACTCTGACTTGTCTGTAGTTAGTTAATTTGTTAGGGTTTAGATGCGACCTGTCTCCTGGTAGTAGAATAACAGAAACGTTAGATAAATGATGAGGTAGATAGACATAGTCCGTTTTATTGTGAATCATAACTGATTTGATTCAAGAACCGACATCACAGCACTCGGGGCACATCCATAAGCGCTCCGTCTCCATCTTCAGCAGCCAGCGAAGATCGATCTGCTCCTCCGCACTGTACACGCTCTCCCACAAGGCACTAACCGCCTTATCATGCATCAGTATTCCACCAAGCTGTGCAGAGCCAGCCAGTCTGTCCGCCTGTTTATTTCCCAACACACTGGCATTACTTGAATGAAAAAATCCAGACAATGCTCCTCACCCGTGTCTTTTGTAGCGAGGCATGCCACTCTGCACGAAGCATGCCTGTCCTGATCTTCCTCAGCATGCTTTCTGAGTCAGTCACAATCACATAACTGATGTGGCGAAAAGATGTAGGTCCTGCCAACACCCACCCATACTGGGCTACAAGTTACTCTATAATCTTTTTTGTGGTGCCTAGTATATGTGTGAATATTGAATTAAGAATCGACATCACAGTACTGAGGATACTTTCCATAAGCGCTGCATCCTCATCTTCAGCAACAAGCGAAGAGTTCAAATTCCGATGGTACTAGTAACTGTCTGCCTGTATACCCATCTCGCCTTTTTCTCGAATGTTTAGCATCGGCCAGATCCTCTGTTAACTCCCCGCAGTACCATTCTTCTTAGACCCTAATGATCTGTTTGTAGATTGAATGATCTGTTTCTGCATCCACATAGTTTACTCGCTGCCAAAGGGTTCTCACAATATCTAGCTTATCACACGTCAGTTCATCACTCAATGAACCGGCCATCTATCTGCCTGCTCATTTCCCCCACACAAGCATAACCTGATATTGTTGAACAAGGTTTTCAGGACCCTTACTAGTGTGCTTCTCATCCTTGAGATGTTAGTCATACAGACTGCAATCTTGGATGGGAAAAACTGAAAATAAAAATGTGTAGGAGAGTGATCGTGTTATGACACAATGGTTTTGAGGTTTCGAAAAGTGGATCAACATCATGGCACATGGGTAGTAACCAGTAAGTGCTCCATTTCTCTAACCCAAGTCCGAGTCCAAAGAAGCTCAGCACAGTGCACAGACTCTGTGATACACAATAAGGGACTAAACATGGGAGCACCAGAAAAGGGAGTGTTTAGGAGCTTAAAAATGATAAATGATGTTTATCATTTCTGATAATATCTAATTCAGGGGTTGAAAAGAAGTCTTAGTGCTCCACAGGGCACAGATTAGGAACTTCAGCAATAATGTATTACTCACAGTCTGCTTATTGTTCTTTCTGCTGTATCTTTATGGAAATAAAAACAAATACAGATGTTCTAGAGGGACTGGTTATGATTAAGGAAAGAAAGTCGGGACTAAGACAGGGAGAGAAAGAAAAAGAAAAGAAATAAGATGAGATATAGAGGAAAGAAGATAGCAGGAAGGGGGTGAGGGCCACCCCAGGTGTCATCAATTTGAGAGGAAAAGGGGAGAGGGATGACAAATGTGTTTCTAAAATTAATCATATACTTCATATGTGTGTGTGTGTGTGTGGGGGGGGGGGGGGGGGGGGGGGGAAAGAACGGTTGGACATGAAATGTTCTGCACTGGGCAAACATAACCTTGCTAGGCCAAATGGAGGTGCGGGGGGATATAATCAAAGGTCATAATCACATTAGAAAGAGAATGTATAGTGGCGTAACAGTTTGGCAGAATTAGAAATACAACTGTAAAAACTGATAGATGAAAATGTTGAAATAGATGATGCAATAGTGTCCACCGATGGGTCTGTTCATCAGGGTGTAAGATCTGGCTGGGAATTTTCAGCCAGAATAAAGGGAGGAAAGATTATGGCAGAACAAAATGGAGCTTTTTTTTATCTACAACTTCAGGATGGAAATGGAGGCAATCACTGCAGCTTTGATTCTAAAAGAAGAAAACCAAGTTAGCTGAGGAATTATTGTGTCAAAATTTCCGTCAGCGCTGCAAAAGGTTTAAAATGGACAAATGTGGCATGTCTGGATACCAAGCATCAGTACACCAACAGTACAGGGAATCACATTGATATACTGTCTGGGATATGCCGGAGTAACTATGTGGAAATACAAGAGTGGATTTTCTGGCTTCCATACGCACAAATAATCTAAAGAAAAATCACAGAAAAGTGACCATTAAAAAAAACTGCATTTTTCTTTATTATTTGCTAAATTTCCACCACAAATTGACAGAAAAAAATTATAGCTGCATTCTGTCTCTCTCTTAGCACAGTTTGAAGTACACAGTTGCATAGTGCATTTTAAAACAAAATATTAGCATTAAGCATCTGGTCATTACCTGAAAATAGTCATATGAAATGCAGTATAACCCCATAAAACACAAACTGGCTTAAGATGAATACTCAGTTAACATGAACAAAACTGTGATCCCAGCAAGGATGTATTATTCATCATAAATCTGTTAGTTCCCAGTTAGCACAACAGATCCTTGATTTTTCAATCCCTTGAGGATTTATTGTATTCCAATGACTTCAACATTTCTTATATGCAAAATGCAGCATCATTTTTATAAATGTGGATCCTTTTTTTCTTTTAACATATAAAAGAAGTTATGCAGAGCCATAAAAAAACGTGTATCCATTTTTACACAGATTGATTGCTATCTATACAGAATTACTGTAACAGTTATTTGTCTTTTATTACATTTGTACTCGTTCCTTGTGCATTAAAAAAAATTACATATTGCAGATTAGGTATCTATATACATTGCACAAAGGAGAACACAGCTGGTATCGTTAGACTTGACAGATGTGCACTTGTAGATGTATTACCATGGTGTTGCATTTAAAAATTAAAGGTGACTAACTGACTTTCTACCCCACTAGGACATCACACAAACAAACACCTGATGACACAAAGTGCCACCATGTGGATGAGGATCGCCCTGGAGAGGTCCCAGAAACTGCGTTCAGACAATTGGCCATATTTATGGCCTGCCTATATTGCACCCCCTAGCAAAAGCCAGGGTGGGGCTTCAAATAACAAAAGATTTCGTCCTAAAAAGGACGAAACTGGATAATAAAAGCAAATTAAAGGTTGGACATTATCCCTTATGGCTTGGACTCCTTGCAGAGCAGCTGTTTATTCACGTGCCACAAACGCTGAATGAAGTACAAAGCCCTGGAACTCCAACAATGACTCCCAGAAATCTCACAAACTGAAGTAGCCTAACATCAAACCTACTTCTATCAAACAACCCGCCAAACTTTCTAATAATTCACTATTAAGACCCCTTGGGTGCATGTGTAATTATCATCCAGTGTTCATCAGTCATCATTAAACTTGATCGATTTAGATTTAGTAACATCAATATGAAATTTCTTCCCCTCTGCTGGATCCTTTACAAACCCAAACCCAGTTCCTACTTTTCCGCTAAGTTTAAAATTCATTGCCTTGTTGTATTCATCTTCCAGTTTTTGGTTGAGGTTGGCAGCTGCATTGACATCCAGAGCCATGTTGCCACCACTGCTGACTGTATTTGATAATGAGGCCAAGGATCCAAACAATCCTTTCTTCTTTGTGCCTGCCAGAGTGGCGGAATGTTTACTACTCATCCCAACTGTAGCATTACTTGATTTCTTCATGCCTCCTAGAAGCCTCAGAAATTTATTTTGTCTTTCATCGTTTTCAAATAAATTACCTTGCCAGTTACCAAGAGTAGCAGCTGAGTTACCAACAAGACCTAGCTCTGGTTTCATCATCACATCTGATGTAGATTTATCACATGCTGTAACTTCACTGCAAATTTCCTCTTTCCCATTGAAATTCTTATCTGTGCTATCTGCTGGAGAATTCTTTGATTGATGTTTTTGTTTTTTGTGTTTAGAGCCTTTGTCACTAGTTTGAGAAATGTCTGCATTATTAGTGACATGTTTTGTGATGTCTTGAGTTTCCACAGAATTATGTTCTTCTGTGTTTCCTTGAAGTGCATCATCTTTATGTTTGCTGATAGATTTAGATTTCGTTTTGTGTTTTTTCCTAGGAATTTCACTGTCAGTGTCATGTACAGGTCCACAATCTTCATATTTAGAATGCTTTCTCTTTTTCTTCTTGCATTTAGAGCTTTCTACCTCAACAGGGTTAGAAATGTTTTCTTTGCTACAAGTATGTTTTGTGTCTTCAGTTGTCTCATCCTGACTAAGACTGGCCCTTTTATTTTTCTTGTCTTTTGTCTCATGAGTAGTGTCACCATCAGTTTCAAGCAGACTGACTGTTCTTGCTGGCTTTACCTTCTCCATGTCAGCTAATTCTGTCTTAGCCTTCTTATGTTTTTTATTTTTCTTCTTAGCAGACTGGGTTACATCTTGTCTATCTCCTGGCAACTCACTAGTGTCACAAAGAGGATTTGTGGCTATTGTTTTTTCCTTCTTTCTTTTCTTCTTCTTTGAATTCATTCCTACAGGACTTGAATCACAATTGTTGGTGGTCTGATTAATATCTTCAGTTTTCTGTCTCTTGATGTTACCTTCATTTATAGAATGTTCACCTGCTTTCCCATCAGAAACTATGTCATCACCAACGGAATCAGAACTGTGTTTTTTCTTTTTGTGTTTCTTCTTGCTCTTTTCAGTAACTACTTCCAGTAAAGCGGTTTTGGCTGCATCTTCACAAAGATGTTCAACATGTGTGGTGTTTTCTTTGTCTAATCTTTCCTTTTTCTTTTTTCGTCTTTCCTCTTTCTTTTGTCTTCTCTCTTCCTTTGATAAAGAGTTCTTCTGATCATCATCACACTTTATTTCACCCTTCATACTTTCAAGTAATGCTGTAATTTCTGTGTGTGACGATACAAACACAACAGAGTTGCTAGAATCAGTAACTTGATCTGCTTACAATCTGGGAAAAACAAGAAATATGGTTATAGTGAGTATAGGGGGGCAAAAATTAAAATATTTTAATCAAGCTAAAACTACACTGACTGCCCAGTAACTCCTTATAAACTTGTTATACTTCATGGTGTACGGCAGGGCTATTCAACTGGCCACCTGCAGAGGCCTAGCAAGCGGCCTGCGAATTGTTGCCAGTTGTACTGTATTAATGATCTTTTTTTTTTCGGACACTCGGGTCTCCGGCTACATGATGATCCCTATTTTCAACATTTTGGCGTCTGAGCAAACTAAGCTGAACAGCCTGGTGTATGGTGTTGATAACCACAAATGTCTACACACTTCTGTCCCATGAACTGTGTCAGTCATTTCTGAAGCACAGAATGCCATGACGTTAAACAATCCAAGTCTTTTTTGGTCTCCACCTGTCTCTCTTCCTATCTAACTTTCCTACTGATAGAGTGAACTTTAGTAGTTTTTGCTGATGCAGCATGTAATCAGTTCTTTTTGTGAATTAATATTTGTCTCTTTATCGTCATCTATAAATGAACATTTAATAATCTTCTATTCACACAGTGGTGTGTAAAGCTTTGCTTCAACTGGTGTTATTCTAAACCATGAAAATTGCCTCAAAATCTTATTCGGGGGCACTCGTGATCTGCTTGTGGATATGGCTGATTTGCAAATTTCTCTTCTCTTCTTCTTTGCGCTTGGTTTCGTAAGCTCAGATCAGGTGGGTTGCCTCTATGAACTGGCATGTCAGCTGCAGGTCCTGCATGGTTCCATTTTTAATTTGTATTCTAAAAAATTGGTATTTTGGTCATGCTTATGTTGAACACCCAGGTGCCTGGAGAGAACGGTGATGACGGAGAGTAGTTTCAGGACTGGAAAAAGAGGCAGACCCTGATGAAGATGAAGTATACAAGACACTGAAGATGCTCTTGCTATGAAAGCAAACAAGGCTGGAAAATTTGCTAGAGAAAGAGAGACTTTCAGGCATGAGAGCAATGTTCTGTAAAGCAGGCATGTCAAACTTAGGGTCCCCTCTGTGCCATATCCACATGGTATGGCCATATGGGTCAAATTTTGTCGTCACGAGGCCCATACCAGAAAACTCAATTAACTGGAGTTGTTTAAAAAAATATTGCAGAATATTTCCCTTCAGCGGGCCGCAGGTGTATTTTTATTAACATCAAACAGAAATAACTCCTGCCATATAACATATATGCATGCACATTTTTGTCTTGGCTCACATAATGAACACACATTATTCCTTTGGAGACGACGCGGCCGAAATATCGGCCCAACAGAGTAGCCAAAAGGACAACTGGGCCGATTGGTCGGCCCTATATAATAGATTAGAAGCCTTGATATTGGCTGGCAGGTTTTCGTACCAGCCAATCAGACTGTTTCTCGCATTTTTTGCACATGTGGGCTGTTTACTGATGGCTTTCGAGAAAGTTTGACGTGTCCTGCAATTTTACATCAATTTTTTTTCTGGTTTTACTTGTGCCCAAAAATGATGAAAAGGACTTGCGTGCATAACAACAGAAACAGTTGGAGGCAGGAAAATGAGTAGAATCATGTGCCAGACGTGTCTCCAAGTGCCTTACTTCACAAAATACAGGTGTTAGGACTTATTGAAGCTTTATCCATTAACAAATTACCCCAAATTTTTTCTGGTCAGTTATGTTTGTTCCTAAGTTTTTTTTTTGAAAATTGCTTGCATAAATTATGCAAATCAGAATAGTTAATCTGAATAAATGTTGAGATTTCAGTCTGATTCATAAATATTATGTTAGCTCATTCGGCTCTCCTCCAAACTTCGTCCCCATATTTTAGCGGCCAAACAAATACCCTAACAGGGCCTCAGTCCTATGCAAAAATGCAGAGTTCCTGCCGAGGAACAAATCGCTGCAAAACTAGGATCAGTTCCGAATACCGAAACAAATGCTCTAACAGGGTTTCAGAGAAATGCTAATTGGGGACCTGTTTCTGCGACTATGCCATACTGCGGACAATTTCTCCGCGCGGATGGGGGGGGGGGGGGGGCTAAACTAGATGGCAGCGGCTCACGAGCAGCAGCTACTGCATTTCCTGCAAATTCCTTCATTTTATTTGCTCGTGAGTCCCAGGCATCTAGTTTAGATCCTCATTCGCGCCGCATATAGTGTCGCAGGGGATACGCTCGGTGGTGAACTTAATCGGAAGAACACTATCACTAATCTACGTCGAAGCGCGTGGTCTCCCCCACATCTCCATATTATCGTCTGTAATGTTGCGTGTGTCGAAATTATCAATGGTCGCTAGTATCGTGTGCAGAAATGCTCAAGATTGTCAATGGTCACTATTATCTTCTGCAGCGTTGCGTGTCATGACATTGTCAAGTAATCCTAGTTTTGCCGCGATGTGTTCGTTGGAGGAAGTCCGCATTTTACACACGCCTGAGGCCCGGTTAGGGTATTTGCTTGGCCACCATAATATGGGATAGAAATTTAAAGAAGAGCCGCGTATTTGTTTGCCCTCGATAATATTGGCCCGTTTTTCAGAGGCAATTTTGCCTTGATTTGTTCCTCGGCATTCACTTTGCATTTTAAACACGACTGAGGCCCTGTTAGGTTATTTGTTTGGCCGCCATAATATGGGCACGAAGTTCGGAGGTGAGCCGCTCATTAGATTTCCTACACGAATATATATATAGTTTGGCGCTCCTTTGATTCATTCCCCAAAATGGCTGCATGCCACATTCTGGCCATAAAATATCCAAACGACGGTGTTCGCGTATATCTAAAATACGGACTTTCTGCCAAGGAACAAATCGCGGCAAAACTAGGATTACTTGACAATCAATATCAACATTTGCACACGGTACTAGTAGCAGACGATAAATACCGACAGTTGACAACAATTTCGAGCGTTTCTGCAGACAATACTAGCGACCGTTGACCAATTTCGAGACATTACAGACGATGAAAGCCAATTAGCAATACTGTGTTCTTCTGATTGGAGGATTTAGTAGCGGTAGATGTCAGACTTGTTGGCATGCACCAAACGCGATTAAACTCATCGCCGAGCGTATCTCCCGCGAGTACAGTAATTGGAGGAAGTTGCAGGAGATGCGGTAGCGTGAGTCCCAGCCATCTAGTTTAGCCCCCATCAGCACCGCGCGTAGCGGACCGGGGGATACGCTCGGCCGTGAGGCACACTCGCAGAAGCAGGTCGGGAAGCAACGTATCGCCGAGACCCTGTCAGAGCATTTGTTTCGTTATCCGGAGTCGGTACATAAATTTTAAATAGAACTGACCCGCATTCGGATATTTGTGGATATTTTATGGCCAGAAATTGGACAATTTAGCTCCCTTTTGAACGCCATCATATTAAAGCCGCCATTTTGGAGAACGATTCAAAGAAGAGCCTATAGTTTTGTATATGGTAATTAACGCTTAATTTTTTTATAGTGTTTTGTATTATAAACTATCAGAATCCCCTCCTGGCACCGAAACTCAAAACAAAAATGGCTTCGTCTTTAAAGGGTTAACATGACATGAACATGAAGATTTAAAAAGAAGAATGGGCTTTATTTTAAAAACCAATTAATTACCAATTAACAGAATAATAGGCTCTACTGGCAAATCCGGACGAAGAATAAACAGCCGTGGACGACTTAGTCAGAGTTCTCTTCCTTGGCCGCACTCCAAACAGTGATCGGAAAACAAACGAAACACTTAGCTATCATTCTGCGGTTGCGTGTCGGGCTGCGTACGGTTGCGTGAGGCATCATGGCATCATCATATGGTTGCGTGCAGGGTTGCATACGGTTGCGTGAGGCATTGTAAATGGTTGTGTAGTCATCATCATGCGGTTGTTGGATTAGAGTTAGGGTTAGGGTTAGGGGTAGGGTTAGGGATAGATGTGAAAATTTTGACGTAGGATTTCGAAATACTGGCCGACAATATGATGTTTGTGGGAGTGGCGCCACTGAAACTCTGCCAAATATGACGCCAATAGCGTGCGGCTAGTGCCCCCAATTGTTGGCGAATTGTGTGTTTGACCAGCATCCAGAGGCCCTCGATTGTGTGTGTGTGTGTGTGTGTGTATGGGACTGTGCGCGATTATAGGGAACTCCGGCGTCAAAATTGTCAAATCTAACGCTAAACCTAACCCTACCGCTAACCCTAATCCCTAACCCCGCAAATTTCTCGATCATTAAAGCATACAATTCGGCAAACACCAACAAACAAAACACACACAAAAAAACACCCAGAATTGTCCTGCAGCGTCGAAAAAAAACCCCAGATCTGGGGATAACAACAAGCATTGGCAGCCCTGATGTCGACGTGACTGTCTTCTTTGTTTCGTTGTGGCTTTTCCGATCACTGTTTGGAGTGCGGCCACGGGAGAAAACTCTGACTTAAGTACTTAAGTCGTCCAAGGCTGTTTATTTTATTCTTCGTCCGGATTTGCCAGTAGAGCCGAATAATATAACGATAACTGCCCGCTCGTGCAATTATTGATTTCGTTAGTAAAATAATATAACGTGCCTGCGTTTCAAGACTTTGAATGCTTGTATCTAAAAAGTTAACAAGATTTAACAAAGTTTGCTAAATCTCAAGTTTGTTACAAACACATAAAAATAAAAACGTGAGACCCACCTGTTTCGCTGCAGCAATGTTTGCCAGGTAAAATTTCACATTTACAGTCAAGTGGAGGAAAACAGTCAAAGACAGACGATTGGCCACGTTGTCCTTTTTTTATCAACACAAATGCTGTTTCTTCCTTCAATCCATCAAGAAATTATTGAAAACATGTGATGACAAGAAGATAAAACATCAAGATCTGACATTGTTTCGATTCAGTTTGCATTGATCTTCATGTTGTATTTACTGCATGCTGAATTTTACGAACTGAAGATATTATAGCCTTTCATACTCCCAGTTAACTTATGCCGTCATAAGTTATTGAATGTCCACAACAAAAGAACTTGTTACTTATTTTAATATATCTTCCTGTGAAAAGTCAGAAGAGTTCCCGTGTTTACATTGCTAAATAAGTTAATTAATTTTAAGTAAATATTTAATGCAAAAATACAGTTGTGAAATTGCACTAAAAAAACTAAATAAATATATCGTTTGTGTGTATTCTTACATAATTCATTTTGTTCGAAAAATCAGTAAAATTATTACTAATAGTAATACAGTGAAGATGTTAGCATGAAGACCCCCCCCCCCCCCCCCAACCATACACACCAGTGTCGGACTAACCTATAAGCACACCGAGCACGTGCTTAGGGCTCAAATAGGTAAAATGGTCGGTTACTTTTATTAATTTGTTCTCTAGCATGACATCTGTGTGATCTGTTCTTGGTGTCTTTAATATATTTGTTTTCTCACAACTTATTTGAAGTCCTATTTGTGATCAAGATCAAACTTGATTATAAATTAAGATCTTCCAGTTGTCTTTCCTCTACCTAGTCAATGCCAGTATTGTCTTTGCAACATTTTAAAAATATTAATCCATTATAGGCTATAAAATACTTTAAGTGTACTTTCAAAATAATTGCGATAACTAGATTGTGTAGTCTATTTTTGGGAGCACACAAACACGCACGCGCTGATACACCCAATCAGAGAGCGCATGACGCGAAAACGAGAGAACATATTGTATAAGCTACATCAGTTGCTCTCAACTTTTTAATTTCAGGTGGCACTCCCTTAAATCTGTAGAAAGGAACATCACGCCTCAGAGATGCGGTTTTACAGAGCAATGCTTAAAACAGTTAGACAGTTAAAAAAAAAAAAAAAGCAAGTAAGAGGTTTTGAAAGAGACGGGAGCCAGAAGACAACTACTCACAGACATCAGAAGGAGACAGTTATAATTTTTCGGCCATGTTATAAGATGAGGGAAAATGGAACATGTGGTGACCACTGGAAAGATCTGTGGAAGGAGGGATAGAGGAAGACAACGAGAGAAGATTCTTGACAGTCTTGTTGCATGGCATGGAGGTGTGTCAGCACACGAACTAATACATGCTGCAGAAGATCGCAGATTGTGGCAAGGCATAAGTCGCCCTTGCCAGTCGGCAAAGCACTTGGTGATGATGATTCATTATTCGTATTCGTATTCGGCCGAATAGTTGGTCCAGCTATTCGTATTCGACGGAATAGTGAAAATCACTATTCGGTACAGCCCTAGTTTGTACTCAACGTAACTTCACGTTATTGTCCTTGAGTAATAATCACAAAGCTAACTAACCATGTAACTTCATGTTAATACTAAACACCGAACCAGAACTAGCCGTGTGTATGTGTATGTATTTAAATTGATCAAGAAACCATGAGTTGTAGAACCCTTTGGCTCGGTACTATGAATATCACAGCTCTTCGGCCTTGATTACATGATAGATACCGTAAATCTTGGAAATATGTGGCTTTTCTGCTTACCCCGGAGCACGAACTCAGACCATAAGAAGTTTGTTACTCGGTCGCCGCCCATGCAGTTCATGTGTGATTAGATCACGCAACACTACTTTTTTTCAAGAACTATTTTTTCTTTTGTTAATAGTCAACAACAGTTGTTCGCCAGCCTAAAAGATAACACCAGTTACAGAGATGAGTGGAAGCTGGTTACATCTACAGAGCTGAACCTCAAGAGTTTGAAAGGCTGAAGAAGAAAAAGAACAGTTATAAAAAATTTGTGTTAAGAGCATTTTCTTCATAGTTTATTGTAACAGGCAAATTACAAGCCTCAACAAAAAAGAATGTTGAATTCAGAATCGACATCACAGCACTCGAGACACTCCCCTAAGCGCTCTGTCCTCATCTCTCAACAGCAAGCGCAGAGTTAAAATTCCGATGGTACCAGTAGCCCCAGCATCAACTAAGTACAGTCCCGTGAGTATCAAATCGTGACAATCTATGTTTTCTTCCGCTCTCGTGTGTAAATATAGCTATAATTATGTTAAGTTTAACTTATCACAATCGACGTCACTGAGCACTGCCGTACACGCTGAGTCCTCCAATGTAGAAGCCACCCGAGAAATCTCTACGATTGGATTTCAGCACTGGCGCGTGATTACAGTAGCTCTAAGAGGATTGCCTAAACACGATGTGTCCGCAAACAGAACGAAGGATAGGGAAACTGAGCCTATGAAGTTTGTTTAGAACGTAGGCAAACTTCGCCAAGAAATGACCCTCCCCCACCCCACTTCTCATCCTTTTGTGATAGACTGACTGACTGACTTTCTACCCCACCAGGACATCACACAAGCGATAAACACCCGATGACACAAAGTGCCACCATGTTGATGAGGATCGCCGTGGAGAGGTCCCAGAAACAGCGTTCAGGCAATTGGCCATATTTATGGCCTGCCTATATTGCGGCCCCTGGCAAAAACCAGAGTGGGGCTTTAAATAAAAAATTTCGTCCTAAAAAGGACAAAACTGGATTATGTTATTATAACCTTTGTGACAGGTGGCCTTTGTGAGCTCCATAACTTTATAATTTAATCGTTTCTGTTTGTTGATAATAAAATATCCAGTCACTTTATAATTTAATCGTTGTATTGTTGTTGAAGTAAAAGACCATTTTCTACACATTCAGGCGTGTTCGGTATATAGGGCTAAACCTTTATTTTATAGACAATTCGGCACTTGGTGGGTGATGTGGTCAGCATCACGCCGGCCGCCTTTACTTCGCAGGACCGCACCTGGTACCCACTCAAGGCTGGGTCGACCTGGAAGCCAAGGTCATTTTTGAAAAAAAAGTCCTGTTCCCTCAGGACCCTAACCCACGACCTTCCGATATACAGACGAGCGATATTCAATTTAACCCCTTAAACAATATTTTAGAATGCATCGTATATCAAATAATGCACGTTAATCCATTCCCTCTTTTTTAAGTCATGTTATTGATTGTAGCAAAGGATCCTTTATGTTCGTTGGAAGAAAACAAAAAAGATAAGCTTTGTCCTTTTTTAACCGCCTGACGGCCTGTTTTATCAAGGACTGGTTATTTGCTTTCTGAGCTTATGTTTCTTTCTTTTGTGGTGATGATTTTCGCTTGAGTTTTGTTTCATTTGATGCAACATGTCAGCGGCGTAGGCTTGGCGGGATTGGACATGGCAGTCCTGAAAAGGACAGCCATATGTGCCTGGGTGGCCTGGAACGGGTAGGGTGGGAGTGAGACTGGTTGTTGATTCAATCATGCCTGGCTGGTCAATTTGGTTGGCTGTGCTTCCTTGCGTCAGTGAGGCTGGCTTGTTTCACAGGAATTGGGTGTCTTGGTGGGTTCTAATTGGCTGCTGGCTCTGTCAACATTTGCGGTTACGTCGGTTTGGCGTACCCTGGCTTCTTTGCTGCCATTTTGCTTTCCTCAGCTGTCTGTTGGCTTTTTCTATTTCTTCACAGTAACCGCAGATTTTCTTGTAAAAGGCTTTCCTTTCCTCGGCTGGAAGCATTTCAACTTTCTTCTGCTCCTCTTGGTCAAACTCGATAGCATAGCGGTTCCTCTCGAGCTCGATCTTGTGCAGGTGTATCTGTTCGTTATAATAGTGTAACTTCTTTAGGAGGTCGGCCTCGCTTCTCACCTCACCGGTTGCCGCCTCTTCTCTTTCTTTACAGGTTGTGACTTCTGTGGCTGGGGTTGCTTCTGTAACACCGGGCGTGACTACTTCACCTGATTGTACTGTGTTTTCCTCATCGATATTTGTCTCTGTATATTTGTCGGCCCTGCAGATGTTCTGGCTTCGTTTAGTAAGGCCGTCTCTGTCTTTCTTTCTTCTCGTTCGGCTTGCCAGTAGGCTGCTGTCTGGTCCTGATCTGTCTTCAGCTGTGTCAGAAGGCCTTGGAGTTTCCTGTTTGCTTCATTGATTTCTGCTAGCAGCTTGGTGTGTTGCCAGCTTCTTCTATCCTGTCTCGCTTCTGGGTTTTGATTTCGTCGAGTGTTTGGGATATAAGTCCCAGCATCTTGAGTCTTTCAGCGGTGGCCTTCTCTCTGTCTGCTGTCAGCTTCTGGACTGCGATTTTGAGTTGTGCCACTTCCCGGGTTGTCGCGGAGTTGTTTGCGACTGGGATCACCTTCTCTGTTCTTCTCTCACTTCTTGGTATTGCAGCTTGCAGCTTGCACTTTTTAAGGTAGGTGCAGCCCAGGTATCTGGCGCTGTGGGGCCCTCTACAGTTTGAGCATCGTCTGCTACTGTTAGGCTTTTTAAAGTCAGGGTCCATCTTGGCAAGTGGGCACTCCTTAAAATCGTGCGGCTTGGAGCAGTAGCGGCATGATGGGCTGAACACTGAATGATGTCACTGCTGTGGGCTCCAGGCTGCTGTCTTCGTAGGCGGGTGCCGGGAGGTCCCTGAGCCACGACTGGGGCGGCTTTAGGTGGTCCCTCCTCGATAGGGGAGGCTTCAGGTGTTGGCTCCTCGATAGGGGAGGCTTCTGGTGCTGGCGCCACGATGGGGGCGGCTTCAGTTGCTGGCATAGGTGAGCGAGGCGCCGCGATAGGGGCGCCTTCCTGTGATGCTGGTTGAGACGCTGCGGGTATGGTCAGCCTCTTCTTTAGTGTGGGTGTGGCTGCTAGCTGTTTTTTTTCCCATAATGGAAAAAACAATGCTAGTCAATGGCGGTCTATACCGAAAGCTCGATCCCTGCAGAGTCGACTCGGTACTGGATGTCCGATCATCGGTTGTGTGTGTGTGTGTGTGGAAATCCTGGCTTCCTCATCCCATCTGTTTCCCATTTTAGTGCCTGTATGGTGATTCTATGCTCGTTTTTTTCGGTGCTTTATTAATACCTTACCTTAAACAGTTCACAGGACAGTCTAATATTTCAGGGGGTGGTAGCTATGCTGCATACAGTCGTGGGACGTAGGCTGCACTCTCTCGTGGGACGTAAGTGGTTTGGAGTTGTGACTAGTTCTAGATGTTTTGGGGTCGTTAAAAGCACCAGAAAACCGGGAAACTCAGGTTACCACCCCCTCAAATGTTGGACTGTCCTGTGACGTCATCTGGAGTAGGACATCACGAAAGAATCGTTTATTCTCATTATGTGTCCAGTATAGCGCCATCTTCTCGTTCTTTTTTGTTTTGAAATTAGTAGTTGCCCAGACATTTGACTTGTTTTCTCACCATTTTTGAATTTGTTCCACTTTCTTCTTGAATGTTTTTTAAAGACACATTTAACTTTCGTTCAGTGTCTTTAGTTTAATGGTTCTCCAACTTTCACTGTAAAAGGAGTACTGGGTATATAGGGCTAGACCTATATTTTATAGACCAAACGGCACTTGGTGGGTAATGTGGTCAGCATCACGCCGGCCGCCCCTACTTCCCAGGACTGTACTTGGTACCCACTCAAGGCTGGGTCGACCTGGGAGCCAAGGTCATTTTTGAAAAAAATCTGGCCCTTGTCAGTAACCGAACCCACGACCTTCCGATCCGCAGCCGAGCGTCTAGCCGCAGGACCACGGCGACTCCCCAACTTCCATTGGCATATGTCAGAATTGAAATAACAGTTAATCTGGTAAAAATTCCCAGGTTTTATAATGGCCTTAGACCTGGTGTACTCTCGAGCACCAATGAGGTACAGTAACACCTCCACCAAGCCTTTCCGTATACAAGAACAGTTCCACTATGTCTGGTTACGACCAACTGCATGCATTTATGCTTGTTTGCTTTAGATCCGCCAGGTACCCTTGGTGAAAAGTTCATTTCTTGCAGCTTTAGGTTGCATCCACGTATCCATCAGTCTGGATATAGTGATTTTTTTTTAACATGTTTGTCTTCGTGACGAATGAATATGCATGCATCTATGATGTTTTTTGTTTTAATTATGTCTGCCTGACTGCCAATCTTTTTGCCACGGGGCTCAGGAGCTCCTAATCAGAAGTGAAACATTCTTTGAAGGCTCAGATGATTAGGAAAAACTTGGAGGGTGGCAGAGTTCACAGGGACATCTGATAAGGTAAATCAAAGAAAGGCAGAAGATGTCGAGGTGGACCTCTACTACGAACTAAAGATGTGTGCTAGCGAGACATGAATGGTACAAACACTGAGGTAGATTCGTGGAAACATGACACATGGACTGTATGTTCATGTAAAAAAAAAAAAGAGAGGGTGGGGCGGGAGTCGGGAAAGAGAGTATGGGTAAAGGGGAAACGCACTGCAGATATATATTAAAAACAGAGTATATGAGAGAAAGGTAGTTATCCGTGGCGAAATGGTCAAGCCGTTTGCCTCGCGCTCTAAAGGTCGTAGGTTCGTTTCACCACCGCGTCGTTCAGTTCACGAGTGCGGCTGTTACGGCGATCCCCGGGAGTTCGTGCTCTGTGCTATGCTCTAGGCAGACGGCTAGCCGTTCTGCAAGCGTAGGGAGGCTGCATGGTCTCGAGGCATGGTGTCCGCCTCGAGTTCAAGAGGTTCCGGGTTCAATCCCCGGTAAGGGCTGATCATTTTTCACGTCGACTTGGACTTCTAGTAATTCCCCTTGGTCTCTGTGTAGTGAGAACGGACGCCCGTGTGCATTGTTGCGCACGTGAAAAAATCCCTTGGCCGTTGGAAAGCGAAAAAGAGTAGCCTAACGTTGTTCAAACCTCAATTTAGCTCTATTACTGCGGACACCATGCCTCGAGACCACGCAGCACTCCTAGAAATGAACACTAGAAAGCCAGATGATTTTCACAATTTAATGCAGCAAAGCAACGATGATATCAGTTGTACGTATTCACAGACACATTAAACAAACACTCATTCGCGATATAGTGATTAGCGTTAATGATCAGCGCTGGTATATAAAGTTGAACTTCTATCTGGATAAGAGGAATTTATGATAGGAATAACCATTTCTTGGGTCCCCTGTTAATTCTCCTTATCAGGTCTGCTAAAAGTTCCTTTTTAAAATATTTATTAATATATTTCATACAATTTCAAATACATGATTATATTTATTTCCTAGTCAGCACATTATTATTATGTTTACACATTTAAAGAAGGCGTATGCCTTTGGCGACCCCGATTTTTTTATGTGTGTCGACAACTTTACCAGTGACATTAGAACGCACACGTAATGCACAGATGATGACTATCTTATGGATGATTGTTGTTTGCACATAAAAACAACGTTGTGTATTCTGCTAGATGAAAACAGACTTTAACGGTGATGAACGAAGTCTCATTAATGTTACTTTGATGATTAATGTATAGGTGATATTTTAAACACGACAGGAATATCATGAATTAAATGGTTTATAACTTGTAACACTACGTGAGATCTCACTTGTTCTGCATATGTAATATGCAGTAATTTATTTTAGAATACATGACAATTATGAATGAAACTAAATGCTCTTATACATTGACAGTTCCAGAATTAGTCATTTGAGACGGCAGTAAAATCGCATACAAAATACCATTGGAGAGTATTGACCGGTAAGTGAAAACAACACTGAATTTGAGGCAGTGAAGTTAAAAAAAAACACTTTTTGTTGATGCAATAAAAAAGCAATAAGTAATACAAAGATGGAGGAACAAGAAATAAGGAAAGTTGTCTTGAGACCTGAGTGAAGAATGTTGATTATGTTATAGACAGAGTGTGCTAGAAGATTACTTATAAAATAATAAGGTTAAGATAAACGAACACGTATAAGGATTATCAATAGAAAAATCGGATACAGAAATTAGCCTTGCGTACATATGCAGAAGACAATCTACAATCTAACCGAGGGAGAAACTGTTGGATAGTTTGACATCATGGCATGAACAATCATTTATGTCCGAACAGATTGGAAATACATGAGATAGAAGGTTGAACCACACGGTATGGGCTTTAAGAAGAAGAAGAAGAAGAAGAAGAAGAAGAAGAAAATACTATGCCAGGGTGGTAAATGTGGAGATATAATTATATATAATTTGGCCTCTCTAATTAGCATTCGTTTTAGGGTCCCCCCCCCTCAACCATTTTATTTCTTATTTCAGTGCCTGTCTGGTGATTCTCTGCTTCTTCTTCTTCTTCTTATAGTTCACAGACTGTGAACTCTGGCAGAAAGTCTTGGTTGTACGACCACATCTGGACTTTAGTCTCGTTCCAAAATTTTAGTTTTACAGATCTGGCTTCTTTTTTTAGAAGACTGTTGGTTCCCCGCCTCTTAAGCAGATGCATTCCCACTTCGAAAGAAACAGCCATAATAAGTCGACTTTTACGACATTCTTATGGGAGTGGGGCTGGGCAGTAGCACACCCCCCAACCTCACCCCATACAAGATGAGGTACCCGTCACCTACACAGGGACTTCTTGGAATGTGCCCAGTGTACCCAGTGTGTTTAAGAATTATGTGTTTGATACTTGTAAGCTGCCACAAAACCTTGGCTTATGTTGTTAGTCCGTTACTGTCAGACTAACTGATGCTTGATGGATGTAGTCAACATCAAGCCTACAGCCTTGACCACCATCAGTGTCGCCTGTTAGAACGACTAGCCGCCTGTCGACAGTATCGCTCAAGCACGAACTCCAACATCGATCCCCAAGGATCTTCCTAAAAAAATTGCATTTGTGTACCGATCGACGCAGACCAAAAAAAAAAAAAAAACCACGATAGCTTGGCCACTATTGCAAGGAGACCACTTTTGAGAAATTAACGCTCGTTTGAGGTCCAGCTGCCTCCCATTAAATCTCCTGGTCTTTAAAGTATGTTAGCGTCAATCAACGCTACCTTTAACTGAAGGAGGTCGTGCGTCAGTCAACACCCATAGACCCATGTCGCTTACTGCGTTGCTGACCTCATCGGTCTCCTGTTTCTTGTGACAAAAAGCTCGCCCGCAGTATGGCCTGCTGCCAATCGATTGCTCATCGATCTTTTCCCCGCGATGGTTTGTTAAATGGAAATCACACATGCGGCAACAGGGGGGGGGGGGGGGAACCAATACAAGGTAACGAATAACAGGAGAAATTAACCTTGCGGATATAACAGCGTAAGGGGTTACACACACAACTCTGCCCGTGCTTTCCTATTTACGATGTTCTTCTGTGTCTGTGCCACGTGAGTGTACATGTGTGTACGTGTGTGTACGTGTGTGTGTGTTTGTGTGTGTGTGTGTGTGTGTGTGTGTGTGTGTGTGTGTGCACGCGTGCACCCATTGTTGTTGTTCTTGTTAATGCTCGCTAGTCTAATGCCTATGCTTCCGTTTCTGACTATGTATTCAAATCTTCTAATATCTCCATCTGAGTTTGTTTATTTGCATGTCGGTCCGTCGAGCAGCCTGGTTCTGTCTGTTAGTTCATTTGCGAATTCGTCTGTGGGTCTGTCTGCCTGTCTGTCTGCCTGTTCTTCTATCTGTTCATCTGTTTGTCCATCACTCTATCAGTCTGTACTGTATATGTTAAAATATTATTGATACCACCTTAATGCGTGTCTATTTGCCTGTCTGTATTGCTTTCATTCTTCACATATCGCCCAGCTCTAGGTGCTTACTTTTCTCGGACATGACAAGTAGCATACAACGACCCATCTAAAGCTACTCCCATGGACAATTCAGGGTATTCAGCTTTCAGAGATTTCCGTTTTTGATGAAACAAAATTAAACACACAATACACCGCAATACGTCCACACGTTTTAATCAAATTGCAGTACCTTTCTGGTTATTTGTGAAACAATGTTAGATGTACCTAAGTTCTTAAAATTTCAAATGCTTAGGAACTCTTAAAAATAACCGTAATATGTGAACTACCACTTATACATTTATGTATCGTAGTTTGTATCAATCAGAGTGGCTCAAGCACCATAAACAACCACTATTTTGGGGGTAGGGTGTGGGAGACGTCTAGAACCCCAATGACTGAACCCCTTCTCCCAATTACCTTCCCGTTAAACTTTAAAGGCCTAAGAGACCCCCCCCCCCCCTTTTTTTTTTCTCCGCCTTTTCCCATGTAAAGACTCTCCAGCTTTGTGTATTTATTTATATAGTTGACATGATTTTAAAAGTTTAATTATATTTATTTGAAAATCAGTAGATAATAATGATAATAAAAAATAAAAGAATAATTAGTATAATTATTACTGTCCACTTAAAAAAAGCCCCCTGAACCCCTCCCTCTATAAAATTATAACAGGGCCGGGCTCAATCCACCCTCCAATCATTTCACTGTAGTGGTCCCTCTGGTATCAGTACTGCACCGAAGCTGCGGTATTTACGCTCTTAGCAAATAACTGTAGATTTCAGTAGGTTATTATTTTATGGACCTTGTTTGCTTTCCCTTTGAGATTTCTGCTCTCTTGGCTTTGTTGTAGGGATGCATTCACAAAATGGAACAAGTATTTACTTTTAATGTACACCAATAGCTACACAGAGCAGTCATCTGCGGCAACTTAGGGCATACAAGCAAGACACATGAAACAGTTTTCAGTAGTTAGCTACTTCGAACTGAGTACATAATCTGTAATTATGTTTAAAAAAAAAAAAAAAACACAGCAGACGCGTATATTTCTTTTAAAAATCTAATGGAACTAGTAATGAACTCGGGCCCAGCTACACATTAGCTGACCTGTCAATGACGCTTGCTCAGGCTGGTCTACGTTAGATGGGTGTCCCAGTGTACTGTTGTCTTCAGAAAGCTTTTTGCGTTCCGGGTTAATCGTTGTTCTGTGAGCAGCTCCCGCCGACACTGCGTTTTCACTCGTAAGCAGAATTAGTGGTTGCTGGTGCGTATATGAAAGCTGTTGGCCACCGCAAAATGTTAAGAAGTCTGAAACCACCAGGTGAAGAATGCACTCTTTCGTGGGACCTAGGCTCAGTGTTATGGGGTCGTTAAAAACGCCCACATCCTGTAATGTAGAGGACGTGTGGTCGCCGGTAAGACCATCTACGGAACACAAAGTCGCACCAACCTGAAACCCCTGTGACTTAAACTTACCCGTCTGTAAAGTTGAGACGCATGTATGAACGTCCAATCACAGTGCACTGGGCACGACTTCGTTACTCAGCACAATGTGCTGGGCCCGAGTTCGTAACAGTCAATCCCCCCCCCCCCCAAAAAAAAAAAAAATAGCTGTTGTATAAACAAATAATGGTCACGCTGATCGACTTTGCAAACTCATTTAGTGACCGAACCCTTGTCTCCACCCATCCTCTCCTAAAACAAAACTCGTTTCCGGTGTCCTTGACGAAAGCTATCTCTTTTTAGGAAAACATACATTTCCCATGATCTCGATCTCTTACCTTTTCTGTAAGAGAACGCATGATTGGTTCTCCATAAATTAAACATTTTTTTTCGATACCATCAGGTTTTTTCCCCATGGCATGTTTTTAAAGCGATGGTGTTTTCAGCGCTACTGTAATATACACTTTGTGACGAGTACTGGCACCTTTTTGTTTTCCAGAGGAAAAAAGCGCTACATAATAAAGTTTTTTTTTCCGTATGATGTCATATCTTCTTCTTCTTCTTCTTCTTCTTCTTCTTCTTCTTCTTCTTCTTCTTTACTTTCTTCGGCTGTAAACTCGGATGGAAAGTTCTGGTTGTTCGTCCACTTCTGGATTGCCGTCCTGTTCCTGAATCTGAGTGTTGGGTGTGCATCCGTTCGACAGATCTGACTAATTTGTATGCAGACTGTTGGTTCCTTGCCTCTTAGACAGATGCACTCTTACTTAGAAGAAAGCTCCAAATTATTCGACTCTTACGAGGTACCTTTGAGGTAGGCAGTGGGTCTATTCTTGTTTTCCCCACAGTAGGGCCCCGGAACCGACACGGAGAGAATGTCATATCATTACGCTAATTACATACTATGTGTCTGACAATAGTAACACAATAAATAAATGACCAAACTACTTGATCGTTCATACAACATTGAAAATGGTAACAAACAAATATGACGCTGATTTCAAGAAACGAAGAATACAAAATATTGCAAACCGTATCACTCTTAAGTAACATAAATTACACAAGAGAAGCAATTCATATGGAACCAACCTGGTAAGTGAAGTACAGGATCGTTTTCCACCCCTTCGGGTGACTGAACCCCTCCTCCCAGTTATTTCCCCGGTAAACTTTCAAAGCCTGACCCCCTCCCCGTCCCCCTTTTTTCCATATAAAGGACCCCCCCCCCCAACTTTGTGTGTATGTTTATATAGTTCACATTATTTAAAATGTATTATTACATTTATTTGAAGTGATGATGACGATGATAATAATTATAATAAAAAATAAAAGAATAATAAGCATAATTATTACTGTCCACTTAAAGAAGCCCCCTGAACCCCTCCCTCTAAAAAATTATTGTAATATAGCATACAGGGCTAGCCTTTATGGGCCATGTGGTCAACAGCACGCGGCCGCCTCCACTTCCCAGGGTTGATCTGGTAACCATTTAAGGCTGGGTCACAAGAGAGCAGAGGTAGTTTTTGAAAAAAAAGAAAAAAAAAAATCCGACGCCTTCAGCACTTGAACTCACGACCTTCGGTTTCGCAGGCAAGCGTTTAGCCGCTACACGACGGTGGCTCCCCAGTCATATAACTACCTTGATTATGTACCATGTGCTCGACAACAGCAACACAATAAATAAACAATGAAATTGCATGAAAGAACATACAACATTGAGAATCGTAACAAACGAATAACAAAACAAATTAAAATATAACACAAAATAATGTAAACAATATCACTCCTAAGTAACACAAATTACACCACAGAAACAGTTCATATGGAACCAGCCTGGTAACTGAAGTAAAGGGGGTCATAATCGCGCCAGTAGCGCATCGAGCATATGGTTTTAGACTCGTATTTTCATAGGTCAGTCAGTATCCAATGGGTAATGTTCTCAGTGTAGCGTCCACCGCTTTACTTCCTAGGACATTTCCTCTTACACACGTGAGGCTGGGTCGACCTGGGAGGACTAAGTCAATTATAAAAAAAATAATTTTACATTTAAAGTGGATTCCAACCTAAGGCTCCTGACTGATTGACGTTCAACCCCACTAGAACATCAAACCGAGCGATAAACACCCGGTGACACAAAGTGAGGATGAGGATCTTCCGGGGACAGGTCCCAGATGTCCCCTTCAACCGTTAGGTTATATTAGGGCCCCCGACCACAGTCGGGATGGGGCTTTAATAAACACCAAATTGTATCATTTGCTGGGATGGCATTACTGCAGGTTCCTACAAAAGAGAAAAGTAATTTATATAGAATAAATTAAACAAAAGTAATACACAATACCATGTTACAATTTTTCTACAATGAGATATTACAATTTGTCCACAATGAAATATTACAATTTGTCGACAATGAAAATATTAGATATTTTTCATAATCAAATATTATAATTTGTCCGATAATTACATAATCTATGTTTTGAAGAAACAGTTGTATCATAATGGAAAAAAATGGGTTCAACTGGAACTAAAGTGTAAAAATAAAAAAAATCGTATTGTTATTAAAATTACTCATCTAAAAATGATGAGTTATAAGTTAAGAACAGATATAGCAGAATGTCTGAAATACCCCTAAGCGATCCGCCCCCATCTTCAACAGCAAGTTCCAGTTCTGATGGTAAGTAAAGTATAGGGCCCTGTTTCCACGCGGTTAAGCATATTGGGCAAAGAGTTGTATCGTGGATGGAAATGCAACAGAGCGAATACCAGGTACGCCGTTAAATCTCCTAAAAATGTGTTTATTGTTACAACTGGGGAATTTAGGTCTAGCCCAATATGCCCAATAGGCCCGAAGGTGTGGAAAAGGGTCATTTATTTTACTTTTACAATTGGGAAGGGAAAGATGTTATGTTGTTTTATCACAATCGACGTCACTGCACATTGGGCATTCCCATGCGTGCTCAGTCCTCCGATGCAGCAGCCACTCCAAAGTACTCTACTAATTGTTCCCATGAGAAGCTGGTTATATTGTCTCGTATCTCGGCCTCGAAGAATGTATAGACGTGCTTTACCATTCTTTACTCCCATGTCACGCAATACTAGCACAGTCCGTACAGCGTTGACGATATCTGCTCTGTCCATGCTTTTTCCCCCCGCCATCCTTAGTTCAGTGCTTGCCAGTTGGCCCGCGCGCTCATTTCCCTTTACGCCCCCATGACCCGGTGTGTAGATCCAGGTGAGGGAGGTTAAGAGCGATTTTCGAATGCTTTCTACCCATTCAGAGAGCATACCGCCTGTTGCTATCTTCTGAAGCATATTCATAGAGTCTGATACAATTACTGCCTGTGTGGCGGTCTGCTCGGATACCCATGCTAATCCTATAGGGAAGGGAGAGAGGACGGGGCTGGTCTAGTCCATTGACAGCCTTCATTAACAGACACAGAACTGTATCTGGGAAAATTGTTGCGTCAAGCTGTGTAACATTAGGCAGCCATTGTTTTGTTACGTCCTCCAAGGTATTCAATGCATGACTCATTCCCATCAATCGCAGGTTTATTATATTGGATAATTAACAGCTAGGAAATGTGTCGTTATTTTCATTTCCTTTTATTGTTCACAACGTAGTGCAAACAGTAGAGCGTTTATATTAGTGTCATTTGTCATGATCATCCACATCAGTATCAGCATCGTCGTCGCCGTCATCGTCGCCATCATCATCACCTCTATCATTGTCAGCAGTGGCATCAAAAATAGTAGGAGCAGCCTCATAAATATCATCACTATCTTCATCATTAACTTATATCTTGACCGTTAAGCGCCATGTAGGATAAGTTAGTGAGGCAGTGGTTATTGTCAATCCCTCTTAATGAACAGTACCTTTGATGTCATCAGCCCTCTTTTTTTCCAGGCTGCCATCTTGCTGTCGTACCTGATCCCCTCAGATATAGGGCCGGTGACGGCAACTGTGTTTGTTGTATTCGGATTTATTTGTTCTTCCTATTCTTCTTTAGTTCGCTTGAAATAAATTATCTAAATCTGCAAGGTTGTCTCTAGTATGAACCTCAATGTCTGTTGAAATCCACTCAGCGACCCGTAAAGTTTGTCTTGCACCAGTGTTTCTCTTAGCCAGAGGTTTTGCCTTGAAACAGTGTATTTGAAACAGTCTTGGAGGATGTGCTTTGCTGTCTCCAGTGCCAACCCGCATGCACAAAAGGCTGATTCGCCATCGAAAATTGTGTTTACATGTGGCTGCTAAATCGATGGTGTCCTGTTCTAAGCAGTAGAATAATGATTTCCATAATACGGTAATCGTCTTGTGCCATTTCTGGTGGCTTTCTGATTGATTAGATTATTTTCTTCTTCTGTTGATATAAAATTGGTACGTCAGCTTGTACTTAATTTTCAGCTTTCTTTGCTAGTGTATCATCTTTCCCATTTATGGAAACTCCACAGTGGGATAATAGCCTTACACTGGTTTCCTAGTTTGTAGAGTAGTGTTCGTATGCCCGGGTAATTTTCTAAATTGAAGTGCCTGAAGAACCGCTCTTGCATCTATAAAGAATATCAGGAATTGTGAAATATGACTGGTATTAAGCAGTTTCTCTGCTGCTGACTTGATGGCTCGAACTTCTGCATCATAGTTGTGACAGTGCTTTCATTTTGGTATTTTGGCTGTATCTTAAGATTTGTGACGCCGAATTATAGAAATTAATATGCAAGGAACAAATCTATAAAGCTCTGCCTTACGCCATGTAAATTGCATTTTTAGTATGGCTTCTTTCTTTTTGTTTTTGTTTTTGTTACTCATTTGAGCTTTATATAGTATTTTTACAGTCACGCAGATACACACACACTTCAAAGTTTTTTTTCCCCTTGCCTGTGTATTAATTTTCCAGAGTGTATGCACGTACGCGCGCACACACACACACAAACACACCCTAGCACCAACAACAGTACAACTACAAGAACTCTACTCAGAATGCGTTAACCATGGTCTGTAGATCAACGCAGACAAAACAGAAGTTATGATATTCTCCAGAAAAGGAAAAGCCACCAATATCACAACTGATGAACACGCGTTAAAGCAGGCAAAGAGTTATTCATATCTAGAGAAAATTTTTTTTCGTCAGAAGACGTAAGAATTAAAAAAGGAACCCAACAAAGATGCAATAAAGCAAATTAAGTTTTAGATCATATGGCACCAATTTTAAAATGCAAGTATGTGAATATGAACACTAAAAGAACACTGTTCAACACAATATTCTTACCATCGCTATGCTAACAATGTCAAACATGGACACTATCTTCAGAATGAAAATAGTCTCGACAGAAGTGAAATGTTTACGTACTATGCTAGGTGTAACGAGAAAAGATGGACTTAGGAACGATTATATCAGGGGGGGGGGGGGGAATCAGCACAGAACCAATACTGAACGTTATAAGTTGACAACGGACCAAATGCTTTGTGCAATGCTCAGGGGATCTGACTGATGCTCAACACGCAGGAGGGAAAGGTGAGATGGACAGACAATCCGACCGTTACAGTTACCATCAGAATTGGAACCTTTAGCTGGCTAGCGAAGATAAAGATGGATCGCTTATCGGAATGTCCCGAGTGCTATAATGCCGGTTTTTAACTCTTCCCAATGAAGACCCCAAAGTAACTTAGAAAACTGTAAATTATTACGTAAAATAATTCTTCAAATTAATTTCTGGAATATAATAATACAGAATGATATGATATGTATTCAGTAGCGGCAAAGAAGTCTTAGAAATACCTTTACAATCGCTGGAATCAACAGTTAGGATAGAAAGAAGAAAAACAAAACAGGTTCTGAAATGGAAAGCACGTGAATTAAGGAAGCGAGGACTTTTAAACAGAAAATTGATGAGAAAGGCCAGAGATGATGAAAAGGATTGCAAACACGATATCGAAAGAATTGGATAGAATATAACGGAATGGAGGAATCGGTGGAGACCCCAATGTAACGTTTAAAGAACACAATCCCCGGCTCTCTAGCGAAGTTGGTTAAAGCTGACTTTCGCGGCGGCCGGGTGACGAACTGCTTGTGGTCCGGGTTCACTCCCGGGGGTAGGCAAAAAAGCCACATTTCTCCCAGATTAACGGTACCTATAATGGAATCAATGCCGAAGGGTTGCGATATCCATAGTACCGAGCCAAAGGGTTTACAACTCATGGTTTCTGGATACGTTAAAAAAAAAAAAAAAACACACACACACACAATAGGACGATGACAATATCAAACCATGATAAGAACAATTTAGAGTAACTGTCACATCGTCGCTTTAGTGCTGGATAAATTCACTATAGAAATAATTCCGACGCGCTGGTAATCTAGTGTTCTGTCTCCCGAAACAAAACAAAAAATCTCTGCATCTGTATGTGGTGAGGATGGTGTAATGTCTTTGTTTCTGACGCAGCACCAAAGTATCATACCCGCGGTCAATGTTGTTAATCTTTTCTTCACGTCCCAGGGAGCTGCGTTATCTCGAGGCATGGTGTCCGCCTAGAGTGCTAGAAGTTCCGGGTTCAATCCCCTGTAAGGGCTGCGATTTTTCACGTGGACTTGGACTTCTAGTCATTTTCCCTTGGTCTATGGGTAGTGAGATTAGACGCGCGTGTGCATTTTTGCGCACGTACAAAATCCCTTGGCAGTTGGAAATCGAAAAGAGTAGCCTAACGGCACTGCCTGGGCAAAATTTGGAGTTTAACATCTACCAAAGTACTTTAGGATCCTCACCGGTGCTACAGAGCCTGTGCACTGTGCTTAGCTTCTTTGGACTCAGACTTGAGTTAGAAGAAGAACGGAGCACTTATGGGTTACACCCGTGTGCCATAATGTTGATCCGTTGTTCAAAACCTCAAACTTCTTTACGTCTTGAAGCTTAAAAAACCGTCTGTGTATGCAAAGTTGGTGTTGTTTCGGCGACAGTGTCGCTCCTTGGCTCGCTGGTAGACGACTTCGTCGCGGGTTGAGACAGCATTCGGGTTTGTCTCCTTTGATAGCATCAACACCACAGGAGTCATTTTCAGGGCTTTTAGTGACGTTCAATGCTAAGCCATTTTAAATGCCCTACACAACATAGTCACAATTATAACCTAAAGCTCCCCCTTTGGGGGTGTTGGTTGAATGTGACATTTTTTCTTCTCAAAAGCTGATTCTGGTGATGGTTGGTGTTGGAATTACATGTATGCTCCTTTGTTTTTAAAGTTTTCTTTTATCACTATATGCTAGGTGCCACTAAGCGTCGCAGTTTAACAGAAGATAAGTAGCCGAGCCAGGGCATACACTCTATTGGTTGATATGCTGTGAAGTTGTGAAATCTTAGTTTTCAGTAACTCCTTTGATCAAAATCTTGGGTTTTCGGTAACACATTTGATCAAAATCTTAGGTATTCAGTAACTCATTTGATCCAAATCTTGGGGTTTCAGTAATACCTTTGATCCATATTTTCTAGATCTCCCCTCTGTCTCTTGGTGGAATCCACTGCTGTCTTAGGACACATAACGAGGTGTCTCAAGTCTCTTCCACTGTGAGATTCTCGTACCACTGTTTCAAACACCAAATGAGCGATTAAAAAAAAAAAAAACCGCCCGCTGTGGGAATTAAATATTAGCTGTTGTGCACCATGAAACTGTTTAAATAATAATCTCACAAGGTCACGATTTCATCTTAGTATTTATTGATTGTCCCAGATGAAGCCTAGGTTGGTATCATAACTCCACCGGGCTTGGGTTTTTGTGTGTGTCAATAGAATCCTAGTAAACTGCAAATAGTGAAACAATTGTTTGTGTTGATAATAACTATCCATTCAGTGAACTCATCTTCCACTTTTGTATCTGGCATACAAAGCAGACTTGGACTGTGTGGTGTGGTGTCTTGTCGCAGGATGTTTTTTAGTTGCTGCCTTTTTGGTAGTAAGTTAGTTGCGTATTCTTTTTTGAAAGTTGCAGAACAAACCCTTGCAATTTTTGGCTGTCGTGGTTTTTCCATGCTAATATATGTTCAGTTGTTTGCTATTGTTTACTGAAGGGTTGACTCTGGATACCACTGAAAGAATATTAACAGTCTGTGAATGTTCAGTGACGTGAATCATCTGCTATACCAGCTTCTAGTGTTACAGAGTAGACTAAAACCGTTGTATTCATCAGCATACAGCAGGTCCTTTGCAGAACGTTGCTCTCATCACGGCCTGTCTGAAAGAAACTCGGTCTCTCGCCAGCTCTCCTTCCTGCTTTACTTTAGTATTTAAGGAATCACGTATTATCTTGTACCCATCTTCGTGTTGGTCGGTCCCTGCCCCTCTTTCCTGGTACCATGCCTTACCGTTGTATTATATGAGGATTTTCTGAATGTGAAGTATTTTGTTATTAGTGTCACTAAAAACAGTTCCTCTAAGTCTGAATCATCTCCCTCGGTGATAGAACAGTACAGCGTCTCTTCTGCTATCTATCAGTGTCGAAAGATGCGTACATCGAAATTGAAAGCTTTCTAAGAAGAGCCGAAGAGTGTTCTTTGAGCGGAAAATTTAAGGTACCAGCAATTTCAGTTAGTCGTTTTCTAGAACAGCTCATCTGAGCCATTCCAAACCTTGCACCCAAATGACCATGGATGGAAAATGCACATGGACATGCCGTTCTTTGATATTAACAATTAGTTTAGGTATTGTTATTCTTTTCCCACTGTCAGGTTAAGAAAAGTTTCTTGTCGAAGCTTCAAAAGAGCATTTTTCACCACAATCATTGAAGATGTAAATCTTTATAGTAATAAAGAAGTAAATGGGTATGACAATATCCCATAGGCTGTCACTTCAAACATCTATTTCTTGTAGTTCATCCTCTCTAGAGAAGTAGTTTCTGCCATAATTATCGAAAGTTCAGATCGTTAAATAATTAAATGTAGAATCATCTCAAGCGTGGTAATATATTATCTGTTACATAATATGCCCTCTAATTTCAGCTCCTCTGTGTTTATCTTGTTGTGTGTTTTCCCATATAATAGTGGAATATACTAGTCTTCACTTAGATGATCTCAGGCTGTTTCACAACGCTATCCATGTTACTTGATAATCACAAAGAATACTGTATGCGTCATTTTGGAAAAAAATTTTCCCCACACGAAGAATGACATCACAAAGGAACACAACTGTTCGGGCAATGAAAGATTTGGTAGGACAAAGAATGTACATGACTTACTCCAGTACAAGCGTGCAAAATAACTGAAATCACACAGGTTAAGTACATCATCGGTTTTGCAGACATCGTTTATATACAGGGCGAGTAGGTTTTCAGCTCACCAAATACATCGGTGAAAAAACCAGGGTCGCGATTGAGTCTGAGCATACTGGAGCTATGTTTGTTGACCACAATCAGACACCGGTCCCAGAAACGGTCCTTGTTCTCCTCAACTAGAAACGGCTTCAGTGGGTAGCTAATCTCATTGCCCATGTAGGAGTAGGAGAGGTACAAGCAGGTGAGCACGTACGCCTGCAGGTCTAGCTCATGAGCAATGTCATTGGACGGCAGGTCTTTCACCAGTAGAAATATGAACACGACGTTGGCAGGGTTGATGAACGCGATGTCTTGCCATCCTTGCAGAAGCAGAGACCTGTCTACGCTCCTCAGCCACAGAATTGCGTCTGAGGCTTCGAACCTCTTAAGGCGCTTGCATTTTCGCTTCAGGAACTCTCCGAGGCATTTCAGCAGCTCGGATGTAGATGCTTGAATCACTGTTCTCTTGGGACTTGGTGGTTTTTCTACCTTTTTGAATGACGTTGGCTTCACCGGTTCTGTAAATACTTCAGTAGCGGCCTTTAGATTGTAGCATGACACCGATTTTTGAAAGTTGTTGTTCAGATTAAAATTTTCAATGTTGCAGTTGCTGTCAAACTTGGAGCCGTTCAGGAAAGAAGAGTTGGATAGTTTGATCTGATTCTTCTCTTTCTTCTTTGGATTAACGGTGAATTTTTTCCAGCTCAAAGCGCTGAGAAATATTGAGTGCTTTTTGAAGCTTTTATCTTTACTGCTTCCAGTATTGTTGTTAATACTTGCCGCATTCTTATGGTTGTTGAGTACTTCGTAACTATAGTTGTTGATGTTGACATTTTGGCCTAGAGGTCGCCGAGATGGCGGCGATAACGACAGAACGGTACCCATCTTTCACACACAATATGGCGACCAACTGATGAATTTATCGGAATGACACTGGAGCGGCTGGCACTTTTAGCGCCGTGACTCACAAACTACGCACTCCATTTTCATCGGTCACAATCAACACTTTGTTCATAATAATGACAATAATAACAACCTGAACGGGACTGTTTATCACATTTAGAACATAAATTTCTAATTCAACAATTCTAATAAAGACTAGCACACACTTCCTATGTTGTGTAATTCCGTCAACCTACAGACCTACACATCTAGCACTAGACTTGTCCCTTAATCAGGGGTCTTCTTCTCCTCGCAGACGGATCGATAATCAGCATAATGTGCCGAGACGACATCATCACCATAGCGACAAGTGGAAGTCACGTTTCCACCAATAGCAGAACTGCTTTCCGGCATCGATCTACAGGTTTCTGCTGGGCTTGTGGCTAATCTGACTCCCCATCGTCCCGCCACATTCTTCTAACTCCTTTCCTTCCAGCTTATTTGAAATTCATGACCGTGTTTGTTGCTTACATCTTTAGGAACCAGACAGCATCTGGTCATCTGAGCCCCTTTCCCAAGCTGTAGAGCTTATGAGGCCTCTCCGCCCCCCTTTCCCCGAAAAACAACCCCACACAATTGTATAAGGAGGCTAAGCAGTCACTTTTATCCGAACACATCAACTATTCTTAAAAGTATTTTATTTGTTTTTATATTTATGATTTACCATTCAGCACAGTATTCTTATATTTATTATTATACTGTTAAACTAGGGTTAATGCTAATGAGCCCATTGCCTAGAAAACGTTTAAAGGGGAATAGGGGGATGTTAAGAAGCGGGAAGGTGCCAGGGGGAGCTGGGCGACCCGTGTTTGTTTGGTGTTTGTGTGTTGGTACCTCTGCCCGGCAGAGTCCAGAAGAAAGATGGAGGCTAGAATAAAGAAACGGAGAATTACCGCTAAGGATGAGTTAAAAAAGAAAAAGAAAAAAAAAAAAAGAAAAGAAAAGGGCAACACAAGGAGAAGGTGGGGGAGAATGGCTTAGAAAGTGGAAAGATAAAAAGAGGACGTTGATAATGAGAAGGGATAAGGCAGAAGGGGAACAAATTCACACACATATACAAACACACACACAAAAAACACACATATGTGCGGACACAATTTAAGTCACCCGAAGTCCGCAATTGACATGTGACTGTTAGGGTATATTTTCGGCCTCGATAATTTGAAACCGTTATTCGGAAGATAGCCATTATGAATTATTATACAAAGACATCTTGTATCAACTGATCAACCAACCAGGCCCAGGAGATGAAGGCTGCAGCTGTCAGTTATCTCTGACCTTTCTTATCACAAACATATTCAAGATCAGACTAGATCAAAAGCCTTTTGTGTCGATTTAAATGTCGATTCTCAGTGACGCGTGTTAATGTTGATGTTAAATTACACGGATGGATGAATTCTCTTTCAAACACAGATAAGTCCAGGTTCAGTAATCATCATCATCAGCATCCTCATCATGATGTTGTGCCATTGTATGTCACACAGAGAACGCAGTCTATTGCTACACTGCGTTTTATACCACGCAATATTTGCGATTTTATGGATATAATCTAGCCCTGTAAGCCTGGTCTCTCAGCTTTCGTTTAATTATAGTGCTACCTCGGTATCTTCTTCTTCTTCTCTTCCACCTTGTACCTCATCGAAGTGTCGGGGGCAGATGTAATGTTCGTTGATGAGCTCTGTCAAGAGCACTATTAAGACTGATTTTCATTTCTGTAAGGCTGTTTTTAATGTCATCACTCCATATTTTCCTAGGTCTTCCACTCGCTCTATACCCGTTGTAACGTTTTAGTGTGGCTTGCTGTGGCAGATAGTACCAGGGATTTCTTGTTAGGTGTCCAAACCACTTCATTTGTTGTTCTTTGATGACCTGTAAGGCTAGCTTTATTTCTAGCATTCGTCTGATTTCGGTATACACACACTTTAATCGCTCTTAGGATAAGGACTTAGAAATAAGGAAATAATGATTAATCCGTTTCCATGATAATAAAAATCCTATTGTTATCGTCATATTATACATTGGTAAAGTAAAAAGTGAAGATCCTTTTTTACGCCTTAGGTGCATCGGGCATATAGGAAGAGCATCCTATATTTTTACAGACCAATCGGCACTAGGTGGGTAATGTGGTCAGCATTACGCCAGCCGTCTTTAATTCCCCAGGACAGCCATCCTGATACCCATTTTAGGCTGGGTCGACCTGCGATGCCCCATACCATGATAACGTTGGAATTAGGATTCAGACTCGCAACGCCTAAGACACAAACGCTGCTCGTTTTACATTGGTACGGTTGTAAAAAATAATTTGCATACTGCCTAATCCTAAAATACATAAATACAAAAGAAGTTAGATTAAATATATGAAGATTTAACCTCACTTTATCTTCCTGTGAAGAGACGAGTGCCTACTAGGATGGTGCGAAGAAGGAAAGAGAAGGAGATGTTATTGTTTGAAAGGACAGTCAGCTTCCAACAAAACTTAAGGAATCTAAAATTCTGGTGTTTCATTTCTCTGTCTTTTCTCTTTTCTTTATCTGTCTCTTTTCGCTACACCGAGCCTAATCGTGGCACGTCAGGTTTGACGTTTACTAAAAATCTGTCAAAGGAAACTTGTCTGCCTTCTCAGGATGTTTCGTAGATGTGCTATCTTGTACTAGAACGGAGACGCCTTTAGTACCAAGAAAAAATACAGAAAAATAGTTCGTTAGGCGGGGACTAAAAACCGAAATATTCTAGTCCAGACACGAGATCTTCTGTGTAAAGTCTAGATCAGCCAAACAACAAATAAACGAAACTAGGCACATTAACCCCAAGCCCTAATCTTAACCAAAACAACTTGAACTATAATTACCACATTCAACATCTGTTTATTTCACTGAAAATAAGCTTAGTTCTTCACAAACCAGCACCGGTGACAATTCCAACTTGTTTGGGCTTTTTAGGGTGATATTTCTTTGCAAAGTCGCTGACATCTATCAGTGGCTTTGTCACAAAAGCTGTAAAACAAAGACAGCGCGCGGTGTCGTGATCGGTTTCGTCGTAAAGCTTAGGCAAGGAAAGACAAAGAAGTATAAAATACCCACACTGTGGTTCTGGTTCAGCTATCTTCTTTTGACTTTTAACAGGCAGTTCTCTGCCATTTCACTTGCCAAGTGCAGACATTTTACTTGCCAATTCCCCTGCTCGTTCACTTACAAATTTCTCCGCCTTTCACTTACCAGTTTTCCCTGTCCTTTCACTTACCAATTCTCCTGACCTTTCACTCACCAATCCCCTGCCCTTTCACTCACCAATCCCCCTGCCCTTTCACTTAACAATTCCCATGTCCTTTCACTTACAGTTCTCCTGCCCTTTCACTTAACAATCCCCCTGCCCTTTCACTTACCAATTCTCCTAACCTTTCACTTACCAATCCCCCTGCCCTTTCACTTACCAATTCTCCTAACCTTTCACTTACCAGTTCTCCTGCCCTTTCACTTACCAGTTCTCCTAATCTTTCACTTACCAATTCGCATAACCTTTCACTTACCAGTTCTCCTGCCCTTTCACTTACCAGTTCTCCTAATCTTTCACTTACCAATTCTCCTAACCTTTCACTTACCGATCCCCCTGCCCTTTCACTTACCAGTTCTCCTGACCTTTCATTTACCAATTCCCCTGACCTTTCACTTGCCAATTCCCATGTCTTTGTACTCACTAATTTCCCTGACCGTTAACTTGCCAGTTCCTCTGCCCTCTTACTTGCCAATTCCACTCGATAATTCATCTTCCTTCTTACTTGCCAATTCCACTGCGCTTTCACTTCTGTTTCTCTGCCCCTTCACTTGCCAATTCCCCATCACCTTCACTTGCTAATTCCCCAGCACCTTCACTTGCTAGGAAAGAACTTTTGTGATGAATTTGAGTTTCCTGTAATTTTCAAACCTACGTGGCTCTAGAGAAGGCCATAAGCATTGCGATATCATGGTGATAGTACCTATAATATATAAGTATTTTCAAATTTTAGAACGGCTAATTATCACATATTCTTTCAGCACTAGACAATACATTACACTATTATTGATTACTGTATATATATATATCGTATGTTGTGGTTTTAACTACTTTTGTCCCTTTAGTCTATTTCCTATTCTCATATTACATAATTGTATTACTTTTACTGGTTTGATAAGATTATTGTATTGTTTCAACTCATGAAGACGCACATATTTTTTTTCCCTTCACAGCAGTAGTAGATAAAGATGGTGAAATAATAGAGATATTAAAATACGAATACAGCCTGCTTCGTTCCTATAATCCCGCCTTTTTCCAGGAAAAATTTCCAAAGAACACTACCTGGGACCTCTGAAGCACGTTTGTCTCCACCTTTCTTAACATGTTTTGTGCGTGATTACACTGACGATATGTATGTACAGCTGCTTCTCAAGCCAACGGAATGCCGCAACCTCCAGTCTGAACTAGACTTTGTTGTACCAAATGTCATCCATTCGATTTCACAAGGAACCGACTCTCTTCTTCTGTCTCTCAAAACCATTTATATGAATAATGACATTATCTGCACGGTAATTATCATAATCCAGTCGTTAATTTCTGCTCTGCCACGTGCTGGCTAATCCCTGCACTTCCGACCAAGTGTGATTAGAACCCTACACAAGTCTGCTTTTTGCTTTTAAGTATTGACCGACGTCTTTTCTTTCCCAATTTTGATCCAACATACACTCATCTCTAGGGGTCATTTAGAGAAGTAGTTCAGAGTATAGTGTGTTTTAATTTTGTTTGTTTGCACAAAATAAGACTCGAAGAAATGTATTCTTATTGGCAAAGGAAAGTAAATGAAAGAAAAGTACGGTTTTTTTAAAATTAAAAAATTCAATATTCACCTATTGGCAAAGGGAAGTAAATGAAAGAAAAGAATATTTTTAAATTCAACGATAACTCCCTTTTTGCACACAGCTTGACCGGCTGGTGGGGGGCAAATTGGGTTGGCATGAAAGTTGAAAAGCAATTAGGGGTTGGGAGTCATGGATTGAGTGGGGAGGGGGTTCCAAATAACCCTTATTAGGCATAACGTAAAGGAGACTAACTGCAGTTTTACAGAAGTCGGGAGTGCTGGGCCAAAAGACACAGAAAAGAGCTTGACTCTAAACCAATGCAAATGAAGAAGAAGAGAAGGAAAAAGAAAGGGAGAGAGGAGGAGGAGGAGAAGAAGAAGAAGCAGAAAAAAAGACAAGGAAGAGGAGAAATAGAGAATTTAAAAAAGGCGAACAGGAAGAAAAGGAAATGAGGGAGGATGAAGAGATAATGATGATTAGGAAGAGGAAGGAACAGAATAAGAAGAAGAAGAAAAGAAGAAGAAAAAGAAGAACAATGAGAAGAAGAAGATGAAGAGATGGAGGAGAGGATAAAGAATAAGAATAGAAAGCAGCAGGAGAATAACAGCAGCAGCAGACGAAGATAAAGAAGAATAATAATTCGACTTGATGCAGCCGCTCTCATTTCTGTGTGGATAATGATGAAATATAACATTTCAGCTTGTTCGCTCTAAACACCATAATCAATTCTCAGCGTTACACATCTTTATTGAGTGAACAATGCGAAATACTCATGTTTTGTTGTTTAATAATAACAACAGTGGAATAACTACAAGACCAGCAAATAAAAACATTAGGTGCGAAGAAAGTCTTTAATATCATCCTCCAGCTCGTATAAGGATTGTGACGCTGGATGACTAGGCCCGGGTGTCACATTGCTGTAGAAGCAACCGTTCGGTGTAGCCTTGATGTACTGTTAAAACACGGATCGCTGTTTTCTGTTGAATTTTGTCTTCTGGCCTGTCGCCTTCTAACAGACCACAAAGACCAGTTTCTCACCTGGAACCCACTTCTAATGTCCGTGTAGGCCAGCCAGGTTAGCGGCATAAGTCCAGGTTTCAGCATGGTGATTACTGCAACCACCGCCCAGGTATATTCAGACTGGCCGCACGGTTCGTAGTTGTTGCTGATGTCTCTCTGGCAGAAGATCTCCATTAGCAGCACAATGAAGAATGGGAACTGAAGAAATACGCAGACAAAGCTGGATAACAGGACAACACGAAGGGAGTCTCGCATCAGAAACCTGGGAATACATTAAATGAGATTTTTTGTGTGTCACAAGTGGCAAAGCAAAACGTTATGTTTGGCTTTCGTTGGCAAAGGAACATAAACAACTATGGTGTGACCCGGTTGCTAAAAAGTTAGAACTGCGATTACCCGATTCTTCTCTTCTTGAGTTGAGTTGAGTCAAGAATTGACATCACAGCACTCGGGGCATTCACATGCTTGCTCTGTCACATCTTCAGCAGCCAGCACAGCGCTCCAATACTGATGGTGCTGGTACCAATCTGGTTGTATGTCCGTCTTGCCTTTTCTCGGAATGCAGTGAGCAGGCCAGACCCTCTGGTTACACCCAGATGCCTCATTCTCTCCAGGCCATAATAATATTCTATATCTAATGATTACGTTGCTTGTTCCCAAATTCTTGACCACATCTGCCCTGTCAAGTTCTCTTCTTCTGCCTTTCTAACCCCAATGGAGCATAGGCTCTCAGGCAACTCACGCCAAATAGTTATATCCTTCGCTATGGCATGCAGCTCTCCCCTTGTCCTCCCCATCTTTTTAACTTCACTTTCAAGCTCCCTTCTCCATGTGATTTTTTGCCTTCCTTTTTTTTTCGCAGGCCCCATGGGTTCCAGTGCACAGCCATTTTATTTTATTGTTCTCATGTTTTCTCAGCGTGTGTCCTATTCAATGCCAGCGCCTTTTCTTCACCTCTTGGTCCGCTGGAACTTGTTTATTTCTCTCCCAAAGCTGATTACCTAATTACCTAATATAAAATCCGGTTGTTGCTATTTCAAATGGTATGGTGGTGCGGTGATTTGGGTGATAGGTATGAGGCAAAATGAAGACTGTTGTGCTGTGTATCTCAGGAACATGTAAGCTCAATGCTGGTTTATAATACCTCATAGAAGATGCCTGCCACACGTCCTCATCGCGCACCACGGATAATGGATACATTGGACTAAACAGAGCTATCACGGGATCTCGGAGCTGTTTGCTCCCAGGGATGCAGTACCCAGAAAACATTTGTCACCCACCAGGCCACCCCCAGAGCGTGGGGGGGGGGGGGGGGGCAGTGTAAGGTGTATCAAAGACACATTTGAAACAAGAGTACTTTGGCACTAGCCGAGCCTCCTACTAAATGGCAACACTCTACTTGATGATACAGAATGTTCTCTTTGGCCACAGTCGTCCAAGAAATGTGATCGACGTCTGAGTGCATGTGCCTCAAAGACAAGGAGACAACAGTCTGGACACACAAAAACCCAGTTCTATAAAACAGATGCGCTCGCAAAACTCAGTCCTAGAACAAAGCCAGAGCCAAATTGAAGAAATGGACGTCAACCAGGACTTTTAGCAGGAGTTTACAGCCGGTGAACGCAAACAGATTATTATTATTACTATTACTTTTATTATTATTATTATTATTATTACTGTTATTATTATTATTATTATTATTATTATTATTATTATTATTATTATTATTATTATTATTATTATTATTGTTATTATTATTATTATTATTATTATTAATATTATTGTTAATTATACAAAATAACGTACTTTTTCAAAGACTTCAGTAAATTTAGTCAGAACAACAAAACACACACCTGTCTAACGTAATTGTAATTTCACGATTCAGTAAACAGTTTAGAACTGACCGAAGAGTATTTAACAGATCAGCGAAAAGACACACTATAGAAGGTCTGATAATGCATTATTTATACCTACAATATATAAAAGTATGAATAATGACAAAATACCCTACAATATATAAAAGTATGAATAATGACAAAATACCCTACAATATATAAAAGTATGAATAATGACAAAATATACTGCTTCTTCCGACTCATCCCTCTCCTCCTACTCCTGTTTTTTTTTCTATGTGGTTCTGAGGGTTAGAGAAAAGTGAAATGGTTTCACAGTGCAATCCACGAAGTTTAACAAGGTTCGATTTCCACACTGAACGGGGAAAAGACTGTTCTCGTTGTTTTCAGAAAGAAGTACGAGAGTTGCACAGTGGAAGAGTTTTAGGGACTCACCACATAATATTGCCAAAGCTAACACTGGGTAGTGGGTACATTGCAACCAGGTTCCATTGTGGACATCGCATGATATGTTTTGTTCACTTAAACGAAGACACTATTGGGATGAGCACAGAGCAAGAAGGGAGCCACTGTGGTGCAGCGGTTAGATGCTCGCTAGAGGTTCAGACTATTTTCGAAAACAACCTTGGCTTCCAGGCCAACCCAGCCTTAAATTGGTACCAGGTAAAAGCAGCTGGCTTGATTCTGACTACATCACTTATCTGTGAAATATAATGCCGGGATGCCGGATTCGATCCCAGCTGCGGGCCATGCGCCTTGCGTTGGTTTCGACAGTGGTATCAAGAAAGCCGACCGTCCAAAAAGCAATGGCAAACTATTGGACGTAAATTTGCCTAGAAAAACCACACAACAACCAGGGGCTGCGTGGGGTTGGTTCTGCAACGTCCTGTAAAGGATACGCAACAACCTTATATGCACAGTACGCATGAAGGCGTGGATAAGGGTAATTTACTTTACAGACAATGGAAACCGTGATCGAAACCTACTGCTGGCTGCGTGGATTTTTATCGTGGTATGGGATGTCGCAGGTCGACCCAGCCTCAAATGGGTACCAGGATAGCTGTCCTGGGGAAGTAAAGACGGCCGACGTAATGCTGATCACATTACTCACCAAGTGCCGATTGGTCTGTAAAAATATGGGTGCTCTTTCCATATGCCCGATGCGCCTACGCGTGTGTAAAGGGATCTTGACTTTTTTTACTTATAGACCATTGAAAGGGTAGGAAACTCATGTCTTGGGAATTGCATACTATAGTTTCATAATACCCCTACATTCAAAACATAAACTATCATAACCTGTCAGGGTAAGGCCCCAGATCTCTCCGCTTGGCAATCACAGAGAAGATCACATAGAGCATCACCACGGCCGCTGTCATTGACAGCACTAAAAAAGCTGGACAGAAGAAGCTGACAAAGACAGTCACTGCCTGGAATTTCTTCTTCCACAGAATCTGGCATGATCTTGTTCCCTGTAGATGAACAGTGAAAAGTGGTTTCAGTGTATACATAACTAACACTATCAGATATGATTTGTGGATAGAAGACCATGTATTGAATATTAAAATTAAGTTAATGATGTGCTTTTAACATTATTTCTAAAGTGCACAATCATCAGTTGTCAGGCTAGATAAGTTCGATCTTCAATAATCTGGATTAATTCTAATGATGTTTTCGTTCTTTAAAAACACGCTATAAAAAATTTCAACTGCTCTAATAAACTGCAGAAATCAAATACTCTTTCACGTAAAACCAAGATCACAATGTAAACAATGCTGAACAATATAAATAATGCTGAGACAAGCAGTTGTCTCATTTGGCTCTGAAACCTGGAGCATAAATGAAAGACATAAAGCCATACTGCACACTTTTGAAAACAGTCTTATAAAGAATCAGTTAACCCAACAAAGATAAACATAGCGAGGAATAGTGATTAGTGATTGAAAGGATTATTATCACAGCACTCCGGACAGATCCATAGGTGCTCCGATCTCCTCCTCAAAAGCTCCAAAAGTGTACAACGACTGATGACGCCTGTTCTGTGTTGGTTAATGAAACGTCTTGTCCCCTTAGTGAAATGTTCATTTCTTGCAGCTTCAGGCTGTCCCCAGTGTCTACTAGTCTAGACAGGGATAGGGAGTACAGCGAGGAATGGAAAATGTAAAGCAATAATAGAATCTATAATCTGTTTAAATCCCCACTGATTACTGACATTTTTCAGGCTAGTAGACGGTAATGACGGGGACATACAGAGAGGATGACAGGTCATAGACACACACACACACACACACACACACACACACACACACACAAAACATTGTGTTAACAAGGGCGTTGAACGGCCGTAGACAAGGAGGAAGACAAGGACGGCGGCGAGGTAATATCCCAGTAGACCTATACACCCTGGAAGTTACTAACTAGAAAGAGAGGGTCAATCACAAAGATGAATGGAGGTGGATGACGTCTGCATTAATGAGCCCAAAGGCATCTAGGAATGCAGAAG
>CAJHNH020003686.1:47500-60450 GCA_905116865.2 Candidula unifasciata
TGCATGTAACTTATTGTCCATGTCTCACATGCATGTAACTTATTGTCTATGTCTCACATACATGTAACTTATTGCCCGTGTCTCACATACATGTAACTTATTGCCCGTGTCTCACATACATGTAACTTATTGCCCATGTCTCACATACATGTAACTTATTGCCCGTGTCTCACATACATGTAACTTATTGCCCGTGTCTCACATACATGTAACTTATTGCCCATGTCTCACATTCATGTAACCTATTGTCCATGTCTCACATGCATGTAACTTATTGTCCATGTCTCACATGCACGTAACTTATTGTCCATGTCTCACATGCATGTAACTTATTGTCCATGTCTCACTTGCACGTAACTTATTGTCCACGTTCACATACATGTAACTTACTGTTCATGTCTCACATACATGTAACTTACTGTCTATGTCTCACATAAATGTAAAAGCACAGATTATGTACAGAGCTTTAACACTCTTTTGTATTTATCTAAGAAGTTAGTTTCGGTTCCTTTACCGGATGTTGCAAAACCAGCTCCAGGATTCGTTGATTTTACTAGTAATTTTAATTTCAGTAGTTTTCCATTGCTCCTTGAACGGTCAGGTATCGATACCATTGTCGAAGTCAACGCAAAGCGAGCTGCTGTCAAGAGAACCCACAGCTGGAATCGAGACAGGCACTTCGGAATTAGAAACGCCTAGGCTACAGACGCCGACACAGACTAATATCTAATCACACTAATATATTTAGAGTAGAAAGAGAGACAATACAGATCTGTAAACTTGCTTTAAAAGGCAAAATGTACAAACGTTAACTATGCCTCACGTACCTGACTGCAGTTGGCCAGACAAGCCCACAGTGCCATCAGGATATGAACGATGCATAGTCCCAGGTGGTCACTGTGGTGAGGGTTTCTCTCTGGGACCAGGCTCTGGGTCAAGAGGGTGGAATTCTGCAGCTGCCATGTATGTCCGTGATGACCAGACATTGTTGCCGGTTTGATCCTGAGTGATCACCTTCAGACGTTTGAGTGTGCTAACAAACCTTACACAAAGTAAAGGTATTTTACGAATTCTAGGATACGGCGCACTAAGGTGGGGGTGATCAGAAACAAAGCAATTCAAATTACTTTCGAAAAGGTCAAATGCATTTGATAGCAAAAATGGTCCTGAAATCTCAATACGCTAATTGTGGAAGATTTTTCTTAACACGAGTAAGCCTTGCTGTGCTCACTGGCCTTTGTCATAGGCTGTGATTCTTAAGCCTCCCTGTAGCACAACTGAACACTGTTGCCTGGAATTACGGAAAGTGATCAGCTGTTTCTTCTTGAAAGTTGACAAGAAAAATAATAAAGTGACATCGGTCATACACTTTATAACTTATAGTGGTTTGAGGCTTTAAACAACGGATCAACATAATTGCACAAAGGTGTAACCCATGAGTGCTCCGTCCTTCTTCTAACTGAAGTCTGAGTCCGAAGAAACTCAGCACAGTGCACAGGCTCTATAGCACCGGCGAGGATCCTGAAATACTTTCAGTAGATTTTAAACTCCAAATTGTGCCCGGGCAACGCCGTTAGGCTACTCTTTTCGATTTCCAGCTGCCAAGGGATTTTTCACGTGCGTAACAATACACACGGGTGTCCGATCTCACTACCCATAGACCAGGGGGGATTACTGGAAGTCCAAGTCCACGTGAAAAAAATCAAAGCCTTTACCGGGTATTGAACTCGGAACCTCTAGCACTCGAGGCGGACACCACGCCTCGAGACTACGCAGCTCCCTTATAACTTATTGACAAACTCAGATCAAAACAGCGATTAGATCATATTTGAACATTTCCCATCCAGGATACAATCATAAAGACCCAGTCAACCTCCTCACACGAAGGAAACAGGCCATTTTATTTAGATCGCGTACTGGACATAGCAGACTCTGCAGCCATGTGTGCAAGACATTCAAGATTAGGGATTCAGAACTGCGCATGTGTACATGCAACACAGAGTACTGAACATTCCTTTATTTTTTTAAATGTTTACTGGTCACAGCCAGAATCCGAGAATGAAAAGAACAGTCATTTCAAGACATCAGTAATCCCCGTGTGGGTTCTGGGGCCCCATTGTATGGGAAAAGAAAGAACAGACCCAATACCACCCTAATAAGCATGTCGTAAGAGTCGACTAATTAGGGATGTCCTTTAAAGTTGTGTGAATCTGCATGAGAGGCAAGGAACAAACAGTAAAATAAAAATATCTTTAAACTGGATATGTACGTTCTGGAACAAAACTAAAGTCCAGACGTTGACAAACAGAACTTTCAGCTGGCGAACGCTAAGAAGAAGAAGCAGAAAACCTCAGTATGACATATCGCTTTAGGTTGTTCACAGAGGGGGATAATGATACTGTTTTTTAACTAACATTTTCAATGCTTTAATCCTTCGAAGTCAGAGTACATCTGCCTGAGAGACAAGGAACCAACAGTCTGCATGTAAATGAGGCAGACATGTAAAACGGATGTGCACGCAACACTCAGTTTCTGGATCAGGACTAGAGTCCAGAAGTAGACAAACAACCAGAGATTTCCGCTGGAGTTTACAGCCGGTGAACGTGAAGAAACAGAAGAGCAAATGCGTTAATTTTGTGTATTCATACAGTCATTTTTAAAAAATGAATACCAGGTAATTTTAAGTGTAATTAAAAGTTTTTTTATAAACTGGAGTCGCCAGATGTTACATAGTCAGGCCTGTGTACATTTTAACATGGGCAGTGTAACACGAATTTGTTCATCTTATAGACATGTCTTCCTTATAGGAATTTCAGTAAAATATGACTAAAATGTTTAACGAAATGGGGAAGCAGAAAAACGTGCACAAAACAACACAAATAACGTTTCGGCCGGCAGCCCTTGTAAAACAAGAAGTGAACTACACAAATGTAACAAAGAGGAGAGTATTCGGATCTCTAAAACTTCGCTAATAACTTCGTTATTAGTTTTGTTTTGTGTGCGTTTTTCTACTTCCCCATTACGCTTAGCTTTAAAGTCACATTTCACTGGAATTTCTTGTATTAGCTTGACTGCAGTCACCCCCATATTTTCTTCCTTACAGGAACATGTATGGCATTCATTAGGATGACCCCTAACAATCGACAAGGAAAACATTTGTACGATCATCTAATATTAATTACAATGTTCGTAAAAGTGACAGCATTGACTGCATTGCAGCACATAGCTTAGTTTCTTTCCGCAAATGACTTTTTAGACTGCAGAGAGTATCGCACAAATCACAGCTACATAAATCCAGTAAAAAAACCCAGTGAATCTCATACAACGTTGCACCCCACCAGGACACCACGCTGAGCGATAAACACCCAGTAAAACAAAGTGCCACCATTTGGATGAGGATTACCCGGGGCTTCGTAAAAGCGTCAAATTACGCCCCACGTGGGAACGTGGTTGATCATAAAATGCAATTCTGAACCGAAGAACGTAGAAAAACTGTTTAAAAAAAAATCCGGAAACCATGAGTTGTAAACCCTTTGGCTCGGTACTATAGATATCGCAACTCTTCGGCATTGATTCCATGATAGATACCGTAAATCTGGAAAATATGTGGCTTTTCTGCTTACCCTCAAGCGTGAACTCGGACTACAAGGAGTTTGTCTCATCTCCGCCGCGCAGCTGGTTTAATCAACTTAACTGCTCCGGGCGCAGACAACTGTTAATATCCAAATGGTTCAGAGCGCCAGACAAACGGCTTGAAATGTTGTCACTGGGATCATCCCCCACCTGGATGCAGGGGGCAGCGGTAGTAAATGGTCCTTTCTTCCATTGACCTACAGATTACACCTGGCTGTGTGACCGTTACAGGTGCCCTCATTATAACTTCCATGAGGTTGAAAGGAATATCTGAGATCTTTCATTTTGGTCTAACGTCCAGATTATATTTCTTATTGTTGAAATCTCTGGATCGTGTGGCAAACCTTTAGCTATCATCCTGGAAGGGACAAACTGATTGACTTATTGAATAAACGTTTAAGAGCGACCTGAAGGCCATGAGTTGGAATCTTAATCACAACGGATTTATATAAAAATGATCTAGACTCCAAACTTGATCCATCTTAAACTGGGTACTAAGAAATGCCATCAGAAGCAAATGCGGCCAGTATTGTGTTGACCATATTACTAACCGATTGTAGACTGGTTCGTAAAAATATGGGTCTTGTAGCATTTGTCTGACGGACCAGCATTGTAACAAAGGTTCTTTTACTTTGCCTTATCTAGAGAGAAACCGCCGTGATGTAGTGGCTAGACGGTAAAATGATTTTGGCATCCAGATCGACCGTCCCTTGGATGGGTACCAGGGTAGTCCTAGGAAGTAAAGGCGGCCAGCGTGATGCTGACCAAATAACTCACGGAGTGCCGATTGATGTATAAAGTATAAGTCTAGCCCTATATGCCCAGTGCGTCTGAAGTCGTGGAAAAGGGGTCATTTACTATACTTATCTAAAGCACATAGGGCTGGAGAATTGGCTAGTGATAAAGCGATTTTCAGGCGTAAGGTAAATAGAGCGACGTTCTGTAAAGAACCTGCTGATTGATGCTGATCATGATAACAAGATTAAAATTTCAATCACTCAACTAACTATAGCAAGTCCTTGCAGGACATCTAAAAGATAACCACAAACGCACTGAAATTAGTATCCCAGAAATGAAACAGTTGGGTGTGTATTCCGAGCAATAAATTATATTGCCTTTTGCGTTTTAACAATTTAGTCAGCTATACATTCCTGTTGTCATGCATGCAATGTTTTGAACCAGCTAGTGTGCCGAGCCATATGCTAAAGTCTCTTGTGTCTTTCATTGCGGCATTAAGCAAATTATATGATAGCGAATAATCACTGCTCACTCTGATAAGCTTGGGTTATGTTTCGTCTTTGACGTTAAAACAGCCAGAACCGGATGGGTTGTTTTAGTAGATTGTGTCTGAGCCAGTCATTCCCATTTCCCTTTTATCCTAGAGATTTGTTGCAGGAATGGCGACACAAAGAAATTTTTGGAGGGGGGAGGATGTAATTAAGAATTTGTCTCTTTCTCTCTGAATTGTATTCTTCTTCTTTCGTTCGCTTGAAATACACTATTTATATACTTGCAATGGTTGTGGCATATTGAAAGAATACCGTATGACAGAGAAGTAAACACTGTATACACAAGGGAGATGAATGGTCGTAGACCACGTGGCAGACCAAGAAGACGATGGAGAGATAATATCCAGACAGACCTGCAAACACTTGGTGTCACCAACTGGAAAGAGAATACCAACCAGAGAGATGAATGGAGGCGGGTGATATCTGCAGCAATAAACCTCAAGGGTTCGGAATGCTGACGAAGAAGAAGAAGATATACTTGTAATGTTCTTTCTGTTAGTAAGACCGTCACTGACTTTTGAATTCACTTCATCAGTTCTTGTTATGCCTAATGGCACTTGATGCTTCAAAGAGGACTTTCCCTACTTTCCTGTTTGAATTCACTTAGCAGCGCGTAAAGGTTGGCTTCCACCAGTGTCTTTTTTGGTCAGAAGTTTTGCCCAGGTATGTTGAATTTTGAACAGTCTTGGAGGATGTGATCTGTTGTCTCAGGTTCCAGTCAACTTGTGCACATGGCTGATTCGCCAGTCTTAAATTGTGTGTACATGTTGCTGCGAAGTCGATTGTGTCATATTTAAAGGCGTCGAATAATGACCTGTTTTGTCCAGAATATGGCAATCGTCCTGTGCCAGATTTGGTGGCTTTCTGATTGATTTGATTATTCTCTGCTTCTGTTGATAAGAGACTGATAGGCCAGGTTGTTCTTCAGTTGCACCTTCCTTAGCTATATAATTTCTCAGCTCTTTTGTTTCCGGGAACTCCACAGTTGAACAGTATCCACTGCAGAGTTTGAATTATACTATTCCATGAGCTATTTCCAAATTTCATCTGCATGTGTTTCAAAGGATGTTATGCATTAAACTGGATTCAGCTAGAACAATTGCCAGCGTACGCGCTATATCTAAGGTCTCGCGCGAACGAAAACACAATGACGCCTAAGGAGACAATATTCATCATGTAGCAGGTCCTTTGCAGAACGTCGCTCTCATCACTGTCTGCCTGACAGAAACTCGGTCTCTCGCCAGCTCTCCCGCCTCATGCACTTTCACACTCAAGGAGTCAATTATATCCTGTGCCCATCTTCGTGTTGGTCGGCCCTGCCCCTCCTTCATGGTACCATGCTAGGAGACGATAGGTTGGCGAAATTAAAGACATTCTACATCGACTTGAAATGAAAATAGCAATTGCTTCCTATCGAACAATGTATCACGATTTGTCTCTCCCCCTAACCCATTTCCTTCCTGCCCTCACAACCCCAACCGGTGTTACACATAAGTAAAAATTTACGATGCGGTGATGATAAATAGATTTTGGAAGAGTAGTTAGTAAATCAGAAAATATCTAAACTAGTGTCTCCCAAACCCTTTTGGCCAACCGCCCCCTTTTCAGTGAAAACAATCGCCCACGCCCCCCCCCTCCTCTTTTACCTGGAGATATCATTATCATGTTCGACGCCGAAAAGCACAGTCTGTCATCATTCGCCATCCTACGCGATCAGCAAAATCAGAAACAAGTGGTGTTCTTGTCCCGCCCCATGCGTGTGGCCAAGCCATCAAGGCATTTATCTCTTTGCTCTTCCTCCGTCCTCTTTCTGTTGATTTTGCTCGTTGTCACCAAGATTTCGAGTATTTTAGTTGCCTTGAAAAACACCTGTAATCAGACAAAAAGACTGGCATTTGTGTGGATGGGTATTGTCTTTATTTCTTCGCCTTACGACATGCTCTGGTCTTAATTTGTTTTCTAGTCTTCCCTCTAGTCTATAATAATGGCATCCGTCAGTCCCGGGGGACTATGGAGATGTGCCGCTGGCTTTGGGAACAGCATCTGCTGTGACTGTAAAGTCCGATGCGGGAATGGCAGTCTTTGCCACACAGGATACACACAAAAGCAGATACTCTCTCGTTGTGAGGCAGTTTTACTCTCCGGTGTCTCCTCTCCACAGCTCGTTGTGTTCGGTTTCTTTCAAAATGTGACAGTCCGTCTTTCACTTTCTGTCTCCATAGTAGTCGATCTGCAGCTGATTTTTCCCATGTCTCTGTGCCTATGTTGGTATCTATTAGGTCACGTTTGCACACATCTTTATAGCGCAGCTTTGGCCTTCCTGTAGGTCTATTCCCAGTTACCAATTCACCATATAGGAGATCTTTTGGAATACGACCATCCTCCATGCGGGAGACATGTCCCAGGCAGCGCAGACGTCTTTGCTTCAGTATACAATACATTGATGGTATTTTTGCTCTTGTGAGCACACATTCGTTGGAGACAAGGTCTCGCCATAATATACCAAGGATGCGTCTCAGACAGCGCATATGGAAGGTATTCAGTCTTTTTTCCTGTGGAGCATAGAGAGTCCATGATTCGCAGCCGTACAGTAATGTGCTCAGGACACAAGACTCATAAACCTTCATTTTTGTATTATCAGTTAGCTTTTTGTTTGACCAGACTCTCTTTGTGAGATTTGCAAACATAGCAGAGGCCTTTCCTATACGTTTGTTTAGTTCTGCATCCAGAGAATGATTGCTTGAGATACGTGAGCCTAGGTACTCAAACTCATTTACAGCCAGCAGCTGATGGTCATACACACTAATGTTTGGTGGATTTCCAACATTCAATCCCATCACTTGTGTTTTGTTCAGACTGATGGTAAGCCCAAATTCTTTGCAAGCATTTGCAAAGTGATTCATCAGGATCTGCAGATCATCCTCTGAATGTGCCACAATGGCTGCATCATCCGCAAACAGAAAATCTCTGAGGCATCTCGTGTGCACCTTCGTCCTTGCACGTAGCCTGGACAGATTAAAAAGATTGCCATCTGACCTCGAACGGAGGTATATCCCCTCAGTTGCTGTCCCAAATGCACGCCTCAATAATGCGGTAAAAAAGATGCCAAACAGCGTGGGAGCCAGAACACATCCTTGCTTTACTCCATTTCGAATCTGGAAGGGTCGAGATGATGAATCCTCATATATTATGGTCCCCCTCATATTCTCATGAAAGGAGACTGTCTATCTAGTCTAACTGCATAGATTATTTTAAGAGTATTTGGCGTTTTAAAACAATGAGACAGATAGGGCTGCATGAGGTTTGCTGTAACTTTCTTAAGTTCTTCCTTTCCATTTCTAGGGATCCATAGTAGGATGGAATCCCACATTTTGCCAACTGTTGCGTGCTGAATTCACTGGCTGGTCAATTTTACTCGAGTACAGAGGTTTATTGGCCTATCCAGTTGTGAAGGCACTGGATGATGATAAAAGGGATAGTGACGAGTGCAAACGGTCCACGTTGCAAGATGAGGATAGTGACGAGTGCAAAGGGTCCACGCTAAAGAAATGGTTCTATACTTTCACGGATAATCGCAGCTTCACGGAAAGTGCGAGATCCGAAAGTTAGCTGCTAAAGGTTTATTATGAAGGAAGCATTGATTCTCTGTCAGCAATGGATGATGGACGCAAATGGGAGTACTTGATTTTGGTTTGTCGGCATGTGTATTATTTATTCCAATGGAGAATTATAATGTTTAGTGAACATTATTATTCACATGTCTGCCACTGAGCGTCGTCAAATTATGTTTGCCGATTAATAAAATTGGCTGACGCACTATGAAAGATGCCTCCTGATGTGTTGCCGTGATACTGTTGACAGAGTGTTAGCTTTACGATGTGACTATGTTAACGGTGTTAGTTAAGCACTCACCAGAAGGCCGATTTTGGAACTGTTGCATATATGGGTAAAGCGTTAATCATTCACATCTAGACACTTCACCAAGAGGCGGTGCCTTACAAGCATTTAGCTTCATAAAAGGGAAACCAAGCTTCGTATATGGTCATACGCTTCCCAACACCAACGACTTCAGACGGAGAACTGCATAGGAAAGGAGACTAACTTTACTTATAACAGGACAAGGAAATGCCATCTGAAAACCTTTATTGCAAAACTGACTGGAACCATAGTCTTCGTTGGCAGCGTATCTATGAAGAAAGCTCCGTCAGGCGGGCGGATAGAACATTGCTCTTCTGATCCAGCAGCTTCTGCAGCATGATTGATTCCAAACGTATTTGTGCCATCTTTCCCTTTAAGTTAACAAGGCAGACTGAGCAAGGGAATCATGCTGCATGAGCAAGACCCGGCCCCTGAAATAATGGCTAGGGTTTGTGCTCTGGAAATATGAATATCACCCCTGGTATTAACTTCTATACTTTTGAAACTGTTGTAATGTTTTCAATGGTCGTCTAAACTGCATGGTTATCGACGACGATTGGTTCTATATTACTCTCATTCATACAGGTTGTTGGAGACCTTGCTAGTAGCAACACTTAGTAATGTCAGTTATGTAAATCAGGAGCCTTGGCTCTTTTACGCTGCTCTTTGAGACTTTTTGCCAGTTTTACTGTTTTCAAAAACACATGTTGTAAATAACTGCTGCTTGTAGAAACTTCATAACATATTCTTTAATGAAAAGGATTGGTTATAACATAATTTGTGTGTGCGTTTATTTTGAAAAGTAAGCAACCACTGCCATTTTAATGTTACATTTTACTGAGAAAGGTACAAAAATTGATACAAATGCTCTCTCTCTCCCCCCTCTCTCTCTAATTCTTTCTCTCTCTCTCTTTCTCTCTCTCTCTCTCTCTCTCTCTCTCTCTCTCTCTCTCTCTCTCTCTCTCTCTCTCTCACTTTCTCCTCTTTCTTGTTGTCTTTTTTGTCTCCAATACTTCTCAGCTACACATGAGGCTGATGCCACCCTCTAAAGCGTCCCAACACCCCCCCCCTCTTCCTAAATTTGATCGAAACCGCTCCCGCTTCCCGAACCACCTCAGACTTCCTCGGGCGCGGGAGTGGTAGCGCTCACGTTGAGAAGCACTGATCTAAACCATTCACCACAACATCCGGAGTCAGACAGGGACGTGTCTTATCACCCCCTGCTTACGTCGACAGTATAGGCAAGGATGACAGTACCCGGAACGAAAATATTTGTATCATCAATGAATTACTCTTTGCTAATGACCAGACTTTGATAGAAGATGCGGCTGTGAGTCGCCAAGAACGTTAATGAATTACTCTTTGCTGATGGATAACTAATGTAGAACTTTGGGAGAGAACTAAACAGTCTCCAGTGGACCAAGAGGTGAGGGAAAGACGCTGGCGTTGTGTAGGACACACACTGAGAAAACAGGACAACAGCATAACTAGAATGTTTTTGCACTGGAACCCACAGCGGCATAGGAATAAAGGAAGGCCAAAAAACACACAGAGAAGAGAGCTGGAGAATGAAGTTAGGAAGATGGTGAGGACATGGGGAGAGCTCATGCAATATCGAAGGAAAGAACGACTTGTCGTTAGTTGGTTGAGGGCTTATGCTCCATTGGGGTATAGAAAGGCAGAAGAAGAAGAAGATGACCTGACGTTGATAGCGGATACGGCTAAAAATTAGGACTTTAAAACAAATAATATGAGAAATAACACTGAAAGGACACTGCCAGTAATGGTCACTTACAACAAACCAGAAAAAAAAAATTAATAACCATGGAAATAAAATATTGGAGAAAGGTAAAAAAGGTAGAAGGTAAAGTCGGTAGATTTGAACAAGCGTCATAGCATAGGGTTATAAACCATAAGTGCTCTGCCACCAGTACGGACAGCTGATAAGAAACTGTCCGCCTGTGTCGCCGTCCGTACGTAACTCCGTAGCTACAGCGACGTTCCTCCATTTACCCCCAGAGTGTTAACTTTGGTACCCATTACCTTTAGACTGAGTAAACACCGGCCGTGGGCTGCAGCGACTCGCAGCTGTATTTGAAAGCGAGTCTCCTATCGACTGCGCTAACACAGAAAGAGAAGGGCTGCATGAGTGACCAGAAGAGGTAAAATTAGGAATATGGCCATTAGTGAACAGGTCGGAGCAGAACGAATTTTAAATTACACGCAAAGACCGAAATTCAATTTGTTTGTCTTCTTAGCGAGAATGTCTTGTGAAGCCATACCACACAAGGCATAAACTGAAAGAGTAGATGAAAGAAGAGCAGGAGAAGACAAAGAACAATATGAAAAGATAACGTCAGAGAAACTCTACAACAGCACGATGTGTCTACGGTTTAGGCGGCCAGAAGATAAAAAAAGCAGAAGTTACATCTCTCTCGACACCCGAAGCGGTAAAAGAGGAAGACAAAACGAAACAAAATTATACATTAAAAATAATGTAAGCTATATGAAATGAAACAAACATTTCAGCAACTGTCGGTGTTCTTTATCAGCCAGGTCTAAAGCAGATATAGGCGATCATGACACCTTCACTCCTTATTGCTTAAGATATAAAGGATGACATAGCGTTATGAAATGAAACAAACATGTCAGCTGCTTAAGAATTTTCCTATACACTTTTTTTCTGCCTTTTTTACCAAGTATTTCCCACACATTATGCTAGCATTGTCATGTTAAGAAAAAACATCTGTCACAAACTTGAGTAAACAGGAGGCACATAGATATACCTTCCAACATTTAATAATTCGAGATTCTTCTTCTTTTATTTTTGCGTTAGCAACCTTATGTTATGCTGTATAAGTAGACTTTCATATTCACGCCTACGGGCCCAAACATCATCATCATCAGGTGCCTTGCCGACTGGCGTGGGCGATCATGCCTCTCCTTAATCCACGATCTCCTGCAGCATGTATCAGTTCGTGTGCCATCCAACAAGGCTGTCAAGAATCTTCTCTCGTTGTCTTCCTCTATCCCTCCTTCCACAAATCTTTCCAGTGGTCACAACATGTTCTATTTTACCTTTTTCTCATAACATGACCGAAAAATGATGACTGTCTCTTTCTGATGTCCGTGATAAATTGTCTTCGGGCTCCCGCCTCTTTCAAAACCTTTTGGTATCTCTTTTTGGCCCCACACATACAGTTTTATAAAAACAAAACCCCTAATTGTCGCCGTGTAAAGTGACAATAGGTATATTCACCCCCCCACCCCCACTGAGTAGATAGAACCCACGAGGGATACAGATTAATAATTAATCATATATCTTCTTCGGCCGGCGTAATGCTGACCACATTACCCACCGAGTGCCGATTGGTCTGTACAAAATATGGGACGCTCTGCCCATACGCTCGATGCGCCGAAAGGCGTGAAAAGGGATCTTTACTTTATTTACTTTTATATATCTTCTTATTCTTCTTCGCATTAATCAGCTGTAAACACCGACATAAAGTTCCATTTGTTTGTCTATGTCTGTGTTTTAGTCTTGCCCTAGAATCTAAATTTTGATGCACACCTGTTTCATTAATCTAATTGTTTATATGCAGTCTGTTGGTTTCTTGCCTCTTAGGCAAATAAACTCGATTCCTAAGTCATGCTTGTTGGGAGGCAGTGGGTATGTTCTTCACAATAGGATCCCGGAAGCCAGACGGGATATTGATAATTGATTAAAAATAAGTAATTTAATATTAACAATTCAAGATTAATAATTCCAGATTAATGACTGAAGAATAATAATTCAAGATGAAAAAATCAATATTATCAAAGAAATATTATGATTAATGATTACTTTTGTGTATTTCCGAAAACGGTAACTTGCTGAAACTTCGTGATAGCTACCTGTTTAATAGTGATTACATTATATATCAAAGGATCTGTCTATCCATCCCTAAATCCATTCACCCATCCATCTATCCGTCTGTCTGTTTGTCTGTCTGTCTGTCTGTCTGTCTGTCTGTCTGTCTGTCTGTCTGTCTGTCTGTCTGTCTGTCTGTCTGTCTGTCTGTCTGTCTGTCTGTCTGTCTGTCTGTCTGTCTACCTCTCTGATTCTCTGTC
>CAJHNH020003687.1:0-40000 GCA_905116865.2 Candidula unifasciata
AGCCGGCACCTAGTTCACGGATTTCACCTTCGCCTGCAAGCCAGGTTTCACTTAGGGCTGCTATGTCGATTTTGTATCTGCTAAGTTCTCTCCCTATTAGAGCCGTGCGTCTTTCTGGGATATTGGCCTCTTCTCTGTAGAGCAAAGTGCGTATGTTCCAAGTTCAGAATTTTAGGGACAACAGTTGAGTTATTTTTTAATATTCTTGTGTTTTGACCGCTGTTGCTGTGTACCCACCAGCCACGGTAAGCTAGTTAGGTAGTGGTAGAGCAGGCAATGTTTAGGCTCCTTTTCTAGCCCCTTCCTCATGTCATAAAGGTTAGCAGTTCTGTCCTAAAGAGAGCTGCTCAGTCGCTCAGGGGGCAGCCGAATTCCTCCGCTGCTCCAGTCAACGAAAAGCGACCCTATGGTCTGAGCTGCCAATGTGCAGGTCCGCAACTACGGCTTCCAGCGTACCCACCCCTGCCGCTTTGCTGCTCGCCCATCGCCACAGGGCTTGTATAAATTTGAGATGGTGATGAAAGGGTGACTAGCGCGGTGACTTGGATTAAAGTGAGGAAGAATTGAGCAGTGTCATCGTCCTCAATCTCTCGCCTGAGTCATATCTAGGTCCAGTGGCAAGACAGAGTCAGGATATATGTCTAGATGCAGTGGATGACCATGCTCTTTGCGCTCCACAGTGCTTTGCTAGTGTCGCCGTCTTGCCCGTTGAACTAAATGTGGTTTCCTCCGCGCATTCTGCCTAAAGCAGTTTTCGCATGCTTGGATAGGCAGGTCCTAACTCACCGATGGTAAAACACTGGCTGCTAAAGATAGGGACGGAGCGCTTATGAGAATGCCCCGAGTACTGTGATGTCAGTTCTTGAATCAACTTAGCTCAACTCAACTCACTGGCAGATGTTAAACCTGAAATAACCTTAGAATGTAATGCATAAATGAATGAACGAATGAACAAGTGACCTGACACCACTGCACCCGGGAATTCCCAAACGTGCGCCGTCGCATTTTTCAGTAGCCAACAAAGAGTCGACATATTATTAGTACCAGTTGCCACCTGATTCAATTTTCAGGTCTCTCTCTCTCTCTCTCTCTCTCTCTCTCTCTCTCTCTCTCTCTCTCTCTCTCTCTCTCTCTCTCTCTCTCTCTCTCTCTCAGCACAGTGTTGATATCTTCCAGAACTTCTACCCCAACCCCCCCCCCCCCAATCCAGACACACACATTGTTTCCGCTCCCTTCCCCTTGTTAAACTAGTCTTTCGATGTATGGATTCTATGTCTTTTTTACCGCACTGTCCATTTGATCCCAAAGAGCCTTTATCACGTCCGATTTATCGTAAAGTAGCTCCATGCCGGAAGGTGCGGCAGCAGCTAATCTGATCATTACTTCTCACACCTTAATATCCTGGATAGAAAATCCGTGAAATGCTCCTGACCTGAGACTTAACAAGTGATGCAAATCTGTATGTGTGCAGGACACAGTGTTAACTATCCGAGGTATGCTATGTGAGTCCGTCACAATTACACCAGATGGATTAAGCGTCGTTGGGTTAAGTTTGCTATCCAGAAATCGACGGATCGCCATTAACTTTGATATTTCATGTTGGTGTATGTCTTTAATATCATTAATCTCGTATCTCCTTGGCACTTTTGTTGATTTACGTCAGATCTCGATGAGTGTACGCGAGTTTTGGTAGTTACGGTTGTTGTATTCAGTAGAGAGAATTAAAGAATGTGATCTTCTGCTTCTTGGTAAATCTGAAGTAAAGTTTTGCTTACATGCTGCCTGATAAGATCATGTCCCAGTGGGTCTTGAAATGTTAGGGTGACATTTTTCCTGGTGAATCTCATCTCACATGTGATAACTCTACATTTGTGAGCCTTTGACAATGTCCAGATTTGGCGTTGGCAGCACAGTACTGTGATAAATGTAATCTTGTTTTGCGTAGTCATACTTATGTTTTTGCTTATGAATAGAGTTGTCAATATTTAAATGCAGTTTTTAAACCTTTTAGTTTGGTTGTTTCATCCTGTTTATAATAGTGTGTAGAATGTGTTGCCATTGTATATGTGAAATGTCTACAAAAATTTCTTCATTCAGTTATGCACGTACAAAAAATACAGGATGGCCACACTTTGGGTGAGATCAGGGTAATTCATGACACTATAGCCTCTCCAGAATACCGACCAGACACTTGGACACGTGACTCTAGACAGCCATCTGGCAGAGTTGAGAGAAACAGGTCTTCTATAAACTGATAGCGTATGTAAAAGCAAACAATTAAAATGTGCTGGTTTAACTGCATATTCTTTGATAGAATCAATGTTTACACGTGAAGCAAACAATCATGGGCAGATAACATTTTAATTCTTATCGCGAGTTTATTTCATTGATTATGTCCCATTACATACGTCAAGCAATGTTTGCTTCAGTGCCACATTTTTTCCTCCATGCAATCTGTTGACTTCTATGGAATTATTCACAGATAAGTTAAGTTTTTGCTCTTTAAAAAATAAATAAATAAATAAACATTATATTCCGCCTTTTCCTCAGGACTGAGCTGCAAAATTTGACACAGAAGAAGAATAAATAATTTGTACATATTGATGTAAACTAACGCAATAGGCTGGGAGCGTCCGTAGCACAGAGGCTAGCACTCTTGCTTGGGGAAAAGGATGTAATAAGAATTAACTTGGTTTCCCATGTTAAATTATCCTGAAATTAATATTATGTTTCTTTCCAGTATGGGTTATGAGGCCCCATGCGGGGGGGGGGGCGGAGGTGACAACTGCATCTAATAAGCCCGTTGTAAAAGCGACCAACATCGGGTCCACTGAATTTGGATGTTTTGATCTGAAAGAGGCATAAATCGCAGCCTAGCGGTAAACCACAACACTACGTGCCAACTATCCCTTTAGGCCTAGTGCAGAAGAAACATAAGAGCACATTTCACACAGAGAACCAATGGGTCTAAAAGTAAATAATCAAGTACCTACCAGCGTACAAACAAAAGGAAGAGAAAGAAAAAAAAAACACTAGAAGAAGCTAGAACCATAAAATATCTTTGCTTGCACACATGCAACGATGGCAGCAGTACACAAGAGATGCAGATAAAACTTCAAACAATAATTGCTGTAATGTTCCAGCTGAAAACAAGGTGGAAGAGAAAAATTAGCATTGCAGTTAAGGTCAGTATTTACAAATTACTTGTGTTGTCTATTTTCTAAAAGGGATGGAAAGGAGGATTGAAGTTTGTAAATGCTATAGACGTATTTTACGAATTAACTATTTAGAACACAGAACTAATAAATATGTCAGATACAAAATATACAAATTTGCGAGACATCAGGAGCCTTTCTTGGTAGTGGTGAAACATCGCGAGCTAGCTTGTTTTGGGCACATGGTGAGACCTGATTTGTTTGCATAAAACTGTGCTTTAAGAAACCTGGGGGAGGGGGGGGGGGGAGTCGAATGAGAAGAGTGTAAAGACGAATCTAGAATGACAACATCAAGAATTGGACAGAATTAAGTTCTCATACACTTATTCATCAATCGGAAGACAGAGAAAGATGGCGGGTTTAATGTACTAGTGATTCCATCAATACCTCCACAACACCAACAGGTCAAGGGTTATGTTAACTACGTTATGGTAGTGAAGTCTAGTCTTTGTTGCTTCTTCTGTTGTCCTACAGCTGCAGCCGTGAAGTGCCGCAGAGAGGAGTTGTGTGTAGTTTCCTGTCTGTTGCTAGTTGTATAGCTAGGGTTCATGCCATCTAATGTAGTACACTTTAGCTGCTGGCTGATTTCTTACATTCTGAACAGATGACCAAACCATTTGATAATTTACCGGCCCAGTGCCTACCTTCATTCTTAGCATGTGTTTTAATGAGATTGATAATTTACCGGCACAGTGCCTACCTTTATTCTTAGCATGTGTTTTAATGAGATTGATAATTTACCGGCACAGTGCCTACCTTCATTCTTAGCATGTGTTTGAATGAGATTGATAATTTACCGGCACAGTGCCTACCTTCATTCTTAGCATGTGTTTTAATGAGATTGATAATTTACCGGCACAGTGCCTACCTTCATTCTTAGCATGTGTTTTAATGAGATTGATCATTTACCGGCACAGTGCCTACCTTCATTCTTAGCATGTGTTTTAATGAGATTAATAATTTACCGGCACAGTGCCTACCTTCATTCTTAGCATGTGTTTTAATGAGATTGATAATTTACCGGCACAGTGCCTACCTTTATTCTTAGCATGTGTTTTAATGAGATTGAATAAATAAATGCACTTTAATATTTTCCCCAGGGGCGTAATTAGGGTATGTGGCGCCCATGACAACCTTATGTATTTGGCGCCTATGGTGAGGAAGCGGCAGGGGGCGGTAAGTTAGTTAGTCTTTCCTCTTGTGTCGAGTGCGGCACATAGGGCAGAGGTCATGACTCTCCATGCATGGCGGTTTGTTGCAATCCGTTGTAGGTCTTGGATGTTTGAGTGGCCCATGAGCGAGCCTTCCCTGATGATAGTTCTACGTAGGGTTTCCCTTGGTCTTCCACGAGATCTTTTTCCCTGTGGTGTCCAAATGAGGGCATGGTAAGGAAGTCTTGATTTATTCATTCTAAGGGCGTGGCCGACATAGTTCCAGCGGCGTTTTCGTATAAAATTAGACACATACTCTTGCGCCTTCTAGCATAATTAGGATGCATATTTAATTCTTCTGCAAGTAAAATTCGCAAAATAGTAAAATATACTTAGTGTATAGTGTTAAAGTGTTGTGAATAACGAAATAATAATTATCTCAGTAGGCCATTAGTGCAAATTCGCTCTATGTTTTGTGGTCAAGGAATCTAAATCGTTAGCATATAAATCAGTTTCTGGACTCAGCACTGCCCACGATTATTTCCACACTCACAAAAATTACTCACAATAGAATTTCTTAATTTTATTCTTAACTTCTCGTTAAATTACGGGATTTTTAAGCTAAAAAAATTCTTATAATTAACTTCATGAGTTCATATAAGTAATATACTGGGGTGTTTCTTTACGCTGTTCACTTCCCGCGTCACTTCAAGGCTAGTGCTCATCAGGAGCCAGTTTACATATTTATGTAACCAGGCACCTTTCTCAACTTCTCCACACAGAAATCAAAAATGAAATTCACTGTGGAACCTCCAGATGACACGCTGCAACTGATTTAAAAAAATTGTTTTTTCGTTCCCCTTCCAGTGACGTTTAGGGTATCTGCCCTACCTACCTATCTTAGTTACGCCACCGCTTTCTCATAATATTCAGTTGCATGGCTGGAGGGTATTATGCATGACATTGTCTGCACACAGGGAGATGGTCACTCGCTGTTGGTCTAAAAACGCGCCAGTGTTGCAATAATTCAGACATGCCAGATGCTGATGGACACAATCAGGCCACCAAAAACCGTTTCGTTATTCTCAAGTTCTGAAACAACTTGTCTGGCTTGGTGATGGCTGAGGTAGGCATAAAGAAAGGGACAGGAGCGAGAGATGCGAGAGAGATAGAGATAGAGAGCTTAAACGTATATAAAGATAATTAGCTACAAGAATAACAGTTTAGGGACATTGTTAGGGAAGCTATGTAAAGCGGCAACAGATATGACGGTTTGGCGAGATTGGCATGCGATTTGGGGAAACATATCTAAAAAAAAATTTAAAAAAAAGCGACACAATTACATGTGGTTGAAGCTATCCTGCCGTAAGCTACTCAGACAATCTTATGCCAAGATAAGGTCAAGTAAATCCGCTGTTGTGAGACAAAACATTGCAGTTTATCGCCCCAACACCACCTATGAATAATTCAAAAGTCGGAGGGATCTTCGCAGGAAGAGTTGTGATAAAAAATGTGAAGTGGAAATATCCCGTCACTTACTCACAAAAACTGGCAATTAATGTTACAGAGATGATACGTCTTCAGTGACACCCAAGCACAAAAACTTATATAGGGCCGCATGAATATTCAACGTAGTCTTATCGCTGAAGCAACTGACTGTCTGGTCGGGTCGTGAAGAAACGCCAAATGAAGAAAGGGAAGTAATTTCAGGACTTCGCAGAAAAATAAAGCTACACTAGCTCTGGTTTTACGCTTCTATTTATGTGGTAGTTGTAGATTACATATGCACATCGGCGTGTTAGCTGTTGCAAGTCGTGGTTTCTATAGACAGACTGGGTTTTTTTAAATTTTACTTTTTCACCACAGTAGATTAATCAGTGTATCAATAATTGGAGCTGTTACATATATGTCACCACAATAATCCTCTTCTTCATCAAGTCTGCCAATCACAGATCAAAGACAATTTAGATTGTCAGTGATTTTCTGTAGATTTTTCTGTCGCCATTCTATATGTGTTTTTATAGTGAATATGCACATCTGTATCTTAGCCAGCTGAGCGAAGGCACATCTAGGGCAAGAGTCGGGGTGTTGAAGATCGTGTGTAAGAATTCTTCGTTTCGGAGATGTCACATGTTTGACGAAGCTCACAGTTCCATTAGAAACAGAGCTGGCCAGTTTCTTTATGTATCATCGCCATTTTGAAAATCAGATTCTATGCAACTGAATACACATCGGGGTAGTTTCGAACCTTCATTAACTTTGGAAGACATTTCTCCATTTTTTGTCTGAACTCAATCCTGCCGAAATATCAGTCCTGATTCAGCTGTCACAACAAATACGTGTACAATGTCATATTAAGTATTTTTTAATTGTCGCTAGACATGAGTGCCTGAAAAGATTAAACATCTTTTACCTGAGTTACAACATAAGTCTCTAACAATTTACTGAAAAATTTCAGTTGTCAAACCACACGATTTTCTTTTAACTGAAGCGTGACGATAATTTCTACAGTTTACTTAACACCTTTCAGTTGTCTCTTGCCGATAGTTTCTACATTTTATCGAACACCTTTCAGTTGTCTCGAGACGATAGTTTCTACATTTTATCAAACACCTTTCAGTTGTCTCGAGACGATAGTTTCTACATTTTATCAAACACCTTTCAGTTGTCTCGAGACGATAGTTTCTACATTTTATCAAACACCTTTCAGTTGTCTCGAAACGATAGTTTCTACATTTTATCAAACACCTTTCAGTTGTCTCTTGCCGATAGTTTCTACATTTTATCAAACACCTTTCAGTTGTCTCGAAACGATAGTTTCTACATTTTATCAAACACCTTTCAGTTGTCTCGAAACGATAGTTTCTACATTTTATCAAACACCTTTCAGTTGTCTCGAAACGATAGTTTCTACATTTTATTAAACACCTTTCAGTTGTCTCGAGACGATAGTTTCTACATTTTATCAAACACCTTTCAGTTGTCTCGAGAGGATAGTTTCTACATTTTATCAAACACCTTTCATCTGTCTCTTGGCGACAGTTTCTACATTGTATGGAACACCTTTAATTTGTATCGTGACGTTAGTTTCTACATTTTATTGAACACCTTTCAGCTGTCTCTTGGCGACAGTTTCTACATTGTATCGAGCATCTTTTAATTGTCTCCTAACTTTAGTTTCCACATTGTATCGAACAACTTTCAGTTGCCTCGAGAAAAGAGGTTTTAGAATTATTTTTTTGAAGATGATTCAGCAGCCATGAAACTGAACGTTTCTAATCTGACGGTATGACAGCTGTGCAGCAGTTAAACGCAATCCTGTGACTTAATTGCAGTAAACGCAATTGTAAGAGTAAGCCAGATATATCATTGAAGATTACAGTGACAAGTCTTCCTACTTACTCGGTCAAGACTAGTTAATCTCATAATTAGTTAATCTCAACAGTTCATTCCCCCAGATATCTTTTTCCCGCGAAACCTATGGCGCACAATCTTACAAGTCTTTGCCCTGGAGCCGTCTGCAGGCGGGAACACATCATCAAGCAGCGATTGAACCCAGACAGCTGTGGTGCCAGCCAGTTCACTATCCATTAAACACGCCCGGCCTCCCTAAACAACATTAAGACGATCCTTTTTCTTGCAGGGTTGGCTGTGACACGCAACGAAGTCTACCCATTTTTTTGTTTTACTTTTCAGAAACGCTAGCCTAGGACAAATTTACTACACCTCAATTTGCCGAGTACCGAGGACGATGTTGGTATTTTCATTTCCCCGGTGAAATATTTGACCCAACACAGTTTAACTGATGTTTGTTACATTCCTTGCTCACAAGACATTTCGTTCTGCACTCAAGCACCTACCCCCTCATTGGACCCCACCACACACCCCTGCTGTGCTAGCTTATTCCCCCTAGTGCCTGTACGAGTTATTTCCCAGGTTCAAACAAAGACAAGGCAAGCTGGAGTTACTAGGCGCCCCAAGAAACGGAGTCTTCCAGAAAACTCATTTTCCAGGTCTTAAGAAATAGTCAGCAGGGTACCGTTCTGACGTCGGCATCTAGAATTTAAATTAGTCCGCCCACCCAACTCCCCATCCCTACCCTTTCCATCGTAGCTAAGTTTTTTAAATCTGAAAGGAAAGCAGTAAAGAGAAGAAACAAGTTGGTTATGGGTGACGTTAGACAGTAAACTATGAGCAATGAGGCAAATGCGTTCTGTAATGTAAGGACAATGCGCGCATCCGGGTTTTTAATTTTTGATACTAACACTAAAATACAGTACAAATTATTTCATGATGCTAGAAATAAAAACAAGTGATTTACGTTACTGAATTGACGGCATCTCTGAAAAAAATATACGACATCATAGAAAAGTACAGAATATTCTAGATGACTGGGTAATTTTTGTGGTTTTTCTATACAATGTCATTATCATTTTGTGCATTGTATTCTGAAGTCATCGTATTGGCCTGAACCCGCAGACATGGTCGCTGTAGAGTAATCATTTCCGCCACCGTCACAATGCCCCAAGGATTGTACAAGAAAGAACAGAAAAAAGTCTCTTCTTGGCTGAGCTGCCAGGCGACATTGCTAGTTGTTTTAATATTGGAAAATTGAAACAAAAGCACAATTTATGTTGTAATACGTGCAGCAGGAGCAGATCAAGCCTGAGCTTCATGAACTCAGGTGGGCCCACCCTCTGAAATTGTCTAGGAGCTCGTGGGCTGAAACAATTGTGAACGAGGGATCACTTCTACTGATGATTGGTAGACTCCTGCTGTACATGCTCCCCTGTGGAGTTTCTTCCTATTGTATACACAACATACCAGCTGCTGAAACATTTCAGCTAAAGATGAGAAAAGAATTAGAAGTATAAACCTTTTCTTTTTTCAAATTGAGAACACTGAATTAAACACAGAAAGTGTGGACGGTTTGAAAAAAGGGGGGGGGGGGGGGGGGGGGAATGAACTGTGAGCCGAATATGACGTTTTAACGACACAACAGGATCAATTCAGAAGCTGGATTGTATAACAAAGTGTGTATTATCTAACCTACAGCCAATCGAATAAGTTCTCTACATTTAATCAGATGTCTGCGTGGGTTAGCTGTTTGTACAGAAATGTAAGAAGCATTCAAGCCATCATGATCTTGTGAACGTATGGCTTATTTGCCAGTTCGCACAGACAATTCTACAATTTACTTTAATGTCATTAGCGATGTTGCTTTCCCAATTTAGGGAATATTGTAATCAGTGAACTTGACTATTGTTTGATTATAACTGACTCCGATAAATGGAAATTCCTGTTCGGGTTTAAACTTTCAATGCCTCGGATTTGAAAATGTGCAGCTGACTCTTCCCAGCAAGCGATAGACAAAAACAAATAAACCATACCACTGGCTTGCAATATACACTGTAGCCTAATACTCTAGAGAGTGGCGTCGACGGTAGTGCTCAGACCCTAGGATGTAGGAGCCTCACGTAGAAACTCCGATAGACAGAACAAGATACTCCCAATTGATGATGAATTAATTGTTGGTAAAAAAGTGCAGCAGCCATAGCGGGTTAAAATGATATTGATCGTTGGAGTCGCAATTTTTGTCACATGGGAGGCTTGCTCTGATGACCGGATAATTAACCGCTTGCATTTTTTTTGTCCAGCGGGCCATGTCTTCCGTGGTTCTGGAGAGTTCATGATTTGGTTTTTTTAGTCTCCTTTAATCATGAAATTTCAAAGTGTTCTTAATATTGTAGCAGGACAAGAGTGTCTAAATATAGAAGCATTTCCTAAACTTGTTCATGAATTCATAGACTGCCTTTTCTTGGCTGAGTTGCAGGCCTCATTGCTGGCTGAATCTTGCTAACTTGAGACAAAAGCTAAGTGTATATTGTAGGCATTACTACCACCACCTGAAACTCACACCTAGAGATGATAAAGGCATTTTGAAGTATAAACTGTATTTGAGAACAATGAATTAAACCCAGACGGATGCAAGTAATAATCCGGCAGATTAGATCGTTTTCTGTCGGGGAGCTTCTCTGTCTTGCTGAAGTCTGCTGCCTCAGAGGTGCCAAACTGTTTACTGAAGTAGACGACTGGTACACATGAGCGGGAAAGATGGCTACCTAGTGCCGCAATCCGGGTGTGTATGTGTGTGGTGTATGTGTGGTGTATGTGTGGTGTATGTGTGGTGTATGTGTGGTGTGTGTGTGGTGTACGTGTGGTGTATGTGTGTGTCATGGAAATCATATTGAAAATTAGAATAATATATAGGGAAAGGGGAGTAGTAGAGAGAAGAAGCAGGAAAAGGAGAGAGAGAGAGAGAGAGAGAGAGAGAGAGAGAGAGAGAGAGAGAGAGAGAGAGAGAGAGAGAGAGAGAGAGAGAGAGAGAGAGAAAGAATGTTGTTCGAATATTTTAAAGTGCGCCCAAATTACTTTATAACAGATAATTAAAGAGCAAATATGAATTTCCAAATTGGACAGTTGTGCTGTATCACCTGAACACGATTTCTTCCTTAGCTTAAAAGACGTTGGATAGATGACCATTTATTTGTGCAAATGTGTGAACATATAAGCGAGCCTAGAACACATCGCATCAGAACAGATACTTCAATAAGAAGTTTGTGTGAACAGGATGTTTTCATAGCATAGCTATTTTGTCCACAACTGTCTCAGATTTCCTTTGGGCAATCTAGTTTAGATTACCCGTTATAGCATGCCCAAAAGATCCAAAGCACGTCTGATGTCTAAATTCGTTCAATAATTTCACCACTCAGGCGGTCAGTTCTCATAACGTTTATTTTTTCCCGGTCATGCTCTTGACATGGGGTTACACACTGTCACCTCGGTGTAAGTTCGCTTTGGTATACGTCCAACTTTACACACTGTCACCTCGGTGAAAGTTGGCTTTGGTATACGTTCAACTTATTATATGTCCTAAAGCCGTCTGCTTATTACACGACATTTGGAATACGACTCGGTGCTAGAAGTTGTATTAGACCTATTTAGTCCTCACCTTTCGTTTACCTCTCGAGAAAATAGCCACAGATAGGTGTCGACGACTTTAGAGAGAAGTATCACCAAAAAACAATTCAAACAAGCGATAACAACATTGTCTGGAATGACCAAACTATATAAGATTTCCGAAACATCCTGCATAGAAGGCAAACATTCATTGAACATATTTTGTGTGTGTGTAAAAGACATACCTGATAAGATTCAGCCATGTCCAAGTAGCGAATAAATTAAAAAAAAAAAAAGGAGACAGAGAGAAATTTTTGTTTCAGATTAATGAAGTTTTATTGTAAGGGAACTCTCTCCTTCCAAACAAACTCCATTTCCTCCTTCTAAAACATCCAAGCAGGCACTGGATTCTTCTAGTAAATGTGAAATGAGTTCTTATGTTCATTTATTTGATCCAATTGCCTTTGTGTATGTGTATTTTAGTATTAGTAGTTTTAGTGGGGGCGGCTGAGTGAGCTTCAGGCATAGCGTCCGCCTCGAGTGCTGGATGATCCGGGTTCAGGTTCTGGTGAAAGCTGGGATTTTTTCACGTGTACTTCTAGTAATTTCCCCTGATCTCTGGGTAGTAAGATGGAACGCCCGTGTTTATTGTTGCGCACGTAAAAAAATTTCCTCACAGGTAAAAATCGAAAAGAGTTGCCTAACGGAGCGGATAGGGGAAAAATTTCATATGTATGACAGGTTGTTTCATGTGTGTGACACCTTGTTTAATATGTGTAACCGGGTGTTTCATGTCTGTGACACATTGTTTAATATATGCGACATTTAGTTTCATGTGTGCGACACATTGTTTGATATGTGTGACATTCAATTGTATGTGTGTGACACATTGTTTGATTTGTGTGACAGGTTGTTTCATGTGTGTGGCTCATTTTTTGATGTGTGTGACACATTGTTTGATGTGTGTGATACATTGTTTGATGTGTGTGATACATTGTTTGATGTGTGTGACACATTGTTTGATGTGTGTGATACATTGTTTGATGTGTGTGATACATTGTTTGATGTGTGTGATACATTGTTTGATGTGTGTCATACATTGTTTGATGTGTGTGATACATTGTTTGATGTGTGTGACACATTGTTTGATGTGTGTGATACATTGTTTGATGTGTGTGATACATTTTTTGATGTGTGTGATACATTGTTTGATGTGTGTGATACATTGTTTGATGTGTGTGATACATTGTTTGATGTGTGTGATACATTGTTTGATGTGTGTGTGATACATTGTTTAATATGTGTGACAGACTGGTTCATGTGTGTGATACAGTGTTTAATATATGTGACGTTTAGTTTTATGTGTGTTACTCTTTGTTTGATATGTGTGACATGTTGTTCCAATTGTGTGATACATTGTTTGATATGTGTAACATTTAATTTCATGAGTGTGACACATTGTCTATTATGTGTGAAAGGGTGTTTCATGTGTGTGACACATCGTTTGATATCCGTAACAGGTTGTTTCAGGTATGCGACACAATTTTTTTAAATCTTTGTGACATGCTGTTTCATGTATGTGAAACATTGTATGATAGGCGTGACACAAAGTTTTGCGTATGTGAAACAGTGTTTGTGAGACGAGCTGGTCTAGACTGCTGTTTCTTACCTAATAATTATTGCTTCATTATAGCAGTATTATAAATTTCCTAATTATAAAGTTGAAAAAGGTGAATGCGAATTTAAAAGACCAACTTAGAGTTAGCTTCCCCTTTTTAGCACATCCTACTTCTTTTCACACACGGTTGAGGAAAAAGACACACGTTTTTGTCCTCCCTCCTCAACTCGCTCAGTACATACCAAAGCTGGTAGTCAGTGGACAGTAGCAAGTATATTTTAGTACATTAAAATATACAATTTATCAACAATGGGGAATCAGACGTGGGCGAGCCCCGAATCCTCTCCTTTGAGAAATATAATTATTTAGGATGTTTCACTGATTGATATTCTCTCAGTAGACTGCACATAATGCATTCGCAATAACAAAGCGAATTAACTCGCCACAGTTTGATCTGTATGACTGATCGTTTCATTTATTTGACATATTGTTTGATATGTGAGTCAGGTTGTGTCGTGTGTGTGGCAAGCTGATTCATTCATGTTTCATATACTAATGAATTTCTGTAGGGTTTACCCAACGCCTTCTTCTGTATAGGACTATGGTTCTAATGTAATCTGCTTGACGTGACGTCACCACCCTGGGCTAACGTTACGTTCTGTTTTCACTCCGATAGTCCCGTCTTTTTTCGTGTGTTCCCTGACATTCCCTGAGTACTCCAACCAGAAATTATAGGAATAAGCTCGAGAATAGAAAGACGCATATAGGTATATCATATGCAAAAACTACAATTGAACACTAACGAAACACATTTTCAATTTAATGAACTAGTATGGTTTAAACAGTTTATAGGCTTGTATAATCTCATCTTCGTAAAATGTATTAGTTCCTTAATGAAAAGTAATAATAATGCATTCTAGAATTATTTCGAGAGATGGGGGTGTGTGCGGTAACAGGTGGGGAGAAAATGGGCTGGGGTTGGACTGACTTGCTTAGGATGTCCCTTTTTCATCTTAAACTATTGTGAAAACAATTTGAGAGAACAACATAGAAGCCAATAGTACAGCAAAAACAACTTATATTTCAACTGGTGAATGTCTAGTATTTATTCACATAATCAACTGGAAACTAGTGAGTGAACATAACTAGCATATTCTTCTTACCCACCCATGATATTCACAATATTTTTCTTGACCACCTACTATATTCTCAATGTTCTCCTTGTTCACCCAGTGTATTCGCAATATTATCCTTGTCCACTCAGGAATTCGCCATATTCTTCTTGTCCACTAAATATATTCGAAATATCCCTATTGTCCATCAAGTATATTCGAAATATCCCTATTGTCCATCAAGTATATTCGAAATATCCCTATTGTCCACGAAGTATATTCGAAATATCCCTCTTATCCCTAGTAATATTCGAATATCCCTATTGTCCATCAAGTATATTCGAAATATCCCTCTTGTCCACGAAGTATATTCGAAATATCCCTCTTGTCCACTAAGTATATTCGAAATATCCCTCTTGTCCACTAAGTATATTCGAAATATCCCTCTTGTCGAAAGTATATCCCTATTGTCCAAATATCCCTATTGTCCACTAAGTATATTCGAAATATCCCCCTTGTCCACTAAGTATATTCGAAATATCCCTCTTGTCCACCAAGTATATTCGAAATATCCCTCTTGTCCACTAAGTATATTCGAAATATCCCTCTTGTCCACTAAGTATATTCGAAATATTATCCTCGTCAACCAGCATTTTCCCAGGGTTCATCTTGTCCCCCCATGATATTCACAATATTCTTTTTGTCCACCCAGTATGTTGGCATTGTTTTTTCTGAAAGACTTCTTTCTGTTCGCCCACGTTATCGAGCTGACCGGAACTGCGACTTGGTACGTCAGCTGGGGACGGTCATGGTTGACCCTTTCATCACCATCGTCATCATCATCATTATTGTCCTGCTGTGCCATTGTATCTTTATAGGACTCGCACTCTATTCCTCCATTCCATTATATATGTGCAATCAGTTCCATATTGTGTATGCAGTTCAGTCCAGCAGCTTTGGCCTCTCTCTTCATCGTTTGTACGAAGGTTTCTTTAGGGAGTTCACACCTTCTTAATCTCTTTATTTTCCATGTCAATGCCAATTTGGTGATTCTCTGCTGGTTTCTTCACAGGATGTGTCCTTTATGGCGCTATCTTCTCTGTCTTATCATTCTGGATGCTAGTGGTTGCCCATACATATCTCTTATTTCTTTACACCTTCACAGGTCATCCCATTTTATTTTAATTTTCTACAAACATTGGTTTTGTAATGCATTTAATTTTCATTTCATATCTTTAATGCCAGGGCATACATTAAAGATTTAAAAAAAAAAAAAAAAAAAACCCCATTAGATTTGAAAATACGTAACTTGGTTTTAAAACTATACAGTTTAAAGTTTATTATTTTGTTCAAAAAAGTTTAACTAGACAAAAATTCAGTTATGAAACCATCTTCCATGCGATCCGACAACTGGAGTCCCTTTTTCATTTCCTGCTTACCAGTTATAATATGCCACCCTAAATGTAGTTAATCAAATAAGATGATATATGTCTTATGCCTGCATGTATGATATGTATATGTGTGATATGTATTCATATGTAGCCATGTTTGTATATGCATAATTATGTGTACGTGTAAGTGTGTGTATGGGTAATTGTATAGGCTTGTGTATGTGTGTGTGTGTGTGTCTGTGCGTGTATGTATGCGTGTGTCTATATGTATGTGTCTGTATGTGTTTACATGTGTGTGAATGTGTATTTGAGTCTGTGTGGTATCTGCAAATGTGTATGTTTGAGTGTGTGTGTCTGTGTGTGTATGTGTCTGTGTATGTCACTGAGTGTGTCTGTGAGTGTGTCTGACTGTGTTGTCTGTGTATGTCACTGAGTGTGTCTGTGAGTGTGTCTGACTGTGGTGTCTGTGTGTGTCTGTGTGTGTCTGTGTGTGTGGCTGTGTGTGTGTGTGTCTGTGAGTGTGTCTATTTGTGTGTCTTTGAGTGTGTGTGGGTGTGTGTCTGTGAGATTGTATCTGTGTGTCTATGCCTGTGTGCACGAGTGTGTGTGAATGTGAGTGTATTTACGCGTTGTATGTATGTATGTATGTATGTCTGTCAGTAATGTCGGTGTATGTATGTATGTATTTATGTATGTATGTATGTATGTATGTATGTATGTATGTCATGTATGTATGTATGTATGTATGTAATGTATGTATGTATGTATGTGTCTGTTAGTGTATGTGTATGTCTGTATGTATGTCTGTTCTGTATGTATGTAGTATGGTGTGTCTGTATGTATGTTCTGTCTGTCTGTCTGTATGTATGTATGTATGTATGTCAGTATGTCTGTCTGTCTGTCTGTCTGTCTGTCTGTCTGTCTGTCTGTCTGTCTGTCTGTCTGTCTGTCTGTCAGTATGTCAGTCTGTCTGTCTGTCTGTCTGTCTGTCTGTCTGTCTGTCTGTCTGTCTGTCTGTCTGTCTGTCTGTATGTATGTCTGTATGTCTGTCTGTCTGTCTGTATGTATGTATGTATGTATGTATGTATGTATGTCTGATGTCTGATGGATGTATGTATGGTATGGATGGTATGTAATGAGGATGGATGGATGTATGATGGATGGATGGATGGATGGATGGATGGATGGATGGATGGATGGATGGATGGATGGATGGATGGATGGATGGATGGATGGATGGATGGGATGGATGGATGGATGGATGGATGGATGGATGGATGGGATGGATGATGGATGGATGGATGGATGGATGGATGGATGGATGGATGGATGTATGTATGTATGTATGTATGTATGTATGTATGTATGTATGTATGTATGTATGTATGTATGTATGTATGTATGTATGTATGTATGTATGTATGTATCTGTATATGTATGCTGATATGTATGTATGCGCATATGTATGAATGTATGTAGGTGTATTGCGTGTGTAGGTGAATGAGTGAATTTAAGTGTGTATGTGGGTGTGTGTGTGTATACGACCGAGACTGGGCGCATGGATTTTACACCCATGTTTTTGTGTTTTTGCTTGATATTTATAATATGAATATTATTATATGAACATAACATGCCTACTCAAAGTTCAAGAAATCAAACTCAAACGCGCGGATTAACAAAAACATTCGCTAGGGTTGCCTCAGGAAATGTCCTGGGAAATAACGGCGGTCAGCAAGATTTTAATCACATGATGATACCGGATGCGCCTATCGTGTACCATGAGTCCTTACTTGCTTGACTTGTAAAACTTTAGTCCAGACTTTGTCTATTCACTCACTGCATCCTGTCAGCCTTTTGTGGGATGCATTTTTTTGTTATTTGAAGCCCCAATCTGGCTCTCGCGAGGGGCCGCAATATAGCCATCCATAAATATGGTCTAATGGCTAAACGCGGTTTCTGGGGCCTCTCCACGGGTGATCCTCATCCGCATGGTGGCACTTTGTGTCATCAGGTGTTTATCGCTTGTGTGATGTCCTGGTAGGGTAAAAGAATATAAAAGAGATAGAGAGTCTACTTACTCAGTTTCTTTCTGTAACGCATTCACAGTTCTATATCACAATGTTCTCATTTGTTGCAGAAGCCAGCTAATAAGCTTGCTGGTGGTAAACACAATTGTGTCTGTATAGCAGTCTTTTTTACAGCAAGGAAACGGAGACACCTTGCATGTACACGTTGTGTGTGTGTGTGTGTGTGTGTGTGTGTGTATGTGTGTGTGTATGTGTGTGTGCTGAGTTTATCGGTGGGGCTGTTTGTGCGTTTGAGTTATTGTGAGATTTCGCAACCTTATGTTCAAAGAGTGTCCTCTGTCCTCTGAGCACATTGATCTCCCGGGCTGCACTCGTGGGGTCGTTATCATGCTATCTTTAGCACGTGCAGTTCCGAGACGAGCAAAATGAGGGCCGCAAACGAAAACTCAACAAACGGGAAAGATATCTGAACATCTAAACATACTGCTCATTACTAGAAATGAGACACTTTTGACCGAACCATGCAATCGTGTCTCCAAGCACGGTCATTAATCCCAGCATATAGAGTGTGATATGTGTAACTAAGGGGAGTGTATAGTGAGATCATGGGCGAACCTGGAGCGGCATCCCAGGGCACGATAATCGATCCGTCCCTTCTGGGCATGCAAGCTGGGCGCTGGCCCGATCATCACAAGGCGTGGAATCAGATGTGAAAGAGATAATTATGGATGCCAAAAAGAGGCGGAAGAGAACGGGGAAATGGAAATAAAAGTGTACAGTAATGTAAAACGTTTTTGTGTGAGAAGTGTGCTTAACTCTTCCAGTTGTAGAAAACTGATGTTGCGTGAACGATCGTCTGCCGTGAAAACTAGCCTCTTATGTCACGACTGTTCTCAACATTTAACTTCAGCATATTTGACGCACTGTTTGTATTGGTGTTTAAATACACAAGAAGCAGGTTGGCTGAGCAAATGTCTTCTTCTTCTTCTTTCGTTCGCATGAAATAAATTGTCTATATCTGCAAAGCTGTCTCTAGTATGAATTTCACTGTCTTTTGTAATTCACTAAGCGGCCCGTAAAGTTTGACTTCCACAAGTGTCTATTTTGGCCAAAGGTTTTGCCTGAAAGCGTTGCCTGAGCAAATGTAAAGTTAGCGGAAATGTTGTCTGTGAGAAAAATGCAATTGACTGCAATGGCTAATTAGGAGAACAAATTATGGATGTAGTTCTTATTAAGACTGATTAATGATATTAAAAGTAGACATTCGGGATGATTTAAATATTTTACGAGAGTTTTGTAAACTTCCAAAATTCGTACAAACTGGCGAACTTGAATTTAAAAGAACGATAGGAATTCAAGATGATAAGTACATTGACGGCTTTGTTACACCATTTTAGAAAAAACTGGTTAAACAAAAACGCTGACCAAATCAACGATTCTGTTGGTAGTGTTGGCTGGGGAACCAGGGCCACTCTGGCGTCTAAGGCGCCAATATAATCGGAAAATTATCTTCTTTGAAAGCAATGCCTTTCTGTCTCTCTAAGGGGGTCTTAAAGTCCGTACTGGGCATCTGCTATGCACATCATGGTAATGAATGGGTTAATAATCTCCAAAGTACAGTCAGCCAGTTCCCGTGGATGACACCACACGATTAGCCATTACATCACTTCTGAGCCAATATGACTCGTTAGATTAGGAGTGGAGCATAGGAAAAGGGGGTAGAGGAAGGGGGGGGGGGTGGGGGTTAAGGAAATCAGCGTAAAAAGTATAACCGCATCTAACATGGAACACAATCGTTGCACTCGGAGTAAACTGTTTAGGGACTGCACTTGGGAGAACTAACCTTATTTGTTGACGATTTTCGGGGAGAAATGAAGCGATACTGAATGATGCCTGTGATGTAATTGTATATTATGGTTTGTTTTGTAGATTTCTTTTGCAGGAATAATGTATCCATGGTTTGATTTCACCATTTAAAAAAAAACATATCAGAATGGCTGCCCACTTTTCCCCTGAGCAGATTGAAGTGCCCATTATATGCAAAAATGGGCCATGAGAAACAGAACATCATACGGTTCACTGCAGCATCATTCAGGGCCATTCAAGAGATCCGCCAGGACGTCCGATTGCTTATATATAACTAGAAGTAATGATGGTGGACCAGCTACCCCTTCAGTGATACCACAGCATAAAACAATGACAGAATTAATCAATGACAGAATAAACCTTTTGTTTTTCTGCCATTGTATGCTCTTTATTGGTTAAACATTTTTAAGGATAGTTGGCAGTTGAATTCAAAAGAAGAAAAACAGAAAGGAAAAGCTGGGTGGAAACGTTTGCTTGCCTGTATTAAATTTAAAAAAAAAAAAAAAAAAACTAAGTACACATACTGTGATATTTCACTTTTTATTTAAATCCTGTACCACCAGTGTGACATCAGCTGCTTTCTACTTGACCCATTCATGATACTACATTTAAAAAAGACAGAATAAATCAATGACAGAATAAATCAACGACAAATTAAATCAACGACAATAAATCAAAATAAATCAATGACAGCATACATCAAAGACAAAAAAGTAAATGACAGAATAAATGATTGACATAACAAATCAGTAACAGAATCAGTAAGTCAACGAATATGTGAGTCTATCAAATGTCAGCATTTGCATACCAAAACTACTGGGGACTGTATGTAGTGCCAACATTAACACACCACAAAATCTAAGGAGTTCGTGTTGGTTAGCATTGCATACTTGTTGCACCATTATATGTCACATAGGGATCCCAATCTATTCCTCCATTCCGTTTAATCCTGTGGATGGAATGCAACCTAGCATCTTTGACCTGTCTCACCAACGTTTGCTTTATGATTCCTCTTGGACATCCGCAGACCCCCTATTTTCCCATTTCAGTGCCTGCCTGGTGATACCCTGTCACTTTCTTTTAGGATGTGTCTGATAAAGCGTCATCTTCTTTAATCTTAGATCAGTTGGTAAAAGCGGTTGCCCGGACATTTCTCTTATTTCTTCACCACTCTTAAATGCACCCCATTTTCTATTGAACATTTTCCTCAGGAAATTGTTTTCACATGTATTCAATTTGTGTTGAAGCCCTTTGTGGTTCTCCAACTTTCACTAGCATATGTTGAAATGTAAATAATTTTAGAATTCAAAATGAGTAACTTTGGTTTTATAACCTCATAATTTAGAGTTCCTTATTTTGTTCAGTCTTTTACAAGCGGATGATGCCTTGCCAATTTGTCACAACGACTTTCTTTGAAATTCCTTGACTATCGAAATTACTACCAAAAGAAGTAAATTGTTATGTTACTTAAATTCTTTTTGTCTCTAATGTTACATCTGCTTATCTGTTAGTAGTGTCTTTAATATACTTGTATTTTCTTAACTTAATTTTAGTCTTACCTTTGATGTTACATTTGCTAAATCATCTGTTTTTCTTTGCATGTCATTGTTTTTTACTTAGTCGAAGGATAACATGGGTAAAATCTCAATTTTGCAACTGTGTGTTCTCCACCCAATCAATGCCGGTGTTTGTAAAGCAACATTTTCCCCTATCACTGAGTCAGTGATTATGTCAAATAACAGGGGAGATAAAATACCTGTTTCACTTCAGTTTCTACCAATCAGTTAAACTATCATCTGTTCACACTGCACACTCTAAACCTTCAAACGTTGCTTTACAATTTTATTTTAATTTGTTATTGGTTTACGAAAGCATTCTGAAATTCTCCACAGTGATTTTTTTGTTGTAATATACTAAAAGTCTTTTCAAAGTCAATGAAATTCAAAATGAGTGGTTGTTGCTCTTCAACAAAATCCTTTAATTTAAGTCTGAGGGTATGACTATAATCCCGTCATCTCCTTGTGAGATGCAATTTTTCACTATTTTGAAACCCCACCCTGGCTTTTGCCAGGGGCCGCTATATAGCCCGACCATAAATATTTTCTAATGGCTGAACGCGGTTGCTGGGACCTCTCCACGGTGTGATCCTCATCCATATGGTGGCACTCTGTGTCATCGGGTGTTTATCGCTTGTGTAATGTCCTGGTGGGGTAAAAATCTATCTTTGTTTTGCTGTATTTGTATATAATTTAGACTGTTCTGTGCGACTTTATCTAATATGACCTCATTCCTGATTTGATCTTTTTTTGGTCACTTTTACAGTCTTTCGTTGACACCTCATTTTCATGTTTACTAATTTTCGTTCATGTTTTGTTGTAAGTGACCACGTCAGGCACTGATAGTATAGTTGGCAATTTTCCTTTTTTCTTTTTTTTTATTAGTATCCAGAAGCCATGAGTTGTTAACCCCTAGGCTCGGTATTATGGATATCGCAACCCTTCGGCCTTGACTTCATGATAAATACCGTAAATCTGGGAGAAATGTGGCTTTTCTGCCTATACCCGGGCGTGAACCCGGACCACAAGGAGTTCGTCACCCGGTCACCGCGCAATCCGATTTAGTCAACTACGCTAGCGAGCCGGGCATAGGTGGCACTAAATATGCTTTTTATGCTTTGTATTTGTGCTGATTGGGATTGCCTTATGCTGTAGGAGGGGGAGGCGGGGGGGGGGGGGGGGGGGGGTAGCTGTCCCAATACCTAGTTTGCTTTTCTGCATTGAATGTCGATGTCTTCGTCCAATTTACCATCTACATTAAATGTTGTTCCAAGTTATTTAAACTTAAATGCCTGTTTAATATACTTATGCTATAATGGTTTATTTAAATTCTTATTCTTTCTTCCTACTGAAATTACTTTTCTGTCTTTTCGATTCTCATTCTTTTTTTATTTACATTCTTCATTCATGGATGTGAGATGTTTTAAAGTTAGGCTGTAAGTGCAGTCAAGGCTTGGTCATCAGTAAAGAGTAAGTCGTTGATGTAACTATTCTGCTGAGTATCAGATGTAAACATTGCAACCATCCTTACTCTTTATGGACCCACCCCGCAGTTGGAAAGTACATGAGCTAGTTAATTGTTTCAGTGTAGTAAATACTGTATTCGTGTCTGTCGGTTCTCTTTCTTCAATAGACTATCAGCATATGCTCTCTAATCTCGCCTAGTACAACGTTTAGCTTCTGTGTTGTAATACTCTTTAGCCCTGATTTCTTTGTTGTTTTAACAGTGCACAATGCACGCTTTTATATTTCTCTTTCCTGAATACGCTGATCATTACTTATCCAGGATTCTTTATCAAACTTTGTTAGTCCTGCACCTATCATTTTTCTTCTATTTCTTCTCTTCTTCCACCTCGGACCTCAGTGAAGTGTCGTGGAAAAAGGGAGTGGGGGGGGGGGGGGGGGGGGGGGGGGTTGTAACGTTCGTTGATGAGCTCTGTGTAAAGTACTGTTTAGATTGATGTTCTTTTCTCTCTGTAAAGCTGTTCCTTATGCCATCACTCCAAAAATTTCTAGGTCTTTCGCTCGCTCTATACCAGTTCAGTGTGGGTCGCTGTAGTCGATTGTACTAGGGCATTCTTGTTAGGTATCCAAACCACTTCATTTGTTATTCTAGGATGACCTGTAAGACCTGCTTTATTCCTAGCATTCGTCTGATTTCGCCCTAACGTATGCTGTCTTTCCTTGAAACTCTTGCCGCTCTTCTAAGGCTTTTCATCTCTGTTGTTACAATTACACGTTTATTAAAGGATGTAAAAGCCCATGTTTGGCACTGATAGCATAGTGTTGCATAAAAGCATAGTTCTGATAACATTCTTTAGTACTCCGGGGTATCTGCTTGTGTGTTAACATAGGAAATAGTTGCCCTATTACTTGATTAGCTTTGGCACATCCCGCCCTAATTTCTCTGTCCAGTTTTCCATCGGATGTGAAAATTGCTCTAAAATACCTGAATTCCTCTGTTTGTCTTAAGGCGTTTATTGTCATGTTATAGTTCTCCCCTTTGTTATTATTTTAATATATGCAGTTCTTCTATAGGCATTCCGTACTTTCTTTTATAATTACCTGGTCGTTTGAGTATCGTTGCTGCTCATAAAAGTGTGGTCTTTACATCACTCCATTTATAGCATTTACATACCACAGAATATATAGGTTTAATGTAGGTTTTATGTGGTATCAACGTTAAACATGATAAACAGTTAAAATCTTTAACTGACAACCTGTAGCTTCACAAGTAATGTGCCTTGAATTCTTGTCTAAAGCACCTCATCCCTTATAGACACGGCCGTATAACGGGTCGGTAGTCGTTAAAGACAGTCAGACTCGCTAAACAAACCCTTCGCTTATAGCCAGCTTTGTTTCTGTAAGAAAGAGCTCCATTCGTGGATTTTGAAGCTTGAACTACTGTTTTAACATGCCCTTTTTCTACTAGATTCACCACTCATCTTGGTAAACACTCATTTTATGGATAATTTTCATTCACATAATCTTCTTCATCTTTCGTTCGCTTGAAATAGATTATCTATATCTGCGATATTATCTCTAGTATGAACTTCACAGTCTTTTGTAATTCACTCAGTGACCCTTGAAGTTTGACTTGCACCGATGTTTTTCTTGGCCAAAAGTGTTGCCTTGATATGTTGTATTTGGGACAGTCTTGGGGGACATGATCTGTTGTCTCAGGCCACAATCCACACTTGCACATGGCTGATTCGCCGATTATATATTGTGTGTATATATGGCTTCAAAGTCGATTGTGTTCTGTTCTAATGCGTAGGGTAATAAATTGCACTGGTCTGTCCATAGAATGGTAACCGTCTTGTGCCGGATTTGATGGCTTTCTGATTGATTTGATTAATCTTTACTTCTGTTTATAAGAGACTGGTACGTCAGGTTGTTCTTCATTTGCACCTTCCTTATCTAATTGATCAGCTCTTTCATTTCCAAGAACTCCACAGTCGGATGGTATTCATTGCATGATCTTATACGTGATCCTGTACTAAACTCACATCCTAGGAATCCGCTGGGCGCAGTAGCTTGGCGATTACCTTGTGGCCCGAATGTCAGGTATTCAAATCGACAACATGGCAAAGTTAAACGGACCTAGGCTTAAAATGTCTACATTTTCATGATGTGAAATTTCTTGGGAAGTAAAGACGACCGACATTACCAGTAGCATGTGTCTATAAAATATGAGTGCATCGTGTTGTGCCCGATGCGACAAGGGTTTGAATAGAAAACCTGTACTTTGTATGTTTCCTTTTTTTACAATTTAGGCAGCTGCAGCATCACAATATTTTGTAGCCTTTAGATTGTCCATCTATACAAACATGGGCCTGGCATCATGTGCCCATGAGCCAATGGCGGGAAAACATAAATTACTTCCCCCTACCTACCAAGCCGGATATTCACGCCCCCACTATTTCAGTCTATTAAAATAGAATTAGGAAGCCGGAAAGGAAACACTTGCATTATTTCCCGAGTACATTCCGCCACATGATGATGATAAAGTGGAAGTGGGAAAGGATCTATGGGATCAAATGGGCAGTGCAATACAACATTCAGAGAATCCATTCGTTGAGGAGAAAAAGGTATGGGGATTGTGGGTGGGGAGGGGTTAGGAGTAGAGGTTCTGGAAGAATTCTACACTGAGGGGAAACTTAGAATGACGTTTAATCTGTATCGGCTGCATCTGGTATCTTTAGTCAATCGACTCTTGGTTGGCTACTGAAGAAGGGGACCGAGCACCTGTAGGAATATCCAGGGTATAGTGACGTCAATTCCTCATTCATTCATCCCTGCCACATACTGACCACTTTAAAGAGCACGCGCCCGTAATGTCTAGAACGATGTTAGTTTGCTGTGGGCTTGGAATACACTTGGGACTCAACATTTTAAACCATCGCCTTTGGAAGCAAGGTAATTACAGAGACAGGTAAACAAATGGTCAATTAACTTTGTCTTTAGATAGTACCTCTGCTTTGCTTTGAAGCTGAACGCAAGTTTCATGACCCCTTCCTGTTGGCTTCCAACGAACAAACACTGGGGTATATAGCATAGCATGCCACCAGTTCCTGCGGTGTAGACTGTTTCTTTGGAAGTGAGTACGGTAACAGCTTCTTCTGATCTCTAGTGAGACCAGGAAAGCTGCCGTGGCGTAGTCGTTAGTTTTCTGCCTGCTAGTCAGCTGTTCATCATGACGAATTTTTATAAAATAAAATTGGCTAAGGTCGACGCTATTTAAAACAAAGACGGCGGGTGTGATGTTGACATCATCTCTCGTCTAGAGATGACTGGTCTACAATAATATGGGTGGAGCGCCAATGACATGAAACGGGTCCTGTATAGTTTCAGCTGTTTGCCTCTCACACTTCAGTCTAATGGTATTGCATAAAGTTAAAGTCCTGAGGATTGACTTTATTGCACTGAAAAAAATATTACATACGGCCCTGTCTCTCATCGCAGAACGTCAAGCCCAGATCTCCGCACAAAGCACGAACTCCGTAGCTGTGGCGATGATGCCAAGGGATCGCGAATGAAACCGTTTTTAAGGTGTATGGAGAAAGCAAAACTTGGGAGACGAAATATGTAGGACCAAATATATTATTCCTATAAAATAAATGAGCACTGGCATTGGTTGTTGATGCTTCAGTCATTGTGCTCCTGTTAGGCGTCATTGGAAAAGATTTATTGCCAGTTGAAATGCAGTAATCAAAGATAAACCTCACGTATATTAGCGATGTTAAACTTTATGGTGATCTGAAGAAAACGGCGACGGAAAGTGCAATTTCGTAACGAGGCAGAGGCCTTCGCTTAAATGGATATAATACACCGAAGGCACAATGGATATGAAATCTTGACTTCAGTTCTTTAGGGCTGTTCTTGATGCGGTCGTTTCATCGTTTCTGTGGTGTATGTGTTCATCTTATTTTAGTGACAGACACTGTTCCTATGTAAACACAGCGCCAGATATTTTTCAGAGTTTTCTGTCAATGTTCAGAGATTCAAAGCAGATGAGAAGCTGATGAGCTCATCCCTATATACCGTGGCGCAATAAATATTGTTTGAAAGGCTTTAAGGGATCACTACAGGGCTTTTTTTTTTTAAATATAAATTTTAAAACAAAAGTCATTTTCAACGATTTTTTTAAGGATTCTACAATAGAGGAATATACACATTGCAAAAAGTGCTCCGTCCTTTCTGAATCAGTAAAAAGCGCACTGGTCTATTACCAGTAGTACCTGTAACATAACTTCTTGCATTTCCCCTGATGTTTGGGTGTCGGGGAGATCCTCTAGTCTAGTTGCTCACAATCATCCTAATACCTCGACCCATTAATACAGTTGTTCATGTTGTGGCGACCCCCGACCTTGCAATTATTTTCTTTGCTACTTCATAACTTCAGTGAATATGTGTTTCCGATAGTCTTAGTCAACCCGTGTGAAAGGGTCGTTCGACCACATGTTGAGAACCGCTGCTGTAGTCCCTCCACATAGCCAGAGAAAAAAAAAAAGGGGGGGGGGGGGGGAGGAGGAGCTAATTTTGTGCCACTAGTTGGCTTAAAATGTCACAACAAGAGAAACGCCTGCCAGAGGATTTTCTTTACTCTTCGTTAACGACATATTTTAAGTTGACTAGCAGCTCCAATTTGGAAATACCTTTGGTCCATAATTATCTTTTTCTTAAAAAAAAAAAAAACTGTCTTTAATGTAGGACTTGTGAGCGCCATATAAAGCAGGCGGCTCCTGAGTCTGAAGGTTTAGGGCCTCCTGGCTATGCACTGTGAAATGCAGGTTAATGAATGATTGTCTCGTCGCCTCCACACAATTACCCATCACCTCCCGACTGCTAGTTTGTGTCCTAGCGCCCTGCACCCGTCTGAATAGGATACTTTCAAGCTCCTACATTAGGCAATTCTCATTATGTCTGCTTTACCCTACAATTTTTCTTTATTTGATTGTCTTATGTGAATGGCTATTATATTATTTTGTTTGTTACTATGAAAGCCTCCTATTTCTGCCGACCTTCAACCGTTCTTTGTATACGACCTTTCTGATGTTCTCTGACGTGGCCCTGTCTACACAGACTCCAGCCAGCAGCTTTGCTAAATATTTATTTACTGTGCTTCAGAGCGTTCTGTTTTAAACTGTTCATTGCCTTTGAAAAGCGGACTGTGCTTAGTAAAGAATTCAACAAACGCCGCTTGAGTTTGACACTTGGAGTACACGTGTTCAGAGGTAGTCCTCCCAAGATGTTCTGCATACCGACGGCTAGGGTGTTCTGGAGAAACGCCGAGAACGAGAATAACCGAGGACAACGTCGAGTTATCATTTCTTCGGTTTGGAGTTCACATATATACAGTTCGGTAGAGACGGGCGGAGAGTGGGACTGATCCGCACAATAGAGCCGTGGAGAAATGGTTGTCGAAAACAGCAGCAACTAATGTAAACAATGGTTACAACTAAGAAAACCTATTGCTGGGAAGGTAAGGCTATGTTCAGAGGTGCATTAGCCAAATTAAGGACAGAACAATCTTTTCCTTGGGTATTCATGACAGTTATTATGGTGGTTGCTGTTATTACTTTGAAATTAATTTATTTTATGGATAAAATTTTCTCTATGCAGACTCTGAAAGTCATTATTTTGAACTGCCGAAGTACAGCATTTTTAAACTATGGCAAATATCTCCGCTCTTTGAAAAAATATCTAACTTCAAACTTTTGAGCTCACAAGATATATTAAGGCTACGAAAAGAGAACCAGTGAAGTGTTTAGAAAAAGTCCGCCCGCCGAAAGGACTTGGATTATAATCCCCATCGAGATGCATTTTGATAAACATTGCACTGACCCAGCCTAAAATGGGATGGATTCAGTTTCCAAGGAAGTAAAGGCGATCGGCGTGATGTTAATCACAGCACTGTCGAGGACAGCTGGTCTGTAACGTTATGGGTTCCTCACAATATGTCTGATGCACTTGCCATAAAAAATTTTAAAAAACCTTTGAGAAAGCTATGCACCGGATACACGCATCGTCGACTTATCTGCCAGTGCTACACAAAGAAGCCGCAGTATAACAGTTGTGAACCAGTCTGCATTGAACTTTCGCACTAATGTCTGATACGCGACCGAAAAATTTTAAAACCGAAACAAGTTCCATTATTGTGTTTAACATTTAGGGAATTATAGATACTCAAAGCCCCCCCCCCCCCCCACCCCCAATCATGCATACACGTTCTATTTCTAATATATTGTTTTGAATTCGGTATTCAGCACATAATAACAGTAATCATAATTGCTCAATTATACACGGCTTGAGCATCTTCCCACACTATACAATTGTTGGGGTGGGGTGGAGGGAGGGGGTCCGTGCACCCTCAGTGTTTTCTCTGTGGCTGCGAGCCTGCTATAAGTCATTTGCACCAAATCTTTGTCAATTAAGGATGATTAAATTATTTTTCTAGGATTAGTTAATTGTCCTTTGTGTGTCAGAGGGCACATCACAATAGCGCTCTGGTGTAGTTTCATAACTTTCGCAATGACCTGCTGACGCTAGATTTAATGAGATACAGACGGGGGCGGAAACTTCACAAGCATACAATCAAATTAAAATTAATTCTTGGAACAATATCAAAAGCCAGAAGTGGACGAACAGCCATATGTTTCTGCCGGACTTTACAGCCGGTCAACGCTAAGAAGAAGTACATAACACCCCGCCAGCAGCTTGTCTACCAGGTTTGGTGGGTGAGCACGAGAATTGTTGAAGAAATCAAGAAAAGACACGACACCTTCGACCATGCACTGAACGAATGTGGCGATCAGGCGTAATCTGACTGCCTGAAGCACGTGGTTGCATTTTGACTGTTGGGGAACTGAGTTTCTTTTAGGAAGGGGAAATGGCCCGTCCACCCCCCACCCCTTTCCCCACCATGTCCACCCTTTATGAAAAGTATGTTCAAAAACTTCATTTTTCCAGAATGGAAGCGTTTGAGAACTGATGTTTCCATGCAATGCAGAATTATTGCCTGGCATATTTGGCGAAATCTGGTCAGATACATTAGTAAACCATTACTGGGCAATCCCGCATTATGTAGACACAAACGATCTCTGGTTAATCCAATCTTTTTGATCGCGTTAATGGTATATTTTCGTTGATGAGATGTACAGTGTTTCAAGAGCCCCTGTGATTTGTGCATTTCAGTTGAGTAAGGTGTTTTATGATTTATTATGTGTTGATGTGGTAATACACCTGACGAGATACAGTGGAATTTGCTACTTAGAGAGAACATTGGCTATCAGCGCCAACATTCACTTGCTAAATAATAATCCTTTCCCTCGTTGGCATTCTAAGCCCTAGAGGCTTATTGCTGCAGATCGATTAGGTTGTTCCCTCCAGGCTACTTCCTAAGAGTTTACCATACTGTCCTGGGATTACAAAATCTCAGACTGGATGGCTGACCAACAAGGAAGATCCCAGCTACTCCCTTCAATCTCTAAAGACGTTATAAATGGGCGCGGTAACAGTGACACCAGCAAAGCTGAACCGCCAGTCCTGTTATAGTCAAAGCCTCCATTTATACCTGTGCTCATCTTTTCTTTATATTTGGGAATCATTTTCATCTTTTGCATCCCGAGCCCATGAGACTTTTGTTGTATATATCGCCCCCCCCCCCTCCCCCCACCCCGTTTCACCTGTGATTAGCCGCCTACTTCTAGTTGGTGACTCCAAGTACAAGCATAATAATAATAGCAGTAATAATATTATTCATATTAATAATAATAACAACAACAGTAATGGTAAAAAACATAATAATAATAACAACAGTAATGGTAAAAAACATAATAATAATAACAACAACAGTAATGGTAAAAAACATAATAATAATAACACCATAGGATTGAACACAACTGGGTTTATCATAAGCGATTTATTTATGTACTCATTCAAATAGTTCAGATGATCTATGCATTCACATTTGTTTACTTTCAATTCATGGAAGTGCTCGGAAAACCCCCCCGGAAAATCACTTATGTTTGACCTGTATTGAATACCCTACTGTGTACAGTTAGATTACACTAAATGTTTGAGTGTTTGCAGTCTAGTACTTAAGACCCTCAGATCATCACAGGGACACCTCTCTATCTCCAGGCAAGTGTTTTTACACATCAATTTCTCAATGTTTGCACGCGGGAAGATTCACAAGAAACAGAAGACCATAGTTAAATTTAGGTTGTTTAGATAGTGGGTAGGGTCTTCTGAATTGGTTAGCTAGTGAGTAGAGTCAGTTGAACTGGTTAGCTAGTGAGTAGAGTCAGTTGAACTGGTTAGAGAGTCAGTTGAATTGGTTATGTAGTGAGTAGAGTCAGTTGAATTGGTTAGGTAGTGAGTAGAGTCGGCTGAATTGGTTATCTAGGGAGTAGAATCAGTTGAATTGGTTAGTTAGTGAGTAGAATCAGTTGAACTGATTAGGCATTGAGTAGAATCTGCTAAATTAATTGATTAGTTAGCTGAGTTAGTTTAACGTTTGTATTCTTGCGTTGGAGCCTATTAGGCATGTGGTGCTAGTCCCCTATTCTTGTAAACCAAACTATGCTCCAAGGTAGATGTTGTTTGTGTCATGCTGGCTGCCTATACGCCTTTGAACATTTCCTTGTACACCCGTTTCACTGGCTTTTAGATGTCCTTGTCAGTACTGAAAATGTGTTTCCGTAAGTAGTGTAATGTATTACCCCTTTTCCAATAAGCAAGAGTGCTAACCATTACGATACCACTGCGTCCTCGATTAGCTTGCTGAAGGGAGACATTTGGGTTTATTTTCACTGCAGACGAGAAGATGTCCCAATTACTGATATTATACTGCAGAAACCAACATCTTTGCAATATTCTGTATATGGCTTGGGGGCGGGGGTGAGGGGGGGGGGGGTTATAGCGTTCGTTCTTAGACATACAAGTGAGGGGAATCATATCTGGTTGAGAATCTCATCGACAAACAAGAGGCACCAAAGAGCCCCTATCTGTTGGAAATCGTAAAAGTGGTGCATGTACTCGCCGTCTAATGGCAACATAGTAAAACTGAGAAAATCACAAAACTGAGATTGTTTATATTATGTGTGCAGCCTAATAGGACCACCCTGATATAACAATTGCCTGATGTCCGATGTGTCGCTCACAAAGTACAAACCGTTTAGTTGTGAAAACAACAACAGAGGCAACATACTTTCTAGAACCAACGAGAAAAACGAAGAAGCATTCTGTCGACACGGAACATTACAATAACACGGTGCACCTGTTCAATTGACTGAACTTCCTGCTTGCTTACTTATTGACATCAGTGTCTTCCTCTGTTCTGACCCCCTCGTGGCTCATTACCGAACTTCAGGATGTACACCAACATAAGCTGCATGGCTGAAACCTGAAACACAAAGGCAGCACTAGCAAGATCTTTGCTTATCTCCCTTGTCAGCGAGGGCTAAACAGCCAATGACTATCCCATAGAAGATTGTAGGTAGGTAGTTGTACCCCACCAGGAGATCACACAAGCGATAAACACCCGGTGACACAAAGTAGGTAGGTAGTTGTACCCACCCAGGACATCATTCAAGCGCTAAATACTCGGTGACACAAAGTAGGTAGGTAGTTGTACCCCACCAGGACATCACATAAGCGATAAACACCCGGTGACACAAAGTAGGTAGGTAGTTGTACCCACCCAGGACATCATTCAAGCGATAAACACTCGGTGACACAAAGTAGGCAGGTAGTTGTACCCACCCAGGACATCATACAAGCGATAAACACTCGGTGACACAAAGTAGGTAGGTAGTTGTACCCACCCAGGACATCATACAAGCGATAAACACTCGGTGACACAAAGTAGGTAGGTAGTTGTACCCCCCATCATTCAAGCGATAAACACTCGGTGACACAAAGACCCCATCACATAAGGTAGTTGCGATAAACACTCGGTGACACAAAAACACTCGGTGGTGACACAAAGTAGGTAGGTAGTTGTACCCACCCAGGACATCATACAAGATTTAAACACCCGGTGACACAAAATGCCACCATGCGGATGAGGATCACTCGTGGAGAGGTTCCAGGAACATTTCAGCCCTTACGGCCATATTTATGGCCCGGCTATATTCAAGTATCCCATAAAAGATTCTGCGTTAGACTGTCAAGTGTTGAGCCATATACACGCATTCTAGGTCATGATAGTTGGTCAGTTCGCTACTACTTCGCTTTACTTCTTAAAAATCCTTTCCCCATCCCTTCCCAAACTTTAAAAAAAAAATGTGATACCTACTGTTTAAGAATGTGGTAATGTCGTAGCTGTACTGAACGCAAACAAATACTGCCATTCCGAGCACTGAAACCAGAAAAACTGCTCCAGCGAGCAAGCATACTCAGCTCTATGACATCACAGCGTTCCCATTGTCTACCATAAGAGCCAATCAATGCTAATGGCTTGTATTGGTTTTCTCTGATGTTTTTAAGTTTGAAGTTCAGCTTCGACCCGTCTGTGTTAATTATAAAAGTTATTACAAACTGACGTCTGAAAATAATAAGCAAATGGGACAGACAGTTCTTGGATAAATAGATATTATTCACCAGAAACATCAGCCTCATCATAAGGTATAGACAGTTCTTGGAGAAATAGATACTTTACACTGGAAACATCAGCCTCATCATAAGGTATAGACAGTTCTTGGATAAATAGATACTATTGCTGGAAACATCAGCCTCATCATGAGGTATAGACAGTTCTTGGATAATGTGACGAGCTGGTCTGGACAGCTGTTTCTGCCCTTTTAAGTATTGCTTTGCATTAGTAATATTATTAAATTTACTGACCTTTTACTTATGGCTTTATTTTAGCAATATTATTAATTCATTAATTAAAGAGTAAAAAAAGTTAAAAGGCGAATGAGATGATGAGTAGTGCAAGGGGTACTCAAGAGTTACTTCCTCTTTTTTTTTTAAGGACTTCCTATTCCCTTTTTAATTCAGAAATTGACCGGTTCAGACTAAAGTTGTTAGTCAGCCTGTGGTCCAATTTTCTGTTTGAATTCCCTATCAGGGGTGAGGTAATAAGATTAAGTTTTGATATATAAATTTGATATATTGCTACTATCCTCTGAATTAATTTTATCTGCTGAAATTTGATGCCCACATGGCTTAGAAACCATGATAAATTTCTTTATCCTTACTAACCACGTTTATGATCTAGTATGTACATGTATGCAAACATATGATCTATTTGATGATTGAAATAATGTTTATTTGATACTAGAAACGTGCAGTGGTACTTTTAATAATTATAATTATATTAATTAGGTGAGAATTATGTCCTCATGTAAAATCTCGGCCAGTTCCGGTTTCCAGCATAGTGAGACAAATAAAAAGGAATGAAGTGTATATTCATTAAACCTAATCACTACTAAGTTGATTTCACCTCATGGTGATATAAGCTTGATAAATCACTGTATGGCTTTAATTTAGATTTATTAGTCCAGATAATTCTGAGACTGGTTTAAGAGCTTGAAAAGTGAATAACACAGTGAGGCTGAATTTAATATTCACACTGTCAGAGAAGAAGAAGAAGAGAGTTGTATGGCCCATGCTTGTAATTATTATTGTTGTAGATATATTTCCCTATTACTAGGAACACATTTCAGTTCTACAGCAGGGGGCCTTACAATTGTAATAATTATATTTCACCCTTTTCAACTTCTAAACTCTACTGAATAATATCTAGCACATGTGTGGATTTAGATTTAAACTGGAGTGAGTGTTGTATATTTTATGTTAATACTGTGACAGATGGAAAGCTTATTGTCATCTATGATTGTATTTTGACATCTATCCCAGCATCCAGTATATTGATGGAGATATGTCAATCCCATTTATTTTCAAACAGTGCAAAGCACCTGTTATGAGTTCCTGGTCTTGGTAAACTCACTCCCTGCTTCTCATTCATTGTGATGTGAACCCATGTGGTTAAAATGAGAATGTTGTGAAATATGACTGTGTATGTCTGTGTGTGTAAGCATGTTAACCCTTCAAAGGAGTACTAGTGTGCAGACATCAGAACAATTTACACTGAGGAATGTCCTTTCTTTTTTGTGTGCTGTAAACTCTTGTTCTTGAGAGTATTCATGAAACTGGTTTCCTAAATATTTCCCCATCAGGATTATGGACCATGTTCTGTATACATTCCCATTCTATACAAGTAGAATGTGAACACCTGTTACTATCCTACTCCATATATATGTGTGTAGAGTAACAGTTTGAAGACTGGATATATTGTTGTCTCCAGTGAGAACTTTCCTGACTGTTTGTATAAGGACTGTTCTATTGTTCTAGTTCCAGACGATAGTTCCAGATTGTAGTCCCAGGTGGGAGCTACAAAAGTAAATCCAAGCTTAGCTGCAGATGCCGATTGTCTGGACTGGACTGGAAGATTCAGCCTGCCTGATGTGTCTCCGAAGCTTAGTCAGAAGCTGACAACAGAAACCTGAGCTACAGCTAAGTGGACAAAGTTGACCACTAACCTTATATAACCAGATTTTATCCACAGCCATTTAGTTATCATTTGAATTTTTAAAATAAATGTAGTTTTAATGTTCTTACAGTTTTCTGAAGTTTCATTTTAACTGTATTTGTGTTAGTGAACAAAAGCTAGTGTAATTTAATACATTTAAATATACAAATTTAATAACAGTAGGGAATAAGATGTGGGCGAACCCCAAATCCTCTAATTTAACCAGCAAGGCTGGGGGTAATATAAACCTTTATTAAGATTTAATGTTTGTAGTTCCCTCTGTGAATTGCACATAGTGCATTCGCTAGTGTAAAGCGAATTTACCTGCCACAGATAAATAGATACAATACACTGGAAACATTAGCCTCATCATAAGGTATAGAGTTCTTGGAGAAATAGATACTATACACTGGAAACATCAGCCTCATCATGAGGTATAGAAAGTTCTTGGAGAAATAGATACTATACACTGGAAACATCAGCCTCATCATGAGGTATAAACAGTTCTTGGAGAAATAGATGCTATACACTGGAAACATCAGGCTTATCATGAGGTATAAAAAGTTCTTGGATAAATAGATACTATACACTGGAAACATCAGCCTCGTCATGAGGTATAAACAGTTCTTGGATAAATAGATACTATACACTGGAAACATCAGAGGTATACATATAATCGTCAGAAGCGCTCGAACAGTCACTGGATTCACGGATCAGGTCTGTGCTATTCTAGCCCCGTCTCTTTCTCCTGATTTGTATAAAGGTTTCTTACCTTTTTTTTTTTTTTTAAATTAAGTTTTTTAGTATTCATAAAGTTTCGTAAGTTTATTTTGCATATGTCATATTCATAAACTATATTTTGCATATGACGTATTCATAAACTCTTACCTGTCTGTGTTGTGTTTACCCTATGCGTTTCAGTTTTCCTCTACCACTTAGACGACACCTTCGTTTATTGTCTGTCTGTCCGTTGTATTCTTTACATTTTACTTAGAAGTCATCTCTCGATCGCCATTAGTAGTTTCTCTGCTATTCTGTGCCTTTGGCTTGTCTTCCTCTTGGCGAAAATCAAGCGACTGCAGTTACAATTGTGAATTCAAATAATGAGTTTATTCAAAAAGTATAAAAATGTAAACAAGTTATTAAACTCCCCCCCCCTCTCTCTCTCTCTCTCCTCTCTCTCTCTCTTTCTCTCTCTCTCTCTCTCTCTCTCTCACTCTCTCTCTCTCTCTCTCTCTCTCTCTCTCTCTCTCTCTCTCTCTCTCTTGCTTGAGCCTTGCGAGATAACCATTACATAGATTACAACCAGACAGAGACTGACACTGAAAAACAGCAAAAACGAGCAAAATCAGCTGAAAATAGATATAGGCAGACTAACAGAAAGAAGTTGGGTGTTCTAAAAGAATACACAAGCTTAACGTGTAGTAATATCACTAGAACTGACCCAGGACACCAATGATTTAAGTCTAAAGAGAGACACCTGATGATGCTGATCGGTGGTGCCGGCTATAACTGACTCCAGTTATGCAGCTATTTAACCAATGATTCTGGCGTGCCGCTGTGGCAATGCTCGGCGTGTCAAGCATTACCAGAGATTACCGTGCCTATATTAGCGCTTGCAACCTGATGTCGGATCCCACGTGGGTATCGCCCAAATCTCACCTGTTCAACTGCAAGCATTATTCGTCGCTACTTGTTTTGTTTCTGCACGTGTTTGCCATATGACGTTTTCTTGGCAATGAAAACAATGCCTGGCGCCACCGTCAGTTGGCATTAGTTAAAATATATTTTCTGTTTCACCAACAACTATTTGAATCTGGATGCCACAGACTTGAATCATTATCAATCCTGCAGGGCATTTGGCTGGAGTCTGTTGACTATGACATACATAAAACCTGTAGCGTACCTAGGCCTAGTTCCAGCTAGTTACACATGTTCCGAACTGAATCCGGACATGATCAATTTCTTTATAATATACCTTTTAGCTGATAGGGAATTAAAGAACCCGTCTTGCACAGACCGTTAGTCCCTAGTCTGAAAAGCAGAACTATGCATTACAGTTCTTATGAAGACTATACAATTCTTCAGACCAATCACAATTTCTTCAGTGCATTTAACATGCAAGTGTAATACTAGAAAGCACAAATGTTGTCTTCAAGAAGAATTGTGAATAAGCTTTCAATCAACCAACTATCAAAACCAAAACACAAATCAACCAGCCAGCCAGCCACTACCTAGAAAACCAACCAACCAGCCATCCACTATCTAGCTGTTGTGTGTTAAATGAGTTAACCTTAGTTAGCACACTACCAAGTGTCTAGCTTCCTCTCTTAGAAATAGGACTCGACGCCGCTGACACCGTCATACATTTTTATTTCACAGGATACAAGACACAAATGCAGAGACGTAGTTATTGATCACAGCTAAGATTCGCACATCGTCCATTTGTCCTCACTCGCTCTCTATTTCTCAGTCTGTAGCGGTCTCTCCTTGACTACTACAGCTCCAAGGTGTCACATATCACTCCTGTCGCGTGCCTAATGTAAGGATTTCTCCTTCAGAACCAGCAGCACTCAGAGATAATTTTGTTGAGTCGTTTGGCTCGTATTGGTCTAAGGGATTCCCCGTGGCCAATATACGATCAACTTATCTCTGGAGTAGGGCAACTCAAGTATTGGCACTACAAAATATATCAGTATATAAATACAATATTTCTAGGCACACTTGGCTGGACACCCCCATTACTTACTAAAGAAAGCCCCCAGGATATGATAGTTCATTATCATAACCATGTTAACACATATAATGAAGATACATACACATACAACTGCTAAACACTTAAGAAGGTGACATAGAGAAACCTAAGTCAGCCATGAAAATGAATGCATGTATTTAGTATAATATCTGTACAAAAACAATTGAAGTGAATTCCAGCTATCAGTGAAAGAATTTCAGCACTAATGTCTAGATCCTAAGGAAACTAGGCAGACAGCCGGTCCTGGAGGTGACTATATGTCATCATGGGAACCAGGAAGCTGTGAGGAACACAACATCATGCGAAGCATTAGACTTATCTTCTCTTATCTCTGTCTATGATGCCTCCCTCAGCTCCGGATGATTTGACTGTCTTTGACTCTGGGAATTCTGCTCCACTGGATCAAGTAGCAAGAGTACTTCACTGTACAGCAACTGTACTGGTATCTAGCATGTCTATATCACCAGTAAGGACACACAATGTCTTAGAGCCACATTACTCTGGCACTGGTAGCTGTTTGAGGCACAATCTCCCCCATTTTTGGAGATGTCAGGAACCTTCACAGGTGTTATCTGGTGGGTAACAAGTTGGTTCTGGTGGTTGGATTGGTGGGTGGATGTTGTTGAGACTGTGAATCTTCTGCCAGCTCTTCAGAAAATATACATCCTGTCAAGAAAATAACTCAACATTAGTCATCATCAAGAGGGTAACATCTTGACAGGAAAGACAGAGCAAGCATAGTCATCAACTCCCATCTGCTGACTCCTCCCTGCTCTCCTGTTTCATTCCTCAGATTGTCTCTCCAGACCAAAAGACATAAGTCTCCTATATTTATCTGTCTGTTTAGTGCAAGAGAAGGCAAGTCAGATATGCAGTGGAGATAGATAAAGTGGTCTAACACATATATCATCTCCTCCTATCCCCCTCACTCTGCACACAAACACCAATATTTACTGTCAGTACCTGCATTCACTAGTTTTCCCAACCGCCCCAGCACTCATTGATCTGGGTCAAGCACACACATACTTTGATTAACACAGCCCTGACCCAATTCTGTCCCCATCTCGTATGTACCGATTCTGTAAGTAGTTTAAAACGTACACAATTGTAAGGGCATTAAATGTTTATCAGTATGGGTGGTTTATTGAGGGCATAAGCTATTTAGTCTGTACAGTGGAAGATCTACGTTCGAATCCGCTACTCTAGCGATCAAGAATGGTAGAACTAAGTGAGATCACACAGCCGATATGGATTTCTCTACAGCAGTGACTACTTTACAGACAACATTCTAGGTACTCGTAAACTATAATTAACTTACCCAAGCATATGTAAAACTGAGATCTTTCCAGATTGCCTTGAAAATTTAAAGTATACAGGCACAGATTAACACATCTGGAGGCTTGAGAAGCTGGCAAGGAGAATGGCGTCAGTTAGACATTTCAGGCGTTGGTACAAAAGAAGTTCCTTGTATACTGGGGCAAGGAGTAAATCGGTTTCCAAGAAACCTCAATTAACTCCCTAAATATATCCCCAAAAGAAATACATTTAAAAGTGGAGTTTAGTTAAAGTAACCAGAAAAGGCAGACATAATAATGTTGTCCAATACAGGCCTATATATATAGATATAAGGGACTATATATTTCTGGGCGAGTCCAAGTTTGAATTTTGTGCAGATTACAGGTAAGACAGGTTATCAGCCTTACAGACCGATGTGTAATGACTATCATTTCACGACACAAGGACTACAGCGTCCCTCACTCTGGACGCGTCGTACAGCTGAACAGGACGACTTTATCTATCTATCTATCTATCTATCTATCTATCTATCTATCTATCTATGTGTCTGTCTGTCTGTCTGTCTGTCTGTCTGTCTGTCTGTCTGTCTGTCTGTCTGTCTGTCTGTCTGCTGTCTGTCTGTCTGTCTGTCTGTCTGTCTGTCTGTTTGCATGGTCTAAGTTGTCTATCTGCGTGTTGGTAGGTTACTTATGTGTTCATCTGACTGCATGAATGTCAACTTGTCCTATCTATGTCACATGTAAGTCGGTCGGTCCGCCGGTATTATATCAGTTTGTGTCTACCCGTCCCCTGCCCTATGCACCCAGCAGTCGCCACGTGGAATCAGACAACATCTGTTCTGGCTATCATTGCTGTCGTTATGGAGCCTTGCTTCCAAGCCAACGCTGACGTCACGCACATAGTCACCTATAATTATATCACGTACATCGGCATTGCTGTTTCTTTTTTGTTCACGCCACAAACACAATAATCACACGATTCATCGTTCCGTGTCAATGACGTTTTTGTTTTC
>CAJHNH020003687.1:47500-60449 GCA_905116865.2 Candidula unifasciata
GCAGGAGGAGAGGCCAGAGTCCGAATTAACCATCCAATGTGCATGAAGATATGCAACAGCGCCATTTGGCTTAGAGCATGGAAAAGAACATATCCATATCCCTGAACCAAAGAAATGCAAATTTGAAACTATGCTCCAATTACAGTATCATCGCATTAATAAATTATGCTAGCAATATCCTTTGAGAATGGTGATGAAGAGAATTAAAGGAAAACTACAATAAGAGCGACATGATGCAGAAGCGGGTGCTCAGTGTTTTCCCAGTGAAGTCGCAGTCATAATACTTATGTATAGAAGCTATGCAAATATCATCATCTTTTAGCTCGTCCTTTGCATTAACTCGCTCCCAACATGTACCGCGGTTTGTTTTTGTAGCCTTTGTCAATTTGTATTTTTGGTGTATTACTGTGGGAGAAAGCGGATGCAAATTTCGTAGCAAACACTTTCCGGGTCAGTGAATTTGCTGGATATTGTCATGACACTCTAAACTTAAAATAACATTATACACGTTTAAGTGGGTCATAACATGTGTGTGCCGGGAACATGTTCTTTATGTCATGTCACTGACGGATTCACATCAGCAACCATGTGTAGTGTGTTGTTGTATTTCTGGGAAGCCACGATATCGTAGTGCTTAGAACTTTTGGCGGACTGCATGTGCTTAAAAGTTGGAGTCCTCTTCAAGGAGATTTCATTTAACTGTACCATAATTCTCATCATTTTCCGCGCTATATGCGTTCCAGCTTTTTTAAAAATAAATTGTATCAACAACGAACACGTACCAGCATATGAAAAATATAGCTTGATACCTCAGTATCTACATCATACCCCTTGCAATACGGTGTGTTCAAGTGTGTTAGTACTGTGTTCGTGAAGTTATTTTTCTTTTTATAAAGCTACTGGTGTTCTCGATCAGTTTTAAAAATGTTTGTGTACATTCCCGAACACATGACAATTCTGGTAACAAAGCCTGCAAAAGCGGAAGATTGTAGTGGTTCGGTGACATACCATACCATGGCCTACTAGCAACAACAACAGTTACAACAACAACGGTTCATACATGACCAGATTAGTTGTTGATATGTGACACTTTCCCTTTGTGTTGGACAACATTTTCCTCCCAAAACAGTTGTTAACCTACCCGGGATAGTAAATCACAAGTGAAAGTATCAATCTAATTTCATAATCATCAGCATTGTAGCTGGGACTTTGCAGAACGACGCTCACATCATAGTCTGAGGGCACGAGTGCATTTTTCCTTGTTTGCCTGTCTCGTGCATGCTGATGCCCACACATTATATGGGATAGCAGATGATATACTGGTAGTTGAATATAGATGAGGCAGAACAAAGAGACCGATTGGAACAAAGTTGCTTCATGTCACTTCTCTTTGACAGAGCAAATCACTCAAGTAGAACGTTCTAAACACTTTATAGGCAACTTGAATGGGTGGCACAGGCGGATGCTCAAGGAATAACCTAATGTCGGCTTTATTTATTAAACATTTCCTAGGGACACGTACTTGCCAGTTTTCTTATGTTCTGTACCAGTCATGGAGGCTACTGTAGGTTTGTCACAACCAGGCTCATCGGGCACTGATAATCCCTCATACAAGACAACGAATTGAAAACAAAAATTAAATCAGAGAAAACACTTGACAAGTAAAATAAACACAACTTGGGCGCGAACAGTTTCAAATGTGCTTTATACACATGACTCCATCTTCACGCCAGGAGCTATTGCATTCCCATTGGACCAGTCAAATACCTCACAGTTGATGTCATCAGTCGTCCTAGTTGTCTTATAGCTGCCAGATTGATAGAAAAAGAGCAAGAAGAGGACAAAGTGACAAAGAGATAAAAACTTGAATGTTTTTGACAAATGGTTCGGACATGTCAATGGTGCGATGTAACTCTATGATGATGGTAGGATGTCAGATAGCACATACATCATGAGATTGCGATGAACATATATAATAGCTTTCAAGGAAGAAACATGGCTGATTGATTGGGTGCACGTTGTCAAGATGACAAAAGACTCCAGCGTACGACTTAGCTTCCACTGTTGTGTCTTCATGATATACTCCATGTCTTTCTTGTATGACTTCATAGCCATGGACTCGTGGGATTACAGCTACATGGGGAGGTTGAAATTTGCCACATTCTGGAACGGGTTACTTCACGTGCTGTATTCTGCTGTTTGTGTTGTTGTGGACATCCAAGACAGAATGGTAGCTGCGTGCCCATCGCAGGGGTCAGTAAGGCGATTACAGTGTGCTCGCGACACTTTCCATACTGCAATCATCTTTCCCTTTGGAACATTTTGTGTTCTCTCATTTTGGGGACTTTATTTCAAAGACAGAGAACTTGTTTATCCCCAGAGACTAGACTCTGACCTCACATGCTCTATTATCTTCAGTGAGGAACAAATAACACGCTGGAGGGATGCCATCAACTTTGGAAGAAAAGTCAATAGTCTAGTCATAAAACACAGTCTTACCTTTATATTTACACTGTGCGACAAAATCTTAGTTCATCATCGTTATCCGCCATTTCTGACCGGCATATGCGTCTCCGAGTGTTTTCCTTTGTTCTACTGTATTCTGCTTTGTTATTTGGGATTTCGCCAAGGTATCTGGGTGTATCCCTTCATGAGATACCTGGACATTCCAGCAAGGTTTATGGTCATTTTATTTGGCTTCGTACCCATTGCAATTTTTCATGTCATTGGGAAATATATTACCTCTTTTATCTGGCGTGGGGCAGTCAAGAGGAAAGGCATTTAACCTCCAGCCGGCGCATGAACAGTTAGACTTTTTGAAGCTCAAATACTTTATTGTTAAAGGATATGTTTGTGTGTTTGTTTATTCGACAGATCAACATCGTGCCTCCCATAAGTGTTCCATTCTACTTCTAACTCAAGCCCGAATCTGAAGAATCCAATCTCAGTGCACAAACTCCGTTGCACCGGCGAGGATCTTGCCTGAAATACTTTGGGTAGATTAATCACTTAAAATTTTGTCCGGCAGCACCGCTAGACTTCTCTTTTCGATATCCAACTGCCAAAGGATTTTTTACGTGCCCAGTAATACACACGGGCGTCCAGATATCAGGAGACATTACTAGCAGTTCAAGTGGAAAAAAAAATCCATCCTTCACCGGGGCCTGAACCCGGGACCTTCGGCACTGAAGGCGGACACCATACCTCGAGACCACTCAGCCCCCTAAATAGTAGGCTAAACAGCAACCCTGTTATAGGTTATAATTAGCGGTTGCCGCTAGTAGAGGGGCTGGATGCCGGCTTGTAGACCTACGCAAGGTTCATTTTGTTGTTCTTGTTGTTGAAATAATTGACCATGGGTCCAAGCTTAAAGTGGTTACCAAGAAATGCCATAAACAACGAAGAAGGCCAGCGTGAGGCCGACTACATCATCAGTCAAAGACCACTCGGTCTATGACACTGTGAGACTAGGATAATATGACTGATGAGCCATTGATGTATAAGTCCCATTACTTTGTATTTCTTCTTTGTAATAAGCCTTTTGTTATTTTCAACGCGTCTTTAATTGCTACAGTCAAAACAGATTGGTTAGAGTTGATGGCATTATGTTTTACTTTAAAAAAAAAAATACAGTTGTGTACACAAGACTCCAAGTTATTGGAGATGGTTGCAAGTGAACCATTCCAGTTATTTTCACATATCATAACATGATGAAAATCTCAAGATATATTTTCATCATCATATCTCCTTTTAACAGTGGCTTGATAATGTGTATGACATTGTCTGAACCACTTTCTTCTGCAAATCTTCACTGTCGATAAACAGCTTACAATGTATCGCGTTTCTCCCTTTGAATCTTCATAAATTTCCTCTAAGTAGCAGCGCTGTCACATGTCTGATGATCCCCACAGTTTACTCGATGATTTAAATAAACTGGTAAATGTTAATATTGTGATTTAACAATCTCCCAGGGCCTTAGTATCCTCCACCATGATATTGATTAAAGCAGGTAGCCCTTTCTTCTTCATATGTGTTTCTTGATAATCCAAGAGCATGGGGACAAACACCCGTTTCTTGAATATCTGCACTCGGCCTATTAGTTTCATGTAGCTTCTATACATCTCATTTTCACAGCCGATGGAAACTAGACAGATAAATTAGCTCGAGATGTGCCAAAGCTAAATCAAGTAATGGGGCAACTATCTTCCCTGTTCACACACAAGCAGATACCTCGGACTGCAAAAGTGAATCTTATCAGGACTATATTTTGGCCAACACTATGCAGTCAGTGCCAAACGTGGACACTTACATCCTTAATGAACTTAAAATTGTGATAACAGAGATAAAATGCATTAAAAGAGCTGCAGGAGTTTCAAGGAAAGACTGAATAAGAAATCACGAAATCAGACGAATGCTAGAAATAAAGCTAGTCTTACAGGGTATCAAATAACAAAAAATGAAGTGGTTTGGATACCTAACACGAATGCCCTGGTACTGTCTGCTACAGCGAGCCACACTTAAACATTACAACTGGTATAGAGTGATCAGAAGCCCTCGGAAAATATGAAGTGATGGCGTTAAGAACAGCTTTAGAGAAATGAGCATTAATCTTAATAGTGCTGTTGACAGAGCTCATCAACGAACGTTTTATATATCAACCCCCCCCCCCCCCCCCTTTTCCCCCCGACACTTTACTGAAGTACACAGTGGAAGAGAAGAAGAGAAAGAAGAAGCTCCTATACGAATGTTTCGTTGGCGTATGTGGCTTAGAATTAAGAACACAGTAGATTCTCCTACTTCTTCACCTTCACTGGCTGTATAGTCCGGCCGACAGTTCTCTTAGATTCTCCTAATTCTTCACCTCTCACCGGCTGTATAGTACGGCGGACAGTTCTCTTAGATTCTCCTACTTCTTCACCTTCACTGGCTGTATAGTCCGGCGACAGTTCTCTTAGATTCTCCTACTTCTTCACCTTCACTGGCTGTATAGTCCGGCGGACAGTTCTCTTAGATTCTCCTACTTCTTCACCTTCACCGGCTGTATAATCCGGCGGACAGTTCTCTTAGGTCGTCCCCTTCTGGACTTTAGTCTTGCTTCAGAATTTGAGTGTTGTGTGCACATCCGTTTAACAGATCTGACTTTTTCAAATACATTTTTTTTAACAGACTGTTGATTCCTTTCCTCTGGGGCAGATTCACCCCAACGTCGAAGAAAGCCATCGGTTAGTCGACTCTTGCGATGTCCATGATGGGGGACAGTGGGTCTGTTTCCCGCTCCCCCCCCCCCCTTACAGTTGGGCCCCAGAACCGACACGGGGAGTTGATTAATTCCGACACACCTGATTTAATTCAGCTGCATGTTAGAATACCTCTTTGTTTTTTATGTCGACAATGGTATGAGCGTCGATTCATCGCCCAGACGTCAGTGATAAACTACTGTATATAAACCTGACCAGTAAAATGACAAACAACCAACACATGCTAGTTTACTGTCTTACACCGTCTTGTAAGGAAAACACATTTAATGTATATCTTGTATTTGGTAATTATAATTTTTTTATACGAATACTATCTTTCTGCTCACTGATGTTAAGCTTCCATGAGTATTTCATGTTTCTTAGCTATTGGTATTTTTATGTTCATAAATAATGTGAGGAAACAAGATTTCAAAAGGATAAACATTAATCAGGGAGTCCAAAGATGCTGAAATAGATTCTGTCCATAATGTGGAGCAGATGGCATAGGAAAGAACGGAATGATGAACTAGCATGTGAGCTCTTTAGGACGCATACACGTTACCGAATGATGAAGATAATGATGATAACTATTGTGAAGAAAAAGCATCTTTCTACAATGTTGCAGTACATCCAGTCACCTCTAATTCAGCCAGATTCATCAGTCTCATGTATTGATGTTATACTTCTATAAACTTGATAACAATATTTCCTAGCTTCCTAGTCTCGTCTCCTCAAAGTTTAAAACGTATTTATTACTTTCATGCGATTAAATTTACAAAAGAGGTAAATGTGATTAGTGTTTGTGAGCTTATTTCATGCATCCCCGTGTTGATTCTGGGGCCCTATTGCTGGGGAAACAAGCCTAGGCCCACGCTTACCGAAAAGCATGTCGTAAGAGTCGACTAAGTGGGAGCTTCCTTCAAAGTCGGAGTGCGTGAAAGGCAAAAATCAAGCAGTCTGCATAAAAACGTGTCAGATCTGTAAAACGGAAGTGCACGCAGCACTCAGGTTTTGGAACAGCACTAGAGTCCAGAAGTGGAGAAACAATCAGTTTTCTCCTGAGTTTACAGCCGGTGAACGCGACGAAGAAAAGGAAGAAGATATTATTTCATGCAAAATATTCTAATGTTGACCAAAAAAGAAAAAGTATTATCTTCATGCAATTATATGTGTACTTAAACATTATAATTTCTTCATTCTAAATAACTCTCTCTCTCTCTCTCTCTCTCTCTCTCTCTCTCTCTCTCTCTCTCTCTCTCTCTCTCTCTCTGCCCCTGTCTCTCTCTCTCTCTCTCTCTCTATATATATATATATATATATATACATAAACATTTATATATATATATATATATATATATATATATATGTGTGTGTGTGTGTGTGTGTGTGTGTGTGTGCAAAGTATAGTATCATGAGAGGATAGATGGGCACGTCGAGGAGAAAGAACCAGAAATGCGATTGTTTTTATAAAACGAGTTGCTAATTCTGTATCACAAACTACGACATAGACACATACCCCAAGTCTTCATAATCCACCGTGTGCTATCAACAAGTAAATAAAAAAAAAATTTTTAAAAATTTGAACAAAAATCTGGAAATGAAATATAAACCAAGATTTAAACAAATATATTGATAACCGAGAAACAACATTCAATTAAAGTTCACATTTGTGGTAAACAAACTTGAAACCTTAGCTGAGGATAAGAGCGATGCCAGGAAAAGAAGTGTTCCTGAAATACTGATGAAGAAGACCTTACTTAAATAAAGTAGAAGCAGACAGAAGTAGTTAAAACTGGACATAGTTTATCTCAGGGAATCAAGAAAGTTGCAATGAATTATCTCTTCGGCAGTGTTTCCCAATGTCCCCTTTTCAGCGAAAGAAATCTCCCAGCTCGCCCTCTCGCTGTAAGGGTTATCATCATCATGTGTCACGCCGAAAAGCTTCCGCGGTTATCATAACACGGATCAGCAGAATCACGGATCGGATGGTGCTTTAGGGGGAAAAAAAAAATTAAATTGCATGGTTGATGTTGTCCTGTTTATAAGAGTGTGAGATGTTTTGGAAGACATGTTTTACATATGTGAACATGGCAGCTTTTTCTTTTGTTAAGCTGGCGCTCAGTTCGAAGGAGGAGTCTGCTTTTGCTCTTAAGTTGGTGCATTCTTCTCCTGCCGATGCTGAGTGAGCAGTTGTGTCCTCGCAATGTTGATTCGCAATAAGGTGTATAAATCCATCACTAAAACCATCAGATCAGACAAATACAAAAAACTACGACACTGAGCTACAACCTGGTACCAGTGAGACGACAAAGGAAGGAAGAAGAAAAATTTAGATTCGCCCACCTCCTTTTTGCATTTTCCTTACTAACACTGTGTGTATAAATATGAGTCCAAATATTGGAGGGAAATCGATTTCTAAGTAGGTAAAGGGGAAAAGCTCTTTGTTCTGACTATGGTCTTTATGGAGATGATTCCTGGAACTACCAGAACTATACTGGATACGATTGGAGAGTTAATCATTAGTTCTGGTGTGAGAGCTTTAAACATCCTTATGTCAGTTTTTGTATTTTGCTATTTTATGTCAAATTTTTCCTTTCCAAACGATTAAAGCATGTTCTTGATAGTTTTTTTCTTCCTTAAATCTATGTTTCACTATATTATTTGCAAGCCTTCTAAGCTTTTTAAACTAAGTAATGAATTTGCACTGCCCATGCATTCGTGTTTTTGTACTGGCACCCTGGTTTCTTCTATCCAGATTTTGTTTTTATTACTGTTGTATGCCTTTTGATTGGATTGGATTTTCTTTCTCTGGGTTTTGGCTTTCAGTAGAGCCTGGTGTCTAATTTAGCTCGGATAACAGAAAATATACTGTTTCAATCAGTTTTCTGTTTCAATTTTAGAGTGATATGACTACGTATGACTGTGGTCTCTAGAATCGTCTTGTTATCACAAAATGTCAGACGGCGTAACCAGACCTGTTATTGTACAATGTGCTAATGGCTTCGGACACAGGAGTGCATAGGGGAGGAAACTAACCTTGCTTATACTAGAGCTGGGAAATGCAATTTGAAAACAGTAATGGCAGAGCAGACCAGGCCCAACCGTTTGCAGTGTGTCACCGAGTGACGCTCAGACAAAATTACGGACATATCTTTGCTTTTTTTTTATCTGTCATTTTATGCACATTGCTTTGTTCCCAACTGTTTGGTGGCAACTGTCCTTTTGCGTGAACAAGGCATGCCGGGCAAGGGTTTATGCTCTACGGGCAATGCCTTGTTTCTACAATAATGCAAATGTTTTATACATGAAGATGATATCTTTTGTCTCTGGTCTTAATTAGCTGTGACTTGTACGCCTTTCCATAGCACAGTGTAACACTATTTTGGGAACGAGAGAAGGTCAGTTAAAGTTTTAGACCTTATTTGTGGGGAGTCCGATTCTCTACTTTCTACGCTGACTTTTGATGCGGACACGAGGCCCGGCTAGAGACTTGCTATTCACAACATTTGATGTTAACTATGTAAGCCACGATTTACCTTGGCACTTATACGTTTCCCTGCGAGACCTCCTGTCTGTTTCAGTGATTGAACAACTGAACAATCTGTTTAGCTGAAGATGCTATCTGTTTAAACTGTGTCAGATCGTTGGTACAGAAGGTTTATTATTTAAAAAAAAAATTATGTCGTTAGAAACTTGTGTTTGTAGAACAAGTTTCAGCTTAGTTCATCATTCCAGTAAGTGTCCAAGCTTAGGAATATTCAAACAAAACTATATAAACAAAACCCATGACCTCTATAGAGAGTGATCAATCTGATCGGTTACAATTTAAAATTTCTTTGTTCAATCTGAAAATTAAGCAGTTTTAATCTGCTATAGCACATTGAGAAAGGTATAACTAGTTTATCACAATGGTCTATCTATCATCTATCTATCTATCTATCTATCTATCTATCTATCTATCTATCTATCTATCTATCTATCTATCTATCTATCTATCTATCTATCTATCTATCTATCTATCTATCTATCTATCTATCTATCTATCTATCTATCTATCTATCTATCTATCTATCTATCTATCTATCTATCTATCTATCTATCTATCTATCTATCTATCTATCTATCTATCTATCTATCTATCTATCTATCTATCTATCTATCTATCTATCTATCTATCTATCTATCTATCTATCTATCTATCTATCTATCTATCTATCTATCTATCTATCTATCTATCTATCTATCTATCTATCTATCTATCTATCTATCTATCTATCTATCTATCTATCTATCTATCTATCTATCTATCTATCTATCTATCTATCTATCTATCTATCTCTCTATCTATCTCTCTATCTCTCTCTCTATCTATCTATCTATCTCTCTATCTATCTCTCTATCTATCTCTCTATCTCTCTATCTATCTCTCTATCTATCTCTCTATCTCTCTCTATCTATCTATCTCTCTATCTATCTCTCTATCTATCTCTCTATCTATCTCTCTATCTATCTCTCTATCTATCTATCTATCTATCTATCTATCTATCTATCTATCTATCTATCTATCTATCTATCTATCTATCTATCTATCTATCTATCTATCTATCTATCTATCTATCTATCTATCTATCTATCTATCTATCTATCTATCTATCTATCTATCTATCTATCTATCTATCTATCTATCTATCTATCTATCTATCTATCTATCTATCTATCTATCTATCTATCTATCTATCTATCTATCTATCTATCTATCTATCTATCTATCTATCTATCTATCTATCTGTCTATCTATCTGTCTGTCTATCTATCTGTCTGTCTGTCTGTCTGTCTGTCTGTCTGTCTGTCTGTCTGTCTGTCTGTCTGTCTGTCTGTCTGTCTGTCTGTCTGTCTGTCTGTCTGTCTGTCTGTCTGTCTGTCTGTCTGTCTGTCTGTCTGTCTGTCTGTCTGTCTGTCTGTCTGTCTGTCTGTCTGTCTGTCTGTCTGTCTGTCTGTCTGTCTGTCTGTCTGTCTGTCTGTCTGTCTGTCTGTCTGTCTGTCTGTCTGTCTGTCTATCTATCTATCTATCTATCTATCTATCTATCTATCTATCTATCTATCTATCTATCTATCTGTGTGTGTGTCTGTGTGTGTGTCTCTCTCTATTAGTATATTTTATGCTAAGACAAATATATATTTTTATACATATTGTGCATTAACAGAATCGATAACATAACAACAGCAACAACTAGAGGTATAGCGGTGGGGTTGAAGGGGGTGCAACTATATTTTGCCTAATTTCAAATGTCAATATAACAAACAAAATTAGTTCTTACGGGCTGATTAAACGGTGCTTGGTTAAAAAAAAAAATATTATGTAGTATGTATTCTCCTCTCGCTACTTCTCCCCTCATCGTCTCCCTCTTTCTTGATAAACTATTCACATTTCTAATAGACACATGAATGCATCCATTTACAAGTCCTAACATTTTTCTAAACACTGTTATCAATATTTCTTCTTTTTTTTTTTTTAGCACCATCCTCTTTAAGTTAACTCGTCTACCCATTCTGTCGTGTTATACAGCTCTCTGATAACTTTGCAGCTTTGACAAAACAATTTACACTGTGTCTTAGCTAGCTCAAAGTTTGATCATAATCAATCATAAATAGTTTCCCATGGACAAATCTTCTTAGTTTGTGTTCCTTTGAACACATAATGAACTAGTGTTTTTATTTACTTTGCATATGTATTTCGTCTCCAACCGAAACATTACTTCTGCAATCAAAAATCAATACAAGCTTTCTGATGCGATTACCTTTCTGCGGCACTCTGGGTGCTCCAGTTCAAACCGATTTATCATATTGCAAAAGTGCTAGAAAAAGTCACTTAGGAAAAATGAACGTAGACATGTTTCTCAAAGTAGTTCATAACGATCAGCCCTTGGTCTTGTAGGAAAACATCTGCGTGCTGCCAGGGCTTCAGAGGGAGGAAGCTGAATGTTGGTTAGTTTACCTTTACTCAGGGTCACGATGACTTTTAAGTAGACAACTGGGAAGTAAAACAACCAGATATGTCCTGTCTTTGAAGCCTTGCCGCAAATGATTTAACTAAATATGGCGAATGGGCCTTTCCAAGAGACACCCAAATAAATTAAACAACATAACTAAATAAAAACTATTCGAGCATTATACTGACATTTTGTGTGTCTGATAGAGAGAGACTTCGAGGAGATAGCTATAACTCTAGTAAACAAGATTGTGATCAGTGGCAAGAGTTTGGAGGTCAATGCAGAGGGTGGGGTGGAAGTGGTGGAGTACCAGAGACAAGAACTCAACACAGAAGAACTTGTTAAGTTCCAACGTGAACTGATGAAAGCTATGCAGGTGGAGAACTCATGAGAGGAAAAGTAATAGGTGATACATATTTGAAGTGCTCAGATCAAAAACATTTGTAGCAAGTGGAGTGAAGTAGAGATTTTGTTTCTGTGGCCAGCAGCGCTGTGTATATTTTTGACGATAATGTGATGTCTAACTTTTGGAAATGTATCCAACAAAGAAATAGACAAATGCCTCGGTCGTTTCTTGTGAAAACACCAGCCACCAACACAGCAATAGAACCACTTGCCAGGATTCAGACATGATGGAATCGGACTGTACTTCGAAGAAGTAGTTCTTTCTCCTCCTCTGTCATCTACTTTTGCCAGCAAATATCAGTGGTGAAATTATGTTGTGTATTTTATATTATACATTTTACCACACATAAATCTATAAATATGGTTATGGGACGGACGAACGGATTAACTGGATTTACATAAATTTCAATGGGAGAAATTGTTCGGTTCGAGAACATTTCGGCTCGCGACCGAAGTCAATATATTAAGTTCATGGCCGGAGGTAACACTGTATAGGTTTTTTGGAAACAAAGGTTAACTAAACTCCTCTATATAGGTTATTGCCTTACAGTTGTGAATCTCGTTGTCTCTTAGCAACTAATAGCCAGCTCCCACTGAACATGAGTCCATTGGATTCTCAGTAGAAAACATACAGCCAGACAAAGAACTGGCTACCCGTCTGTTTTGTCCTGTGTGTAAAAGTTTCCGACCCTAAACGCCTGCAGCAGTGTCTGCCAGCTGATTAAGTTTACTTGGCTGCATTTCTTTGCAAGTTTCACATATTCCCACAGCCATAGTACGCCCCTCGCCTGTCAGCTTCGAGAATGCACACAGTTAACATGAATATTTTCGGAAGTTATTATCATTCCTCAGCGACAACATTGCAGAGTCTGCACACTCAGCCAAGTACGAATGTCTTGAAGCGCGGCCAACGTTCTACTGACCCCAGCAACTTCTCAAATAAACCATGCCTGTCTGGTGTGTCTGAGGTGCACCTTCCGATGTTTCAAAAACGGCAAGCAAGCTGTGCTGCAAGGCCACTCTCAATGTTGTGCATTCATTTGCTTTATTCATATTTAGCTGTTCATTTTGACTTTGATATTTTCTAGGTATGTATAGCAGCTAAAATTGTCAGCGTAAGTATCTGGCAGAAATAGTTTGTCATACCTTCATGGACAAAAGGCCATTCGCTTTTATCCAGTATCAGTTGTTGATATACACTGTTTTCTTCCTGACTGTTCATCTGACAACTGAAAATGTATAGAATTTTTTTTTAGCCGAGCAAGTGAACTCACGCGCTCGTAGTACTGGTTTCCGGAACACCATTGTGTGAAAAAC
>CAJHNH020003688.1:0-60424 GCA_905116865.2 Candidula unifasciata
ACAATCTGTGTGTAATAAATGACTACAGTACTGTAAATCTGTGTGTAATAAATGACTACAGTAATATACAATCTGTGTGTAATAAATGACTACAGTAATATACAATCTGTGTGTAATAAATGACTACAGTAATATACAATCTGTGTGTAATAAATGACTAAAGTACTGTACAATCTGTGTGTAATAAATGACTTAAGTACTGTATAATCTGTGTGTAAAAAATAACACAATAATGTACAATCTTTGTGTAATAAATGACTAAAGTACTGTACAATCTGTGTGTAATAAATGACTACAGTAATATACATTCTGTGTGTAATAAATGACTTAAGTACTGTACAATCTGTGTGTAAAAAATAACACAAATAATGTACTATCTTTGTGTAATAAATGACTAAAGTACTGTACAATCTGTGTGTAATAGATGACTTAAGTACTGTACAATCTGTGTGTAAAAAATATCACAAATAATGTACAATCTGTGTGTAATAAATGACTACAGTAAAATACAATCTGTGTGTAATAAATGACTTAAGTACTGTACAATCTGTGTGTAAAAAATTACACAAATAATGTACAATCTGGGTGTAATAAATGACTACAGTAATATACAATCTTTGTGTAATAAATGACTTAAGTACTGTACAATCTGTGTGTAAAAAATAACACATCTTACAGAAAAGAAAGTGGACAATCATGACATCTTACAGAGAGCAAAGTGGACAATCATGACATCTTACAGAAAAGAAAGTGGACAATCATGACATCTTACAGAGAACAAAGTATAATAGATATCACATTAGGGGGTAAGTGTAACAAACCAATTGCACACAAACAAGCCAGTAAAACGGATGTACACGCAAAACTCAGGCCCTGGCACAAAGTCAAAGACAAAATGGATGAACAACCAGGACTTCCTGCTTACAGTCGGTGAACAAATTAGAAGAAGAAGAAATGAAGTGCTTCCTTTCAGGTAACAGTGTTATTCAGATTCTGTTACTTTTCTATGCTCATATTCACATTGATCTGGATTACTACAATTTTAATTTTCAATGCTTATCCCCTATACAGCTGTAGCATGCAGATTGCGTACCAAAATACACTATAATAGGACGTCATAAGGGTTACGTACTGTTGTTAGGAGATAGAGCTTGAAAAGTTGTGGCCAAGAAGTTCCAGAAGGCAGACGTGTGGCCTGGCCTGGTGGATCCCAGAGGAGAATTTTACCCCAGGATCTCATCATGAACATTGTCACAACCCTATTAAGTACAGTCAGTGTACCACACCGTAAGGTGGGCGTGTTGAGGTGACACCCCAGGGTTGACACAAAGGTCAGGGCCGTGACTGGTCAAGTCCGTTCTGTGATCGCACGGCGAAACCAGCGCTCAGGATAAAGCAAGAAAGACTGAACTGTGTTGTGGACAAACCCGCAACACGATGACTGCTTTTGGGACTGAGCTGGTGAACGGGGTCAAGGGACACGAGGTAGAGAGGACAGGACATTCGGTGTGCGTCGGTCAGGAAGAGAGGACGTTTAGGAAGACAGTTATAGTATTAAAGTTAGGATATATTTCTGTTAGTGACTGGATAGTTTATGTACAGTTTTGTGTTAGGATAGGATAGTTCTTGTGTAGAGTATTTATGTATATGTGCTGTGAGAGAGTGGCTAACCTTGACACTCTGACCCTGCACTAAGACAGAGACTGTGACAGTTTGATTGGGTCAGTGTGGCGATAGAAAAGAACGTATCTCGACGGGCTGTGGTTTGTACACCAGGAGGTTGCCTGTAGCACGTACTGGGGGACGAGGTGATTGTAAAGCCCGTTCAGCCAGAGGGTCCAGGCAATAGGTGGCCACACAGCGGGAAGTCAACTGTCTATGTATTACCTGTACTTCCAATAAAGATTGTCGTGTGTGCTCTGTGTGCGTTCGGGTTTAGTGTGTGTTAAAGGTTGGTCTGTCTGTCATAGGCCCATTTACGAGCCACGAACCAGCAAGGTCATAACAGAGGTCTGTGACAAACATCAGCTGCAATGCTTAACCTTAAAGAGGCATGTTTTGAGTACGAGGATTGGCAGTCAAAAGTCCAAGGAGGCAGACGTTTATTTCTGCAATGACTCTCTGGGTTCACTACAATGTCCTAGTGTGGCTTATCCTAATGGAAGATTTACCCAATGATCCCAGGAAATTCTGCCTGGTAGCTGGGGCATAACTGCCATTTCTGCAGTAAGCAGGATGATTTAATTTGGATGCTTTAGCTCAGTAGGACTGCTGGATAATTATGAAGTAATGATGTGGTCGTGTTTATCAGTGCTGGGCTGCATACTGACTTGTTGGAGAAACCGCCGATGCTTTAAGTTTGAGCTGTTGACCTATAGTACTTGATGACTAATGTTATTCGTGGATACGGAGGTAAAAATTCATCTATGTGAGTGCGCGGATGCTTTTGAGTTACATTTACTGTTAGGGTGTGTCATTTTGCACCTATCATGTGTTTCAATATTATCATTCAACTCAGTTAATTCGTCAATACATCAGTGTCGTAATAGGAAGCCATGGCTTGTTTGAGTAGATTAATGCTAAAGTTCTCTTGAAGTTGTTGTTTACATTGTTGGTGGGTTGCTCAGTTACCCAGTGGCATCAGGACTCAGGTTGGGCTCGAGGCCCTTCGCACCGTTCACTGTGGGGATCATACCTTAAGAGTTTCCACCCCTAAACTTGGTTGTTGCATTGTTATATTGATATTCAAGTCACTTTGGTTGCCTTTGATTCTGAAGTTGTATGCTTCTTCACTTCGGCTGCACTCACACACTTGCCAGCTATCTGGTGTTAGTCTTCATCTAGCCATTACCATTACATCATCGTCTGCACCCTACAACAGCAAAGTTGGTTCTACTGACTGACATTTATCTTTTCCTGCATTTCATTATCTTCATAAAGAAGCGGTTAGATTTCAAATCAAAACATGAGAAGTTCTGATACCTCCTCTGTAAGAATGTAGATTCTCCCTTCGACTCTTGGTGTCAGATAACACTGTTCTGCTTCAAGGCCTTGGATACTCTCCTGTCTGACAAGTTTATTTAACTTCTTCTTGCTGTTGTCCACACTGAGCTGCCGAATGAACTCTTCCCGTCTGTAGGCACATCAAGTAACACAGAATCAATTTACTGGTGTAATCTTTCACCCCATCCCCACACACGCATAAACATACATGTATGCACGCATGCACACATATTTATAGATATATGTGTATATAATGTGTGTGACAGAGAGAGAGAGAGAGAGAGAGAGAGAGAGAGAGAGAGAGAGAGAGAGAGAGAGAGAGAGAGAGAGAGAGAGAGAGAGAGAGAGAGAGTCTACAACTAACATTATATAACAGAGAAGAAAGAGACACATCAGCATACAGAAACCAAATCTGACAGGCAAGGGAAATGTCAAAAAAATATTTGATTGTGTGTGTGTGTGTGTGTGTGTGCACTGCGCGCACATGCGAATATTTTATAGAGATTGCAGATAAGAATGCCTAATGGTGGTCCAGGCAGAAGTTCAAGTCTCGGTTCTTTAAAATTCTGCTGATGGATGTGCAGTTATCTACACTGACCGATCCATCGTTCGACATATAGAAAGTACATGGGCTTTTATGATTCTAGTTCAAGGGAAAACTGTACAAGAAGATAGCAGGCCTTTTGCCTCAACTACAAGTAGTCTGACTATGGGGGTCATAGGGGTAATAAAAGCAATGATGTGGATAGGGACACATAATTTTTCCTATGCTTGCTTTCTAAGTGATTCTATAAGCATACTTATAAAGACAGAGATGGAATGGATTTGAAGAAAATCAGCTGGAGTCGCTGAGGAAATCTTGTCTGATAGGAATTAGTTTTATTTTTGTGCCAGGACACTCTGCAGTAAGAGGGAATGAATAAACAGATTGGCTTGCTGGCAATGGCAATGGTAGGTACAGGATAAGCAATGAATCAGGCAGACATTCTCAATGCTCTCAAAAAGTTGAATGTGAAATGAAAATGTAGTTTAGAAAACAGAGCATGCTGTTCTATGTAGCAGGTTTAGCAGGACTGATAAAACAAGTGCATCAATGATGACAGAAATTATGTTGAAAAATAAAGGGACAGTTTTGAAGTTGTTTTCATTTTGATTTTTTTTTTTTTTTAAACAACCATTTGTGACACACTTAATGACTTCCCCTCGTATCAATGACCATGATAACTTTCATGATGATGCTTATGATAGTAAGGACCAAGATAAATGTCACGATGACACTGATTATACTTATGACTATGATAAGTGTCATGATGATACTCATTATATTAATGGCCATGATGACTGTCATGACACTAATTATATTAATGGCCATAATGACTGTCATGATGATAATTATTATATTAATGATCATAACTGCCCTCGCGATACTCATATTAACCCTCTTAGCACGGACGGGCTGATTATTGGCCGGCGGATGTCTGGCAAAAAACACGGAACGACCGATCATCGGCCCGATCGTGTTTCGCCTCGACACTCTAAGAAATCTCCTATTTTGAAACACTGAAAGTGTTTATTTTATATTCACTGCTGTATTAGCTTTACACATGGCAACTTTCGAGTGTTTGGTATCGAAGTGAAAATTGTTGTTGAATTTTTTAGATAGTGACCTGAACCGCTAAAAGTATGTCTGACTCGTATGTTTCTGCCCCTAAACTTGATGTTGATAAAACATTTGAATCAAGTGATGACACTATTTCTGTTGATACTGATGCAGGATCTAGTGTTAGTAGTAATAGTGGGGAATCAGATGGGGACGCTGTTGTGTTCAGACCACAGCCCAACCATGGCTCAGGGTATACCCACCCGAAGACGTTGACACTCCGGCACATCCATTTCTTGAGCTGACTGATGGTCAAAAACACATGTCACCTAAAGATTTGATTGCTGTTTCATATATATATATATATATATACCTGTTTTTGACTATTTAATTGCTTACAACATTTGTAAAAAGGCCAAATATAAAAAAAATTTCAAAAAAAATAAATTTTTGTTTTTAGTTATATGTTTCATGCATTGAAGTTGAAATTTCACATTCTAATTTTCTATTTTTAGATATGCAAATGAGATAATTTGCATATACATCAATTAATTTTAACGAAATTGTGAAAATCATGAACTTCAATCTATATCCTTCAAATAAATATATCATTTCATGGGGGTCAGAATAACAGTAATGTGTCAAAAAAATAAAATAAAATTATAACCAAATTTACTGAAAAAATGCTCCGTGTTTTTGGCTAGACATCTGGAAAAAAAACTTCCCGTGCTAAAAGGGTTAATGACCATAAGTGTCGTGATGATACTCATCATATAATTGACCAATATGATTTATAAGTAAATACTACATGAAGATCAATGCAAACAAAACTGAAACAATGCAAGTTAGTAGAACCCCTGGCCCACTACACACACACAGCTGAATGGTTCTAGTCTGAATCAGGTTAGGGCGTTGAGATATCTAGGAAGTATGATCATGGAAGATGGGATAATTGACAGAGAAATGGAACCAGATGTTAGAAAGCAAGTGCACTTATATACCAATTGTCACCATTATTAAGACATCCAAGCATTAGTATGAGTGTAAACAGACAGATTATTAAAAGCATATTCATTCCAAAATTAAGCTACCAGTGCCAAACATGGACACTATCTAAAGCCCATATACACAAAATTACCACCTGCGAGATGAGATGCTTAAGAAAAGCAGCCATCCTTATCATCCGAGATCGAGTGAATAATGATACTATCAGACAAATGTGGGAACGACACCTTGTACTAGATTCATCAAGTGGTTTGGCCATCTTGTTAGAATGCAGCAAGATCAAATACTGTCACAAGCACTACATCTCAGAAGATCAGCTACAAGAGCAAGAGGATGGCCACGGAAAGCATGGATCGACAACATTAAAGACACTCTACGCCTTCATGGCATGACAATAGCCAGTGGCAGCCAGCATGCACTGGATCACACATTATTCCTCCCGACAACGCTTAACGGCAGAAATGGTTTATGATGATGACTGTTATAATGATACTGATAATGTTATAGTTATAAATATGATGGTGTTAAAACAGTTGCCCTGATGTCATCCATTAATTGAATAATTTTTTTCTGTGTGCCTACTCTCATCATGGACTAAATGTGTTTATTTCATTGTAATTTAATCTGTATGTTTACTATCATCATGTCCTCTGTGTTTATAGCTGTGATATCATCTGTATGTTTACTGTCTCCATGTGATCTGTATGTTTACTGTCTTCCTATCATCTGTATGTTTACTGTCTTCCTGTCCTCTGCATGTTTACTGTCTTCATATCATCTGCATGTTTACTGTCTTCATATCATCATGTGTTTATTGTTTTCAGGTCAGCTGTATGTTTTCTGTCTTAAAGTCATTTCTGTTTCAATGTCATTGTTTGTTTACCATCAGCATGAACTATATCTGTTTACTGCCATCATGATGTCATCTGTGTGTTTAACGTTCTGATTTTAACTGTTTACTCTCATTCTTTATCTATTTACTGCCATCAAGAATATGAAATTCTAGATGAGACCAACAAAATAAAAGACACTGACCTCTTCAGTGACACAAGGCTCTGTCGGTGGCCTGACTTACAGTGCTTCTCCCCTAGAAAGATCTGTACAGCTTCAAAATGATTCTGCACTACAGTCGACAGTGCTGGACACTGCTCAGATGCTACCTTTCAAATAGATAAATGGTTAAACATTGATACTGCACTAAAGTCGACAATGATGGACATTGTTTTACTATAATCTTTCAACAGGTCAAGGCAACAAGTTAAATATTGATTAACTCTTCCAGACCGAAGTCCCGCTATTATGGGAATTTCCTTATCTGCCACTAAACAGGTGCCCCTCAATGTTGGTACTTGGCGTGCTACGTGAAAACAATGCGTAACAAACTTAAAATAACTAGCCAATCGTGGTCAGACTTTGTAGTTAGTCATTGCGAATTGCTGCCCACGTGTGTCTGGATTTTCTTTGTGTGGTTTGACGTTAAAAAATTCTGAAAATTCACAATAAAACGAGCAGCTGATGAACCAGGCACTTCAACAGGAAAGTGAAAGAGGTCTAGGCTTTTCACAGTCCAACAGGTGATCAATACTTTGGTTGATTCAGACTCTGAGCAGTTCGAATTTCGTGAAGAATACGTTCCTAGTTGAAGTGATACAGTCAGTGAGAGGTGGAATGATGAGGAGAATCTTGAAAATTATTGATTTGAAACTAGATCGATAATAAGAGAAGGGGGCGTGTCCCTCAAACAGCAACATCTGGTGCTCACTTTTTTAAACAAGGCCGATCTTTCTGGGTGGAATTGCATACAAAGGTGGAATATTGACACTAGATGAAAGGTAAACCTGTTTTCTACAATGTCTCCAAGTTTCAACTTATTCTAACAACTTGTTTGCATGTAACTAATAGTTTTGTATATCAAGTTGGCTTTTTGTGTGTTGATGTCCAGGAGCTCGGGTATAGGGGGCAGTTAGGTTCAGGGCCTTAGGTCTGGTAGGGTTAATGATGGACACTGCTCAACTGTAATCTTTCAAACAGATCAAGGTAAGAGGTTGAAGAATTATCAATGATGGACACTGCTTATCTGTAATGTTTCAAACAAATCAAAGCAACAGGTTAAAGAGTGATGGATTATGAACATTGCTCAGCTGTTATCTTTCAAATACATCAGCATTCTCAACCTGCTGGTCATGACCCTTTTTTGGGGTCAAATTACCCTTGCACAGGGGTCACCTAAGACCATCAGAACACACATATTCATTGAAGTTATAAAGGAAAATCATTGTTAGGGCGTCACCACAACATGAGGGAACTGCATAAAAGGGTTGTGGCATTAGGAAGGTTGAGAGCCACTGAAATAGATCAAGGCAACAGGTTAAGAATTATTGATGATAGACACTGCTCACCTGTAATCTTTCAAATAGTTCAGGGCAAGAGGTTAAAGAATGATTGATGATGGACACTGCTCAGCTGTAACCTATCAAACAATTCCAGACAAGAGGTGATGAGGATGAATAATTTAACTTTAATATATTTTATAAGTAATGAAAGGAAGGGCTATGTACAAATGTTGATGGGCGACCTTAATATCAAAACAGGATACACTATGTAACAGGGAGACATCATCACTTGTTTGACAGGAGGTAGTTAAAGTGACAGAAGTCAACAGGTTTTAGCAATCTGGACCTTCCTTTCTAGAACCATAAAGTGCAGAGAGGTATTCACACATGAATAACCTAGTTATATAAATAGTATCTGATGTAATCGTTGACGTGCCATATCAAAGAACAATAGCCTTATCATACTGACTTTCTAGAAGGCCATAGGACACCTGTCAATCCAATTAGTATATTTTGGTGTAGACAATCGGATGCAATTGAGATGTAATTAAAACATCCCACGTGAGAACGCACATAGTAAACAAGTTTAGCATACACAAATATAGAAGCAGTTAGTGAGTACAACAACAACACATACCATGCATTCCAGCACCTCAGTATAAATAATGGGTGAGAAACCACTTAGAAAACCTTTAGTCTACTAGACTTAGAAGAGGAGGGACTAGTAACATGCACCCTCAAAAAGAACCTTCAGCCGTTGAGACTTAGAGAACAAGGGACTAGTCTCAAGGACCCTCCCAGGTGTGGAGATGCCAGTTCAACACTAAAAGAAGAGAAGCCAGTCACATGGAGTCTCAAAGACAGTCACTAGAAACGAAACAATGAGTTACAGAGACAAAAAAACAAGATACATGAATCCATGGCTAACAGAGACACATTAGATATGAACACTATTGAAATGTTAGAGTCGACAATTAAGCCGTTAGTACCAGACAGCACTAGAGGCCAGGTGGTAGTTACAGACACTAGAACCAGTCAACAAAGTAATTAGAAATGAAGAACACAACGTGACTTTAAGAGTATATAACCACAGAGCTAAGACGGCGGCCATTCAGAATATCATTGATATTATTTGTGACATTGTTGAAGTATCACAATAAAAACAGTACAGAAGAGTTGTTTCCAGACATTTTATTATACAAGCTTCAAACAATGAATGGAATCGTTGAAGGGTAAAGGCACAAACAGCACAATCTTTATCTCGAGAACTCTTTCAGAAACAATGAATGGAATGAACAGAGATCTGTATTTTTGCTTTATTGGTTACACTCAAGTTTTTGATAAAGTGAAACATGAAGAAGTTATTAGAATTTCAGAAATCTTAAATGCTGATTACAATGATCTGAGAATTTAAAAAATTACATATTGGCAACAAGAAGTCCTCATAAGAACTGTTGACCTAGTTGGAACTTTTCAAAGCATTGAACAAGGCATGTCCTGTCACCTGATTTATTCAATCTGAATAGTGAAATAATAATTAGATCCATTCATGTTATGTTAGGAATAACATGTCTGTGAGCACACTACAGATAATCATGTCTGTAAGCACACTACAACTAATCATGTCTGTGAGTACACTACATGTAATTTTGTCTGTGAGTACACAGTAAATATAATTATGTCTGTGAGTACACTATGCACAATTGTATTTGTGAGTACACTCCTTATAAACGTGTCTGTAAGTCCACTATGTACAATCATGTTTCTGAGTACACTCCATATAATCATGTTTTTGAGTACCCTCCATATAATCATGTCTGTGAGTACACTATATATAATCATGTAAAGGTAAAGTCGGAAGATGTGAACCCACGTCATTGAACACGCTTATAAACCATATGTGCTTTGCCACCAGTAAGGACAGCTGATAAGAAACTGCCCGCCTGTGTTGCCGTCCGCACGCAACTCCGTAGCTACAGCAATGTTCCTCCATTTGCCCCAGAGTATTAATTCTGGTATCCATTTCCTAGAGGCTGGGTGAACAGCGGGAACCATCCAGTTTTAAACACAGGTTGTGGACTGCAGCGAGTTGCAGCTGGATTTGAAAGCGAGTCTCCTTTTGACTGAGCTAATGCGGCCACTTGATATAATTATGCCTGTGAGTACACTATGTAAAATCATGTTCGTGAGTGCACTACATGTAATTATGTCTGTGAGTATACTATGTAAAATCATGTCTGTGTGTACAATCCATATAATCATGTCTGTAAGTACTCTCCATATAATCATGTCTGTGAGTACACCATGTACAATCATGTATGTGAGTACACTCCGGACAATCATGCCTGTGAGTACACACTCCATATAATTGTCTCTGTGACTACACACTCCATAAAATTGTGTCTGTGACTACACATTCCATATAATCATGTATGTAAAGACAATTGATATAATCATGTCTGTGAAGACACTACATATAATCATGTCTGTGACTGCACACTTCATTTAATTATGTCTATGACTGCACTCCATATAATCTTGTCTTGTGAAGACACTCCATTTAATCATGTCTGCAACTTCAAACTTTATATAATCATGTCTGTAAGTACACTCCATTTAATCATGTCTTGTGAACACACTCCACACAATCATGTCTGTTAAGACACTGTATAATTATGTTGTGAACACACTCCACACAATCATGTACGTTAAGACACTGTATAATTATGTCTGTGAACACACTCCACTCAATCATGTCTGTTAAGACACTGTATAATCATGTCTGTAAACACACTCCATATAATCATGTCTGCACACTATATTTAATCTTGTCTGTGACTGCACTTAATGTAATCATGTCTTGTGAACACACTCCATTTAATCATGTCTGCAACTACATACTTCATATAATCATGTCTGTAAGTGCACTGCATTTAATCATATCTAGTGAACACACTCAATATAATCATGTCTGTGAACACACTCCACACAATCATGTCTGTTAAGACACTATATAATTATGTTGTGAACAGACTCCACACAATCATGTCTGTTAAGACACTGTATAATTATGTTGTGAACACACTCCACACAATCATGTACATTAAGACACTGTATAATTATGTTGTGAACACACTCCACACAATCATGTACATTAAGACACTGTATAATTATGTTGTGAACACACTCCACACAATCATGTCTGTTAAGACACTGTATAATTATGTTGTGAATGTGACGAAATGACCTCAGTGGTCTCAGAAGTTATATTGTGCTTAATAATTTCTTATGTTCAGAGAAGGACAAAGAATTAAAAGCAATAGACACTGAGCCTAAAATAGTTCTAAAACCACTACATGGGATTTGAGAATTGTTCAAACTGTGTTTCCCCTCTTAGCCAGACAAAGCAACCTTGCTTTAGGTAATATTACCTTGGCTAGGAATTCCTTTCTCATGTCTATGTCATAAATTTTATCTCCTGCCCAGTCTGTAGAGGCAAGTAAAGGGGGAGATAACTTCGTACCACACCTGATTAGCTCTCCTTAACCCGACTTTAGTGTCATAAAAAGTTACATAACACAGACTGAGTGGGGCCGTTTGATCAAACTGAAGCAGGGGAATTAGTGGTCTGATAGACATTTCTAGACAGGCCGGCGTCCAGCGTCTGAAAGTTTCACACATGATAGTGAAATTCTCAAGAGAACAGATGTTTGGCAATTAGGAATGTTTAATCTTGGGCAAGGTCGTACTGTAGGCTGTTCACTGTGAGTGACAGGCCCTTGATAGCTAGGTTGATCTAATAGGTACCTCAGAGGAGGGGCTTAGGTCATCTCCTTTAGGGTTGGGTATAACCTAGTAGAGGGTGGAGTTAACCTTGCAGACAGATAGGGGTATTAATAAGACAAGCCCTGGAATTTCTGTCAGAGAGGACAGGAGAGGAGAGAGATTCGCAGCCCGACAGCCAAGTCGCACACAGCTCTCTCTCGCTCGCCCGATACCGCCCGATAAAGCCACGTGTGTGTCTCTCGTTGCTTGCCAACTATCCATTCGTAGCCAGATTATCAATAGCTAGATACTGGTCAGAACTCGCTTGACATTCGGCTGAGTTTTGGCTCGACTAGACTATTGTTATTCGTCTGCGGGTGGGTTATTGGCGGCCCGGGAGCACAGCATTATTTGAGAGCCAGTCATACCAGCCAGCATTTTAAACGATTGCTAGAGAACTAAGGAGAAAGCACGCTTGGGTGTCCTTTTTAGGATACTCTAACAAGCCTTGCCGACTCCGAAGGGACCTAGCAATCAAACAGCAGCCCGATTAGAACAGCCTATTGCCAGCCACATCCACCATGGCCCGTGGCAAGAAGAACCCGATCCAGCGCCGTGACACCAGAGCTACATCGGCTTATAAGGAGACTTCACCTGACGTCGCACCAGCCCCTACGGTGCAGACGATGCCAACTTTGACTGACGTCCCTATCGAGACGCCAGCCACACCTACCCAGACGCCGCCAGCTGCTGATGGAGCCCCTGTCGAGACAACATCACAGCCAGAAGCCGCCCCAGTCGTGGCGCAGGGACCCACCTACACCCGCCCACTCAGGCAGCAGCAGCGACCGGGAGCCACCAGTCCAGAGATACTCCAGTGTGCTCGCGCTGCAACAAGGCGTGGCACACAGCCGCAGCCTGCCGCAGCAGCCTAGCTTGCAGGTACTGCTCCCAAGCACATGAATTTAAGGAGTGTCCCCTGGCCAAGAGGGACACTGACTTCAAAAAACCTAACCCGATCAGACGATGCTCGAACTGCGGAGGAGCCCACAGTGCGAGGTACCTGGGATGTCCGTACCTCAAGCAGATAAAGAGAGAGATGCATAATGCCGGACCCAGACACCAGCAAAGGTACGAGGCACCCAGACCGGACACAAGAAGAAGCCTACCCAGTCGCCCAGTCCAAAACAGAGCATCAGAAAGGAAGGAGATCACCGCAAGAGACCCAGAATTGATGAGCGCGCTAACCGACCTGAAGGCTGAACTGCAGAAGGTGAAGGTTATCGCCGCCGCCCGAGAGAGCAGAGACGCACGATTTGATCTCCCTGTTGCTAGGGGAGATTAAAACCTTGAGAGAGGAGAGAGCCACACAAACAAGACTGAATACCGAATATGCTAACCAAGCGCAATCAACTAAAGAGAACATCAATGCTCTATTCGCCAGGCTTGAAAACACCCAGATAGCAGACGATAAGCGCCGACAGGAAGAAGGGAGGAGAGAAGAAAGGAGCTGGCCGAACTAACTAGTGCACGCGAAACCACATACCGAGAAGTCGCCACACTTGTGCAAGTGAGCGCAGAGGCCGAAGCAGCCACACAAGCCATAAAGTCAGAACGTGCCCTGCTAGAAAAAGAAAAAAAACACCGCCAGGAATGCAATCAGCAGAGCTGACAAAAGCTCCTGCACTGACAAACTCAGAACAACGAAAAACCAGGCACAGATGACCGAGGCACCAGAGCACAGAGACCAGGGCACAGAAATGGATAGCTCGGAACCAGACTATGAATCTGAGCAAGAAACCGACCAGATATATTCCGATGAAGACACAGAAACAGTAGATACGGAAACGTCCCCAGCCGCAGACGAGGCCACAGCCCGTCCTGAAACAAAAGAAATAGTAATCCCCGAGGACATAAGCCAAGACGGCCTAAGGGAAATTGTGCAAACCTTCAACTCACATGAGGGTATCCCGCTCAAGATCAAATTCATAAAAGGCGAATACTATATCATCTACGACGACGACATATGGTCCAACAGCAATCTCGAATTCGACGACGAAAGCAAAGCCTACATGTCAAAACTGTACAGGTTCTACAAGCAGGTGGAAGGTGCCCAGGAGCGAATACAAGAGACAAAGAGGAGACAATGGACGCATAGAACACCGAACAGGCGCCGAAAGAATTAAGCAAGAATAACCGTTCAAATCCTACCCAGCAGACGAGCCAGTCCGCATCGAAAAACCACAAAGTCACCAGCCAACCAAAAATGACCAAGCCGCCATGACACCCCAAACCACGCCCACCGCTCCGGAAAGACCACTTGCCAAAAACCAGCCAGGCATGACCGATCAACAGCGACCGGCCTTCAGCCAGATAATCTCCCACTCTGCCGCGCCCGGAACTCGCTAATCGTCCTTCTCAGGACTTTTAGCTCTCCCCCACCAATGCAGCCTACTTCGCACCAAGACAAGCAAGAAAATCGGTAACCAAGGCACACTCAAGCGCCTTCAAGAAACAAAACGACCTAGAGTCAGCACATAAACAAGGACTTGATATAGTCACGGCTCAACCAGGAGCAGACTGAAAGAGTCAAGGAGTTTTGCAATTTTTGTTTTCTAAATTCAATTCAATTCAATTTCTGTCAGAATCGCTGCCACGAGCAAACAAACAGGTCGACCTTAGAGGTAATTCTAATGGTTTGATTCTAGTTGGCGATAGCTGGAAGTTTCCAGGTAAGCCTGTACAATTATTTTCAATCTTGTATACATAGGTTAGGGAGTTAGCTAAAATCTATTCTACCTTTTCCTAATTTGTCTACACATTCTGCTTGAAATAGTCCTTTGTGAGTATTCAGTATCTCAGTTAGGGAACTGCTAAACTATTTCTATTTCTGGTATGTTTGTGGCACATGTTTTTCAGTGTATGTTTTCATGTTTATAAAATAAGACTTGTATAATGAAATGTAATGAAATTATAATGTTTCAACCATCAACCAAAACATGAGTTTGGACTGTGGGAAATGATGCCCACATATGCAGCCATGCTGTTACATTTTGTGTGCCCACCATGTGCTCACCTAATGTGTTCACCTAAACAGGGGATTTATAACCCCAGGGGAAGAATCATGAGTGTATATTATTCACTGTCACTGAAAGATAATATTCAGGACAGCATGCACGTATAAAATGTTTGGCGTGTTCAGCACATAACCTGCGCCACATGTTTATGTCAAATCAATGTCAGCAAGTTGGAAGTCTGAGTGATGACGGACAACAGAAAGTCAACTATCATGACAGAACCTTAGAAGGAAGGCAGGATATGTGAGACGTCGATTGTGAGACACAAAGACCTTCAGATTAGACTGGAGAGAATGTGGAATATGAGGAGGAGTGATGAGATATAATGTTTTATTATATATTGTATTAATTGACACATGTATTCTTAGTGTAAGTCAAGATACTACACGTATGTGTGTGTTTCCATTATTGCAGCTCCCATGTGGGTGAGGATCAGTCTCTTCTGAGAACAGAAATAGAGGGTCATCACGGTCACGAGACTACATTGTGCTAGAACTCGGCCAGCTGAGAAACAGGTGGGAACCAGGGAACCAGGTGGAAGGACCAGGAGAACTGGGCGGAAAGATTGGAACAGCTAAGAAGGGACTCAACATGAGGACTCTCAGAGGTTCCACTTTCTAAAGTTATGTAACATGTATTTATGTAACTAAACACCACCATTATCAGTTACTCTAATCTTAGGTGCTCAGTTATCTAGCTGAAGCATCTCATTATCACCATACCATCACTATCTATTATAACAATAATGATGACTAATGTCATACTCTGATTGCTAGGCTAATAAATCAATTATATGGTCTTATCCTGCATCAGTTTTTATAATTCCAAGTGTGTCTGTTCTTACATGTTTAATTAAACTGTTAAGATAGAATAGCATTTGGTGGGGGCTCATTAAATAATAATAATAATTCTGTACCAAGAGAAGGTCGACGGATTGGGTCAACTGCCCTGTCTAGTGAATCATTCAATATAAATATATATATATATATATAGACATCTAAAACCCATTTCCTTCTCTTGTGGGTACCAAGTTCAGCTAAAGTTAATATAAATAACGAGCCAATATGGCTGTTTTCTTGGATATCCAGGACTTTGTCTGAGAGCAACATAGCCCGGATATTAGTTCAGTTAATCTGGTGGAGGGGATGTGTTAAGAGGAAAAATCACTACTTAACATATAAATCATTTAAACCCAAATCCAGAGAACCCACGACCCGGGACGTCACACAAAAGTGTTGTACTTTCCAAGGGAGTGGAGCGTAACGTCACAGTGAACACACTCCACACAATCATGTACATTAAGACACTGTATAATTATGTTGTGAACACACTCCACACAATCATGTACATTAAGACACTATAATTATGTCTGTGAACACACTCCACTCAATAATGTCTGTTAAGACACTGTATAATCATGTCTGTAAACACACTCCATATAATCATGTTGTGACTGCACACTCCATTTAATCTTGTCTGTGACTTCACTTAATATAATCATGTCTTGTGAACACACTCAATTTAACCATGTCTGCAACTACACACTTCATATAATCATGTCTGTAATTGCACTGCATTCAATCATGTCTTGTGAACACACTCTACATAATCATGTTCTGTGACTACACACTCTATAAAATAATGTCTGTAAAGATACTCAAGAGAATCATGTCTGTGAACACACTCCATAAAATCATGTCTGTGAAGACACTGTATAATCATGTCTGTGATGACACTCTGTATAATCATGTTTGTGAACATTCCACACAATCATGTCTGTTAAGACACTGTATAATCATGTCTGTGAACACACTCCAAATAATCATGTCTGTGAGTACACTACATACATTCATGTCTGTGAGTACAGTACATATAATCATGTCTGTGAGTACACTATTTACAATCAAGTCTGTGAGTATACTATATATAATCATGTATGTGAGTACAAACTCCACATAATTGTATCTGTGACTACACACTCCATATAATTATGTCTGTGATGACAATCCATATAATCATGTCTGTGAAGGCACTCCATATAATCATGTCTGTGACTACATACTCTATATAATCATGTCTGTGACTACACACTGCATATAATCCTGTCTGTGAGTGCACTACTCATATTCATGTCTGTGAAGACACTGTTTAATCATGTCTGTGAAGACACCCCATATAATCATGTCTGTGAAGACACTGTATAATCATGTCTGTGAAGACACTCCATATAATCATGTCTGTGAAGACACTCCATATAATCATGTCTGTGAATACACTGTATAATCATGTCTGTAAGTACACACAAATATGTGAGAAAATACAATACATACCACGATCGGACAATTTTTGAAGACATCATAGCCATCTTTTCCTTGAGCCAAATATTCCTTGGTTGCCAAAAGATATTCCTGCAGCAAATCATTAATCATTACATTATTACTTCATCACTTTTTTATTTTTATTTTATATCAATAAAATATTGTTATTCACATATTGTCATTCAGAAAATGTCATTCACAAACTCACAAAAAATATCATTCATACCATATCATTCACATAATGTCATGTCATTCAAACATTCACACAGTGTCATGACAAAACGTTGTCTTTATAATACCCTTTTTAAAAATGTATCATGCCATTAAATCATCCACACAGTGTCATTAAATCATCCACACAATGCCATTATATCAGGCACACAATGTCTTTAAATCATCCACAATCATCTGCATAATGTCATTATATCATTCAATACGTTCAATATCATTATCCTATACAAACAATAGCTGTCCCATAAATACATCTGAATACATAGACATTCTCACTGACTGAGAGGCACTGACTTAGGCAGGAGTTCACCTTCAGTGTCCGGTCACACGTGGGTCTCAATACCTATGGAGCCACTGTTAATCTCAAGAAACCCTTGTCCCACAATCCTCGAGTAGCATGGACCTTTTGCACTTGTCTCTGTCATCATCATCTAGCACTTTTACAACTGGCATAGGCGATCATGCCTCTGACCTCTGGTACACATGAATAGCAAAGTGAGTTCAGCACACAACACTGGCAATGTTCCTGATGATGTTTACTGACAAAATTCCTGATTACAGGTCTGTCATCAGGATGACTGTTTTGTATATACTTCTGGACTGAGCAGTGGCGTGAATGTGTTCATTGACACTGACGGGTTCATCCATCATGAGTATGTCTGTAAAGGATACTGTGTAAGGACACTTTGTGTGTCCCACTAGAAAACAGAATGTTAGGACACTTTGTGTGTCCCACTAGAAAACGTAATGTTAGGGCACTTTGTGTATCCTACTAGAAGACAGAATGTTAGGACACTTTGTATGTCCCACTAGAAAACAGAATGTTAAGACACTTTGTGTGTCCCACTAGAAAACAGAATGTAAGGACACTTTGTGTGTCCCACTAGAAAACAGAATGTTAGGACGCTTTGTGTGTCCCACTAGAAAACAGAATGTTAGGACGCTTTGTGTGTCCCACTAGAAAACAGAATGTAAGGACACTTTGTGTGTCCCACTAGAAAACGTAATGTTAGGGCACTTTGTGTATCCTACTAGAAGACAGAATGTTAGGACACTTTCTGTGTCCCACTAGAAGACAGAATGTTAGGACACTTTGTGTGTCCCACTAGAAAACAGAATGTTAGGGCACTTTGTGTGTCCCACTAGAAAACAGAATGTTAGGACACTTTGTGTGTCCTACTAGAAGACAGAATGTTAGGACACTTTGTGTGTCCCACTTGAAGACAGAATGTTAGGACACTTTGTGTGTCCCACTAGAAAACAGAATGTTAGGACACTTTGTGTGTCCCACTAGAAGACAAAATGTTAGGACACTTTGTGTGTCCCACTAAAAGACAAAATGTAAGGACACTTTGTGTGTCCCACTAGACGACAGAATGTTAGGACACTTTGTGTGTCCCACTAGAAGACAGAATGTTAGGACACTTTGTGTGTCCTACTAGAAAACAGAATGTTAGGACACTTTGTGTGTCCCACTAGAAGACAGAATGTTAGGACACTTTGTGTGATCCACTAGAAAACAGAATGTTAGGGCACTTTGTGTGTCCCACTAGAAAACAGAATGTTAGGACACTTTGTGTGTCCCACTAGAAAACAGAATGTTAGGACACTTTGTGTGTCCTACTAGAAGACAAAATGTTAGGACACTTTGTGTGTCCCACTAGAAGACAGAATGTTAGGACACTTTGTGTGTCCTACTAGAAAACAGAATGTTAGGACACTTTGTGTGTCCCACTAGAAGACAGAATGTTAGGACACTTTGTGTGTCCCACTAGAAGACAGAATGTTAGGACACTTTGTGTGATCCACTAGAAAACAGAATGTTAGGGCACTTTGTGTGTCCCACTAGAAAACAGAATGTTAGGACACTTTGTGTATCCCACTAGAAGACAGAATGTTAGGACACTTTGTGTGTCCCACTAGAAGACAGAATGTTAGGACACTTTGTGTGATCCACTAGAAAACAGAATGTTAGGACACTTTGTGTGTCCCACTAGAAGACAGAATGTTAGGACACTTTGTGTGTCCCACTAGAAGACAGAATGTTAGGACACTTTGTGTGATCCACTAGAAAACAGAATGTTAGGGCACTTTGTGTGTCCCACTAGAAAACAGAATGTTAGGACACTTTGTGTGTCCTACTAGAAGACAGAATGTTAGGACACTTTGTGTGTCCCACTAGAAGACAGAATGTTAGGACACTTTGTGTGTCCCACTAGAAAACAGAATGTTAGGACACTTTGTGTATCCCACTAGAAGACAGAATGTTAGGACACTGTGTGTGTCCCACTAGAAGACAGAATGTTAGGAAACTTTGTGTGTCCCACTAGAAAACAGAATGTTAGGGCACTGTGTGTGTCCCACTAGAAGACAGAATGTTAGGACACTTTGTGTGTCCCACTAGAAGACAAAATGTTAGGGCACTGTGTGTGTCCCACTAGAAGACAGAATGTTAGGAAACTTTGTGTGTCCCACTAGAAAACAGAATGTTAGGGCACTTTGTGTGTCCCACTAGAAAACAGAATGTTAGGGCACTTTGTGTGTCCCACTAGAAGACAGAATGTTAGGGCACTTTGTGTGTCCCACTAGAAAACAGAATGTTAGGACACTTTGTGTGTCCCACTAGAAGACAGAATGTTGGGGCACTTTGTGTGTCCCACTAGAAGACAGAATGTTAGGACACTGTGTGTCCCACTAGAAAACAGAATGTTAGGACACTTTGTGTGTCCCACTAGAAGACAGAATGTTAGGACACTTTGTGAGTCCCACTAGAAAACAGAATGTTAGGACACTTTGTGTGTCCCACTAGAAGACAGAATGTTAGGACAATTTGTGTGTCCAACTAGAGGACAGACTGTAAGGACACTTTGTGTATCTCACTATAAGACAGAATGTAAGGACACTTTGTGTGTCCCACTAGAAGACAGAATGTAAGGACACTGTGTACCACTAGAGGACAGAATGTAGGGACATTCTTTGTGTCCTACTAGAGGACAGAATTTAATGATACTTTGTGTGTCCCAGTAGAGGACAATGAGTGCATTCAATTAGAGGATTGTGTAAATGCTTAATTCTGGAAAACTGTCTGGTGACATGTTCGTGACTGTGTGTCCTATGAGAGGACCTAGAGTAAATTAATTCCACAAAACTGTCCTGTAACATCATCATGACTCTGTCAGTAGATACCACCCTGAGAAGTGATACACCAGTATTTGGAATGTTTATCATGAGAATGTTCCTGCTCACAAGTACATCATAATAAATGCAATAACAGCAATTTCATTGGTTTCACCCACTCTATACACCCAGATCTTGCTGGCCAGGATCTCTTTTTCTTACAATTTAAACTAGTAATGACAGGTGTCGATTCAGTAATAGTGAAGAAATTCAACATGGCTATTAGAGAAAGTGTCTGTCAGGAATGCTTACATTACTGGCAACAACACTGGAATAAGTGTCAGCAATTTAAGGGCCCTGTTCTGAAGGAGATCAAGTCCACTAAGGTGCAGGTGTACCAACGCATACATACAAATTCAATACTGGAACAGAATGATCAGCACTCATAAACATGAAAAAAGAAAATCTCCAAACACCTTGTCAGGGTCAATATACTCATCCTGAACCTTGACTAATTCATGGCCAACTCTTTTCCCTGGAGGCTTAGTTGGATCAAATCCAAATGAGATTCCTGCCACCTGTGGGAACCGGCCCTCTTTCACTGGATACTTGCTGACACTATTTTCTAGTGCTTCTAATAACTGAGCACCTGTGGAATGTAACATTGACCAAATCTTAGCCATTATGATCCATTTCAAGATCTATCTCCCATACAACATCTGCTTCCCACTCAACAACTATCTCCCACACATCTATCTCCCAAACAACTTCTACCCCCACACAATAACTATCTCCTACACAATGTCTATCTCACACACAACAAGAGTCTCACATACAACATCTCTTTCACACAAAACATCTGCCTCACACACAACATCCATCTCACACACAACATGTATCACAGACGCAACATCAATCACTCACACACAATACCTTGCTGAAACACAACAGCTGTCTCACATGTACACATCTATCTCCAACACAACATATGTTTCCCACACAACTATCTCACACTCATCTGTTTCCCACACAAACACACAGGCAAATCTGTCCCACACACACTTATCTCCCACACAACATCTATCTCCAACACAATGTCTATCTCACATACAACATCAGTCTCAAATTCAATAGCTCTCTCTCTCTCACACAATATCTATCTCACACAGAATCTATCTCTCACACACACATCTATCTCAGACACAACATGTATCATGCAGACATCTATCACACACACAATATAAATCACACACACACCTAGCTCACACAGAACATGTCTCAAATGCAACATCTATCTCACATACAACATCTGACTCACACACAAAATCAGTCACACACATACAACATCTAGTTCACACACAACATCTATCTCACACAGAACTAATATCAGCTGTGATATTAAGAAATATAACACACCTGTGACTTTGATCACTACAAGAGAGTCTACCATTGGAAGAATTGTCAACAGGTCTCGAATTGTGAAGTCTCCCTTTGGGTGGATACGATCAGATCTCAAGGTTCCAGAGTTCAGCAAGGCACAATCAGCTTTTGTTGCCGTCAGGATAGCATCAGTGATAAAATTACCTGTCAAATTATAGAAGACAGCCTCAGCAATGAAATTACCTGCACAATTACATTAGATGTCAGTGCTAAATTTCCCAGTTAAATTATTCCTACTATCAGTGTTAAATTTCCCTGTAGAATTAATCCAAATATCAGTACTACCATCTTCTGTAGAATTACACCAACTATCAATGTTAACTTACCTGTAGAATTACACCAATTATAAGTGTTAAGAGGAGAAATACTGACATCTTGAAAGATCTGAACATCAAGGAAGACTGGCTAATAAACAGTATCCTGTCTCGGACACTGAAATATTTTGGCCATATTGTGCCACATGTTTATCCTCCACGTCTCCCAAGCTCATTCAGATGTGCCTAAACAGAACATAGTATATACGATAATGTTTGTACATCTCCTGCTTGTGTCTGACAACATGATCAGTGACTTAACAAATCGATGGATAACAAGTTTGTTTATTAAATAATATAATGTCAATTTAAGCAGAACAATTATAATGTCAATTTATGCAGAACAAATATATTTCCCTTAAACAAAAGTATCAACACTTCAGTATATTATTGCTGGCTATTCATATGTGATGATAAGTTCCTTAATACAGTGATGATTCGTAACTTCAATACATGTTGCTAGGACGTTACTTCATTACGAGCAGGTTTCTCTAAACGTCCTGTAGAAATATCTCTCCTAGCGAAGCTTAATCAGGTTTACTATCGTCAACATTCTACTGACAAGCCTAAGTTCTTGTCGACCACCCACCTAAAATGTCCAGGCCCTGACTGTCTTCTCTCTACCCCTTTTCCCAGCTCCCTCTTCTCTTCCTCACCTAGGTGATCTCTCATCCATGACGCCCTCATCCTGACCCTGTTCTCCCCGTCCCTCCGGCTTTCTCTCACATTCACAGCTCCTCTGTCCACCTGTGTTACAGTCATTATTCTCACAGGGGATTCTGACATATCTAGTGCTATTTCCCATCTCCCTCCTTCACTGTATACATCCATCAATGCCATGGGTTTATCAGGAATCGTACCTTGCTTCACCCCTTGTCCATGGCACCTGTTCATTTGTACTCTCCAAAGGTTCCTGGCGTATCCGTGTGTTGCTGTGTATGACCAGTGTTCTAATCATCCTTTTCTATCAAGCCACCCAGTGATGGATTGGCGTGCACTGATGCTGGTCTGAATGTATACATTCTTCATTTTTCCCCCGGTATTAACTCCTTTTCCTACAATATCAAGCACCATGATGGATTGGAAAAACATTTTAGCAGAAGACATGGTACCAGGAAGGAAGGGTAGGGGCCAATTGACACGAAGATGGGCACAGGATATAAATGACGTCGTGAGTACATGAGGTGGGGGAGCTGACGAGAGATTGAGTTTCTTTCAGTGTTACACTTCCCTGTAGCATTACTCAGCTGTCAGTGTTAAACTTTACTGTAGATGTAGTCCAACTATCAGTGTTAAACTTTCCTATAGAATTACACCAACTTTCCATGTTAAACTTTCCTGTAGAATTACTCCAATTTTTAGTGTCATACTTTCCATAAAATTACAGAAAATATCAGTGTTACACTTTCCTGTAGAATTACACCAACTATTAGCGTTAAACTTCCCTACAGAATTACACAAATTATCAGTGTTAAATTTCCCTGTAGAATCACACCAACTATCCCTGTTAAACTTTAATTTAGAAATATACTAACTATCAGTGTTAAACTTTCCTGTAGAATTACTCCAACTATCAGTGTTAAACTTCCCTGTGACATACAAGATATATATTATAATGATGCCTGAAGTAAATGTTTCTGTGGTTATTTTTACGAAGTCCAGTCCAACTACATATTTGTCAACTTTTTATTCATGCTTGCTCAGGTCTACGTGAGAGGAGTGTCCCGTTATATTATATTCTTAACATAAAGCTGTCTGCATTGTGTATTGCTTGTTCTTGTGAACAGCGGCCGGCGACATTGCATTTTCACTTGTTCTTGTGAACAGCGGCCGGCAACATTGCATTTTCACTTGTATGTAGGTATATGTAGCTGTGCAAGTATATGGGTGTATGTGTATTTATGAATGTATGCAAGTATGCATGTGTGTAAGTATTTGGGTATGTAATATGGATGTGTATGTATGTATATATATGTATCTATGTGTGTGTATGTATGTATTATCTAGGTGTGTGTGTGTGTGCTTGTGGGTATGTCTGTGTATGTATGAGAATGTATGTATGTAAATGTTGCTGTGTAAGTATGTGGGTGTATATGTGTGCCTATTTATGTATGTATGTGGATGTATGAATGTGGATCTATGTAGGCATATGTAGCTGTGGAAGTATATGGGTGTGTATGTGTGTATGCAAGTATGCATGTGTGTAAGTATGGGAGTATGTAATATGGATGTGTATGTATGTATATATTTATCTGTGTGTGTGTGTGTGTGCGTGTGCGTGCGTGCATGCCTGCGTGCGTGCATGCGTGCGTGCATGCATGCATGTATGTATGTATGTGTGTATGATGTATGTATGTATGTATGTATTATCTGGGTGTGTAACATGAATGTGCATGTATGATGTGTGTATGTATGTATTACGTATGCCTGCACATGAATGTGCATGTAATTTGTAGGGTCATTTAGAGGATACAATATCAAATATGTATCTAAAGCTGTTCACACATCTAGTAACAATAACTAAATGAGATTGACAATATCAAAAAAGTATCTAAAGTTGTGAATACATCTGTCAACAATAACAATTTGGGATCTACAGTATCAAAAATGTATCTAAAGTTGTGAACACACCTGTCAACAATAACTTGGGACTGAAAATATTAATAACAACATGGGATCTACAATATCAAACAAGTATCCAAAGTTATGAACACATCTGTCAACAATACAAACGGGGATCAACAATATAAAAATGTGTATCTAAAGTTGTGACCATATCAGTCAAAAATAACAACATGTGATCTACAATAAATAACATGAATCATTTCTATCAGGTCATTCAAACATATACCTACCTAAATTAGTTTCCTGAGTTCGAATGGAGGAAAATCGTCCATCCATCTCCACATTCATATGACCAAGATAAGTATCCATCTTCTCATCCACACTGGCTGGATTTGGGGAATTTAATCCAAAAAGTTTTAAGATATTAATCAGTGCATTTTTGCAGACCATATAATGAACAACACACATACTGTGCTGCATGTTCAGCAACAGAAAAACACAGGAAGATTACAGATACAATACTAGAAGTAAACAAACAATAGCTGCAGCATCTAAAGCTACAATAATAGAAATAAGCAAACAATAGCTGCAACACTCATAGATACAGTAATAAAAGTAAGCAAACAATAGCTGTAGCATCCATTGATACAATAATAGAAGTAAGCAAACAATGGCTGCAGCATCTATACATACGATAACAGATGTTAGCTAACAATAGCTACAGCATCTATACATACGATAACAGATGTTAGCTAACAATAGCTGCAGCATCTATACATACGATAACAGATGTTAGCTAACAATAGCTACAGCATCTATACATACGATAAGAGATGTTAGCTAACAATAGCTACAGCATCTATACATACGATAACAGATGTTAGCTAACAATAGCTGCAGCATCTATACATACGATAAGAGATGTTAGCTAACAATAGCTGCAGCATCTATACATACGATAAGAGATGTTAGCTAACAATAGCTACAGCATCTATACATACGATAAGAGATGTTAGCTAACAATAGCTACAGCATCTATACATACGATAAGAGATGTTAGCTAACAATAGCTGCAGCATCTATACATACGATAAGAGATGTTAGCTAACAATAGCTGCAGCATCTATACACACGATAACAGATGTTAGCTAACAATAGCTACAGCATCTATACATACGATAACAGATGTTAGCTAACAATAGCTACAGCATCTATACATACGATAAGAGATGTTAGCTAACAATAGCTGCAGCATCTATACATACGATAAGAGATGTTAGCTAACAATAGCTACAGCATCTATACATACGATAAGAGATGTTAGCTAACAATAGCTACAGCATCTATACATACGATAAGAGATGTTAGCTAACAATAGCTGCAGCATCCACAGATACAATAACATATGTTGGCAAACAACAGCTGCAGCATTACTGTATGCTGCATTTGATGTACAGTAGAAAGCCATTGAAAACTATGCCTCATATACAACAAAGTGTCTAGTTGATGATTTAAGCTTACTGTACAAGATGTAACACAGTTCAGCACAACATAACAATCGACTCACAAAAGCATACTTTTATTTATTAGAACATTCATGTCTACCAACAGGAAACCCATATGATGCAATAATGTATCCCACAAGATGCAGCCGATAGCATAATGATCACATTCAAGAGGTTACTGCACCATACACTAAGCATCCACAAAATAATTACCAGTGGCACTCTGAAACACAGCATCAACCTTGCTCCTGTTCCTGGATTCACAGGCTGTCACTGTCTCTCTGCCTATGGCCGTCAGCTAACCCTCACACCAGGGCTAGCTGTAAGAATGGACATTTCTCATTGCTTCTACTCAGCTTTATCGCAAATAGGTTATAATACACAGGCAGAAACAATTTGAGCTGACTAGAGACTTCCAAGAACTCCTAAGTCTCCGTGATACTCACATTCGCGAGTCAATACAATCACAAGGAATTCTACACATTGAACCGGCCAGAACTACCGTCCTGAGTCTCTTCAATTCACAATCAATAACCAGACACCAACAAGAAACGATCAGGTCCTCACATGTAGAATGATTGCTTGGTCAACTAAAGAACAACTTCACATGTCTTCTCAGCAAGGCAATCTCCTCTCTACTGATTCTCGACCCTGATCTTTGAGATTTACCCAAGTATATTCACTGAGTGAGTTCCCCGTTCATTCTCAAATACATGGTTATTCTTGTGACTCAACTCAATTCATGCAAAACTCTGTGTACCAGGTCTGAATGTGGACTCAGGCATCATTACCACTTCATGAAATTACTGGACAACATGCCTGTCTCAGTTCACACAAATTTGATACACAACAAGCAATCAAAGATACAATAATATATGTTAGCAGACAATAGCTGCAGCATCCTCAGAAACAATAACAGAAATTAGCAAACAATAGCTGCAACTTCCACAGATAAAAAAACAGATGTCCCATTTAACAGCATCCACAGATACAATAATAGAAATTAGCAAGCAATAGCTGCAGCATCCACCGACACGTTAACAGATGTTAGCAAACAATATCTGCAGCATTTACAGAAACAATAAGAAAAGTCAGCAAACAATAGCTGCAGCATCCAAAGTTGCAAATCCTAGTGTCTGATCATATCCCAGTGTCTGATCATATCCCACTGTCTGATCATATCCTAGTACAGTAGAACCTCGCTTAAAGAGCACCTCTCATAACGAATAATTCGCATAACGAGCAAAAGAAATTGTAAAAGAATGACTTGCTTAACGAGCGACGTTTTGCATAACGAGTGGTGTAGAAAGGGGAAGTGCCGGATTGTGCACATGTTACATCAGTCAGTGTTTAGCACCCAATCCAGTAGCATCGAAGTGTCGCTTGTGATCACACATTTTCTCAAACTTGTTTTATATTGTGATATATGTACATGAATCCTTCAGGCCTACAAGATTACCTCCCTGAAGAATATAAGTTCATCAAGATCCAGTTTCGCTCCGTTACTCCAGCCCATGGACCAGCAAGTTATTTCTAACTTTAAGAAGCTCTACATTAAAGCACTCTTCGAACATTGTTTTCAGGTGACTAAAGGGACCAACCTCACTCACAAAGAGTTTTGGAAAAATTACTCCCACATCGTTGCCTGCCTCAAGATGATCGACAAGGCGTGTTAAGGGGTTACCAAGACAACCCAAACTTCTGCTTGAAAGAAGCTTTGGCCGGAAGGCATTGTCGATTTGTGATTTGAGGGGTTGGAGACAGCACCTGTGGAACCTGTAGTCAACGAGATTGTGTCTTTGGCCACTATCATGGGATTGTAGGTGGATAAAAGTGATATCGAAGAGCTTGTGGAAGAGCACAGCCAAGAGCTGACTACCGAAGAGCTTATGGAGTTGCATTGTGTTTCACAGCAAAAAGTTTTGGAGGACAGTTTGTCAGAAGAGGAGGAGGAGGTAACAGCAAAGCAACAATCTTCTGGCGAAATAAGAGAATTGCTTAAAGCACGGGAAACTTTTGTATCTTACATTGAGAAGAATCACCCTAAAAAGGAAGTGGCTATGCTGCAAATTTATTTAATGATAATGCCGTGTCGCATTTTCGCCAAATTTTGAAGCCTCTGCAAAAACAAATGTCTCTGGACATCTTTCTAGTAAAAAAATTAATTAGCTATGTATCATAATTATTTCGACTTTTTTTTTCTGCAAATCGATTTCGCATTCCAGGTGGGTTCGTTCCGCGTTTGAAGAAAAGATGAAGATGATTCATTCTCCTTCACAACATTAAGTATATATCTCTTTGATTAAATGTTATAACAACATTTTGTGAGTATTTTTTTTTACATGGAACGCATTATCGTATTTAGTAATAATTTAAATGAGAAAAGTTGCTTCGCATAACGAGTGTTTCGCTTAACGAGTATGATTCTGGAACAAATTATGCTCGTTAAGCGAGGTTTCACTGTATCTGATCATATCCCAGTGTCTGATCATATCCTAGTGTCTGATTATATCCCAGTGTCTGATCATATTAAAGTGTCTGATCATATCCCAGTATCTGATCATATCCCACTGTCTGATTATATCCCACTGTCTGATCATATCCCGGTGTCTGATCAAATCCTAGTGTCTGATCATATCCTAGTATCTGATCATATCCTAGTGGAAGATCATATCCTAGTGGCTGATCATATCCTAGCGGCTGATCTATCCTAGTGTCTGATTATATCCCAGTGTCTGATCATATCCTAGTGGCTGATCTATCCTAGTGTCTGATCATATTCTAGTGTCTGATCATATCCTAGTGTCTGATCATATCCTATTGTCTGATCATATCCTAGTGGCTGATCAAATCCTAGTGCTGAACATATCCCAGTGTCTTATCATATTCCAGTGTCTGATCATATCCTAATGCTGATCATATCATAGTGCTGATCATATCATAGTGCTGATCATATCATAGTGCTGATCATATCATAGTGCTGATCATATCCTAGTGCTGATCATATCCTAGTGCTGATCATATCCCAGTGCTGATCATATCCCAGTGTCTGATCATATCCCAGTGGCTGATCATATCCTAGTGGCTGATCATATCCTAGTGGCTGATCATATCATAGTGTCTGATCATATCCTAGTGTCTGATCATATCCTAGTGTCTGATCATATCCTAGTGTCTGATCATATCCTAGTGTCTGATCATATCCTAGTGTCTGATCATATCCTAGTGTCTGATCATATCCTAGTGTCTGATCATATCCTAGTGTCTGATCATATCCTAGTGTCTGATCATATCCTAGTGTCTGATCATATCCTAGTGTCTGATCATATCCTAGTGTCTGATCATATCCTAGTGTCTGATCATATCCTAGTGTCTGATCATATCCTAGTGCCTGATCATATACTAGTGCCTGATCATATACTAGTGCCTGATCATATACTAGTGCCTGATCATATCCTAGTGCCTGATCATATCCTAGTGCCTGATCATATCCTAGTGCCTGATCATATCCTAGTGCCTGATCATATCCTAGTGGCTGATCATATCCTAGTGTCTGATCATATCCTAGTGTCTGATCATATCCTAGTGTCTGATCATATCCTAGTGCTGATCATATCCTAGTGTCTGATCATATATTCCAGTGTCTGATCATATCCTAGTGCTGATCATATCCTAGTGCTGATCATATCATAGTGCTGATCATATCATAGTGCTGATCATATCCTAGTGCTGATCATATCCTAGTGCTGATCATATCCTAGTGCTGATCATATCCTAGTGGCTGATCATATCCTAGTGGCTGATCATATCCTAGTGGCTGATCATATCCTAGTGTCTGATCATATCCTAGTGTCTGATCATATCCTAGTGTCTGATCATATCCTAGTGTCTGATCATATCCTAGTGTCTGATCATATCCTAGTGTCTGATCATATCCTAGTGTCTGATCATATCCTAGTGTCTGATCATATCCTAGTGTCTGATCATATCTAGTGTCTGATCATATCCTAGTGTCTGATCATATCCTAGTGTCTGATCATATCCTAGTGTCTGATCATATCCTAGTGTCTGATCATATCCTAGTGTCTGATCATATCCTAGTGTCTGATCATATCCTAGTGCCTGATCATATCCTAGTGTCTGATCATATCCTAGTGCCTGATCATATCCTAGTGCCTGATCATATCCTAGTGCCTGATCATATCCTAGTGCCTGATCATATCCTAGTGCCTGATCATATCCTAGTGCCTGATCATATCCTAGTGCCTGATCATATCCTAGTGCCTGATCATATCCTAGTGCCTGATCATATCCTAGTGCCTGATCATATACTAGTGCCTGATCATATCCTAGTGCCTGATCATATCCTAGTGCCTGATCATATCCTAGTGCCTGATCATATCCTAGTTTCTGATCATATCCTAGTGGCTGATTATATCCTAGTGTCTGATCATATCCTAGTGTCTGATTATATCCTAGTGGCTGATTATATCCTAGTGTCTGATCATATCCTAGTGTCTGATTATATCCTAGTGTCTGATTATATCCTAGTGTCTGATTATATCCTAGTGTCTGATTATATCCTAGTGTCTGATTATATCCTAGTGTCTGATTATATCCTAGTGTCTGATTATATCCTAGTGTCTGATTATATCCTAGTGTCTGATTATATCCTAGTGTCTGATTATATCCTAGTGGCTGATTATATCCTAGTGGCTGATTATATCCTAGTGTCTGATTATATCCTAGTGGCTGATCATATCCTAGTGTCTGATCATATCCTAGTGTCTGATCATATCCTAGTGTCTGATCATATCCTAGTGTCTGATCATATCCTAGTGTCTGATCATATCCTAGTGTCTGATCATATCCTAGTGGCTGATTATATCCTAGTGTCTGATCATATCCTAGTGGCTGATTATATCCTAGTGGCTGATCATATCCTAGTGTCTAGTTATTATATCCCAGTGTCTGATCATATCCCAGTGTCTAATCATATCCCAGTAGCTGATCATATCCTAATGTCTGATCATATCCTAATGTCTGATCATATCCTAGTGCTGATCATATCCTAGTGTCTGATCATATCCTATCTGATCATATCCTAGTGTCTGATCATATCCTGGTTGCAGATCATATCCTAGTCAGATCATATCCTAGTGTCTGATCATATCCTAGTGTCTGATCATATCCTAGTGTCTGATCATATCCTAGTGTCTGATCATATCCTAGTGTCTGATCATATCCTAGTGTCTGATCATATCCTAGTGTCTGATCATATCCTAGTGTCTGATTATATCCTAGTGTCTGATTATATCCTAGTGTCTGTCTGATTATATCCTAGTGTCTGATTATATCCTAGTGTCTGATTATATCCTAGTGTCTGATCATATCCTAGTGTCTGATTATATCCTAGTGTCTGATCATATCCTAGTGTCTGATCATATCCTAGTGTCTGATTATATCCTAGTGTCTGTCTGATCATATCCTAGTGTCTGATCATATCCTAGTGGCTATCCTAGTGTCTGATATATCCTAGTGTCTGATCATATCCTAGTGGCTGATTATATCCTAGTGGCTGATCATATCCTAGTGTCTATTATATCCCAGTGTCTGATCATATCCCAGTGTCTAATCATATCCTAGTAGCTGATCATATCCTAATGTCTGATCATATCCTAGTGGCTGATCATATCCTAGTGTCTGATCATATCCTATAGTCTGATCATATCCTAGTGTCTGATTATATCCTGGTTGCAGATCATATCCTAGTGGCAGATCATATCCCAGTGTCTGATCATATCCTAGTGTCTGATCATATCCTAGTGTCTGATCATATCCCAATGTTTGATTATATCCTAGTGTCCGATCACATTCCAGGGTCTGATCATATCCTAGTGTCTGATTATACCCTAGTGTCTGATCACATCTCAGTGTCTGATCATATCCTAGTGTCTGATCATATGGTTGTCAGTGGCCAGTTCGACTACAGAATGAGTAGGTGTGATGATAGTGAATTAACACAAATGAACGAGTTGCCCCTCAGTCAAACTCAGAGCAAGATTGGGCAGTTTGACCACGGAATAAACTGTGTCGACTGAGCTGGGCTAAGCCCTACACCCCTCTAGTAACACGAGTTACAGCATGTCAGAGATGAACGTTGAAGAGGAAGAAAAGGCTTGGACAGAGCTTGTTCAGGGAGACGTGTAGTAGGACCTTGGACTGGACAGATGTGGGACTGTGAGAGTAAACGTATCCTAAATTAGTGACGATTAGTAAGATTAGTATTTGTGGTTAGGATTGAGATAGGTTATTTCCATACAGTGTTTTGACGAGATTATAAAGCATTAATGTTTCTTGTATAGTAGACTTTCCACGCAGTATCTGTTAGGCAGGTAGTTAATGCTGACACGCATTGTTGGTGGCATTAGCACTGCCCACTCATACATAGATCATTCACCTTACCTGTGTCACTGAGTCCCGCAAGGCGAGGACTGCAGCTTAGTTAGTGCTGTACGACAGTGAGGTGGAATCGAGTCCTTGGTATACCCATGGGAATGGCTCGGGTTGGTTTAGTGAATGTAAAAGCTACCAACGCCAAATTAAGGACGGCTATCTTTGTTGAGGCTTGCTATAAGTTGAATTGTCCTTTGAACATTAAAGATTATTTTGTACTCTGTTGATGTGTGTTTTAAGTGTGTCCTAGGGTAGTTAAGTCTGTTAGCTGGCCTACCTAACGAGCTATAGGAGGTAGAAAATGAAGTAGGTCCCTGACAATCCTAATGGCTGATCATATCCTAGTGGTTGGTCATATCCGCCCAGTTGCTGATCATATCCCACAGAAATAAAATATATGCATTTATTCCATCGTCAGTGGCTGATTATACCCTACAGAATCAAATTAATGCATTTTAATCACTAATCAGGTGATGATTAAATTCAAAAAAACATTTTATTTCATAAACTGGTGAAAATTATTTCAAAGAAAAACTGCTATTATTAAAACTGATAAAATTCAAAAGAAAAAATTACCATTAACTAACTGGTAATAAGATCCCAAAGTAAAATTGTTACTAATCAATTAGTGACAAAATTATAAAGAAAAATTGCCATTGCTGAATTGGTGATAAAATTCCAAAGAAAAATTGCCATTAATTAACTAGTGCTAAAATTACAGAGAACAATTACAATTAATTTACTTAGATAAAAATTCTAAAGAAAATGTCCATTAAACAACTTGTGATAACATTCCAAAGTAAAACTGTATTTAATAAATTGGTGATAAAATCCGAAGAAAAATTTCCATTATTCAGTTACTGATAAAATTCCAAAGTTAAATTTACATTATTCAGCTGGTGATAAAATTCCACGTTAAACTGTAATTAATCAATTGGTGATAAAATTACAAAGAAAAATTTGCATTATTCAAATGGTTATGAAATTCCAAAGAAAAATTTGTCAATAATCAATAGTGCTCATTGATAACAGCAGTTTTAATTAGATATAAATTTCCCAACAAAGCAAGAAATACTGACCTAATTTTTCACTAGTGATCATATCCTAGTGTCTGATCATATCCTATTGTCTGATCATATCCTAGTGGCTGATCAAATCCTAGTGCTGAACATATCCCAGTGTCTTATCATATTCCAGTGTCTGATCATATCCTAATGCTGATCATATCATAGTGCTGATCATATCATAGTGCTGATCATATCATAGTGCTGATCATATCCTAGTGCTGATCATATCCTAGTGCTGATCATATCCCAGTGTCTGATCATATCCTAGTGGCTGATCATATCCTAGTGGCTGATCATATCCTAGTGGCTGATCATATCATAGTGTCTGATCATATCCTAGTGTCTGATCATATCCTAGTGTCTGATCATATCCTAGTGTCTGATCATATCCTAGTGTCTGATCATATCCTAGTGTCTGATCATATCCTAGTGTCTGATCATATACTAGTGTCTGATCATATCCTAGTGTCTGATCATATCCTAGTGCCTGATCATATCCTAGTGCCTGATCATATCCTAGTTTCTGATCATATCCTAGTGGCTGATTATATCCTAGTGTCTGATCATATCCTAGTGTCTGATTATATCCTAGTGGCTGATTATATCCTAGTGTCTGATCATATCCTAGTGTCTGATTATATCCTAGTGTCTGATTATATCCTAGTGTCTGATTATATCCTAGTGTCTGATTATATCCTAGTGTCTGATTATATCCTAGTGTCTGATTATATCCTAGTGTCTGATTATATCCTAGTGTCTGATTATATCCTAGTGTCTGATTATATCCTAATGTCTGATTATATCCTAGTGTCTGATTATATCCTAGTGGCTGATTATATCCTAGTGGCTGATTATATCCTAGTGGCTGATCATATCCTAGTGGCTGATCATATCCTAGTGTCTGATCATATCCTAGTGTCTGATCATATCCTAGTGTCTGATCATATCCTAGTGGCTGATTATATCCTAGTGTCTGATCATATCCTAGTGTCTGATCATATCCTAGTGGCTGATTATATCCTAGTGTCTGATCATATCCTAGTGGCTGATTATATCCTAGTGGCTGATCATATCCTAGTGTCTAGTTATATCCCAGTGTCTGATCATATCCCAGTGTCTAATCATATCCCAGTAGCTGATCATATCCTAATGTCTGATCATATCCTAATGTCTGATCATATCCTAGTGGCTGATCATATCCTAGTGTCTGATCATATCCTATAGTCTGATCATATCCTAGTGTCTGATTATATCCTGGTTGCAGATCATATCCTAGTGGCAGATCATATCCCAGTGTCTGATCATATCCTAGTGTCTGATCATATCCTAGTGTCTGATTATATCCTAGTGTCTGATCATATCCTAGTGTCTGATCATATCCTAGTGTCTGATTATATCCTAGTGTCTGATTATATCCTAGTGTCTGATTATATCCTAGTGTCTGATTATATCCTAGTGTCTGATTATATCCTAGTGTCTGATTATATCCTAGTGTCTGATCATATCCTAGTGTCTGATCATATCCTAGTGTCTGATCATATCCTAGTGTCTGATCATATCCTAGTGGCTGATTATATCCTAGTGTCTGATCATATCCTAGTGTCTGATCATATCCTAGTGGCTGATTATATCCTAGTGTCTGATCATATCCTAGTGGCTGATTATATCCTAGTGGCTGATCATATCCTAGTGTCTAGTTATATCCCAGTGTCTGATCATATCCCAGTGTCTAATCATATCCTAGTAGCTGATCATATCCTAATGTCTGATCATATCCTAGTGGCTGATCATATCCTAGTGTCTGATCATATCCTATAGTCTGATCATATCCTAGTGTCTGATTATATCCTGGTTGCAGATCATATCCTAGTGGCAGATCATATCCCAGTGTCTGATCATATCCTAGTGTCTGATCATATCCTAGTGTCTGATCATATCCCAATGTTTGATTATATCCTAGTGTCCGATCACATTCCAGGGTCTGATCATATCCTAGTGTCTGATTATACCCTAGTGTCTGATCACATCTCAGTGTCTGATCATATCCTAGTGTCTGATCATATGGTTGTCAGTGGCCAGTTCGACTACAGAATGAGTAGGTGTGATGATAGTGAATTAACACAAATGAACGAGTTGCCCCTCAGTCAAACTCAGAGCAAGATTGGGCAGTTTGACCACGGAATAAACTGTGTCGACTGAGCTGGGCTAAGCCCTACACCCCTCTAGTAACACGAGTTACAGCATGTCAGAGATGAACGTTGAAGAGGAAGAAAAGGCTTGGACAGAGCTTGTTCAGGGAGACGTGTAGTAGGACCTTGGACTGGACAGATGTGGGACTGTGAGAGTAAACGTATCCTAAATTAGTGACGATTAGTAAGATTAGTATTTGTGGTTAGGATTGAGATAGGTTATTTCCATACAGTGTTTTGACGAGATTATAAAGCATTAATGTTTCTTGTATAGTAGACTTTCCACGCAGTATCTGTTAGGCAGGTAGTTAATGCTGACACGCATTGTTGGTGGCATTAGCACTGCCCACTCATACATAGATCATTCACCTTACCTGTGTCACTGAGTCCCGCAAGGCGAGGACTGCAGCTTAGTTAGTGCTGTACGACAGTGAGGTGGAATCGAGTCCTTGGTATACCCATGGGAATGGCTGGGTTGGTTTAGTGAATGTAAAAGCTACCAACGCCAAATTAAGGACGGCTATCTTTGTTGAGGCTTGCTATAAGTTGAATTGTCCTTTGAACATTAAAGATTATTTTGTACTCTGTTGATGTGTGTTTTTAAGTGTGTCCTAGGGTAGTTAAGTCTGTTAGCTGGCCTACCTAACGAGCTATAGGAGGTAGAAAATGAAGTAGGTCCCTGACAATCCTAATGGCTGATCATATCCTAGTGGTTGGTCATATCCGCCCAGTTGCTGATCATATCCCACAGAAATAAAATATATGCATTTATTCCATCGTCAGTGGCTGATTATACCCTACAGAATCAAATTAATGCATTTTAATCACTAATCAGGTGATGATTAAATTCAAAAAAACATTTTATTTCATAAACTGGTGAAAATTATTTCAAAGAAAAACTGCTATTATTAAAACTGATAAAATTCAAAAGAAAAAAATTACCATTAACTAACTGGTAATAAGATCCCAAAGTAAAATTGTTACTAATCAATTAGTGACAAAATTATAAAGAAAAATTGCCATTGCTGAATTGGTGATAAAATTCCAAAGAAAAATTGCCATTAATTAACTAGTGCTAAAATTACAGAGAACAATTACAATTAATTTACTTAGATAAAAATTCTAAAGAAAATGTCCATTAAACAACTTGTGATAACATTCCAAAGTAAAACTGTATTTAATAAATTGGTGATAAAATCCGAAGAAAAATTTCCATTATTCAGTTACTGATAAAATTCCAAAGTTAAATTTACATTATTCAGCTGGTGATAAAATTCCACGTTAAACTGTAATTAATCAATTGGTGATAAAATTACAAAGAAAAATTTGCATTATTCAAATGGTTATGAAATTCCAAAGAAAAATTTGTCAATAATCAATAGTGCTCATTGATAACAGCAGTTTTAATTAGATATAAATTTCCCAACAAAGCAAGAAATACTGACCTAATTTTTCACTGACCAGTTTCTTCATCTGCTCATCCTCTGGTATGCTGGAGGTCAAATCTACCCTTTCAATGGCTACATCCCAGCTTTGATTCTCATTCTTGGTCAAGGTCAATTTGCTCATGTTGCGGAAATCAGTTCCACTTTTAATGACATATTTGTCTTTAACCTGCAAACATTTTGCGCTTGAATAAATGTAAACAAACATCACTTTTAGGGGATTAGATATCACAATTTGTGATTAAAGTTCCCACCCAAACGAGTGTAAATCTGTTTGTAAAATGTGTAGTCATCTATTCCATGCATCAACCCCCCCCCCCCCCCCAACCTGGAGGAGCAGGCTGTCTATCTTAGTCTGTTCTCTAACCTTTGCCCTGATGGACAGATGTTAGGTTAAGCAGCCATGTATAGGGCATGACAATTCATTTGGGTGAGCTCAGGATCACAGCATCATGTGTCAGCTCTGCATTTATGGAAGCTTCCTTGGATGGCAGGGAATGCCCATTCAGGATCTGAATGGTTTCTCTCAATGCATCATGTTCCTCTAGTTGTTGGAAGTACACTATAAACACATGACATACCAGGATAACTTCAAATTTCCTACAAATTGGAGGGGATTGTTGATTGTAATTGTTAGAGCTTCGGCCATTCTCAGCATTCACCTTTTAGGTGTGTGGTAGATCACACAAAGTAATGTCCTTCTTAATTACATGTCAGGAATTAAGCAAATGATGTTCTTTAGAAGATTTGGGATCTTTCCTTTTGATTGGTCTCAACATCCCTGAGGATTCGCTGAACTGTGACATGTAACCATTTGGGTATATGGTCTGCCTTTCTATTTCCAAGCTGTCTCTCCACTTGTCCAGTGTGAGTCAACTGGCCTTTACATGTAAACTGATAAACACAATTGGGTTTGGTGTACAATGATACAATCTCTTTAACATGTGTGGCTGGGATAGGTGCGGTCTTGTACCTCACTACGGCAACAGCGGCAAAGAATCTTTGGCCAACAGCTGTTGTTAGCCAATCCTGGAGACGCTGCATGATATCATCCCCTTAAAAAGTTAGTTAGATAAATACTTGTAGTATGGGCACTTTAATTTTTGGGGGGTGAGGGTTGGGTGAAGTGCAATGACGTTTAATTAATCCTGTAGGGCACCCAATCAGAATTTGACTCTGAAGGTTTCAATTCTGCCAGTGTATCTTTGGTGCAAATCTTTCTGGCATGATTTAACAAGAAGAATCTGATAAACTTCAGATAGCCAGACAAACCAAATTCATCAGTGGTGTTGTATGCGAAACTATGTACCCACTGGAGGTTAGACAGTTTTTTCTTCATCTTCAGCATTTTGAGCCCTTGAGGTTCATTACTGCAGATATCACCTGCCTCAATTCATCTCTCTGGTTGGCCATTTCTTTCCAGTTAGTGACACCAAGTGTTTGCAGGTCTGCCTGGACATTATCTTTCCATCGTCTTCTTGGTCTGCCTTGTGGTCATGGACAATTTATCTCCCTTGTGTATATTCCATGTTAAAAAATCTCAAAATCCTTTAACGTTCCAGGTTCATTGTCTGTTTAAATCCATCTGAAATCGAGGCTTAGATATCTGTTTCATGACGAGATGAAGTTTTACAAAGGTGGGGGTAACGACTCCATGCTTCAACCCCAAACCTGGAAGACCAGGGTGTCTGTCTTTTCTCTACACTTTGACTTTTTGGCTTGAACAGGAGGTTAGACAGTTTACCTTGCGCTTATTCAATCTCATGCTTTGTTAATCACTTCAAGTTTCTAGAGGTTGGGCACATCTCGTTGACCCTCAGAGATCTGAAGTACTGATGGGGGAATAATCCTGTTTTGAGGCACTCCTTCGGAAATCGTAACCAGCAATCCTGTACTGTGATTATTGCATTTCAGTTCAAATAATCCATCAAGTCATTTTATTGTTGGTGATGTTTCAGATATTCAAAGCAATGTTTCTGCGATGACTTTCTTTTATCTTCTATCTGGCTCGCATCATCGCACGCTGCTGCTATCTCACAAACCGACATCACACGACGAGCAGAATATGGACGACTGGAAAAACAACACGATACTGTTCCAGCACTTTAATCTTCCACTCGCGGCTTACACAGCCGGCACATGAAATAGACAACTGTCCAGGCACACATTATAACTCAATTATCAACGTTTAAATATTACCTTCAAGCAGAAAACACAATCGTCCTACACTAGCATCATGAACGAAAACACAACAGCTGTCCTGACAGAAAAACTCAGACGACCCACGGCATGTTGCTTGCCAGCTTTTTTCGCCAAGTTGGACTGGAACAAATTCACTCAAAACATCTGCTGAATCCGCACATCATCCACCGCCGTCCATGCACTTCGTTCCTGGGTCCAAACGAGACTAACTCCCAGCCCTTTTCACGATATTATATAGCCTTCTAATACTCGCTTTGTTTTTCCTGAATATTCCGTGCTCCTTCAGTTTCACGGCAGTCGTGTTTCATCATACTTCGCATGAAGTTTGACAGTCAACCTTTCTCTTCACGTGAATAATTATACTCCACATAAAGTTTGACTATCAGCATTTCTTTATAATTCCCGTGAAGTTCAGACTCAACAATTCCCGTGCCGTCCCAGTTAAAGTCAAAATATTCCACTCACATTTATTACTGACGTCATCTGTCGGGCATAAATTAACTGGGAGAAAATGAGATTCACTACAGTTTCCTACAGTGAATTTAAATAATGGAAGCACAAATAATACACTGCACATACAGTTAGATTAGTGGTTTTTCAACCTGTGGGTTGCGACCCTTTTGGGGGTTGAACGACCATCTCACAGGGGTCACTTAAGATCATCAGAAAACATATCTTCACTAAAGTTATGAAGGCTGAGAAACACGACTTAGATGAAGCTGAGTTACCTGTATAATTTCATAATCATGATCATGCCCTCCCAGAATCAGGTCAATGCCATCAACATCCTCAGCAAGTTTTTCATCATTTGGGACTCTCATGTGGGTCAGTGCAATAACCAGCTGGGCACCCTGCAAGAGATGAATATTAGGTTATTGCTTATAAAGATGTTGGTCAGTGAGGACCAAGTTATTGCCTGTACACATGTGAGTCAGTGTGATGAGCAGTTGGACACTCTGTGTCATCAGGTTGCTGTCTGTATACATGTGCATCAGTGTGATGAGCAGTTGGACACTCTATGTCATCAGGTTGCTGTTTGTATACATGTGGATCAGTGTGATGAGCAGTTGGACACTGTATGTCATCAGGTTGCTGTCTGTATACATGTGCATCAGTGTGATAAAAAGCTAGGCACCCTAAATTGTCAAGTTATTGTCTGTATACATATGAGTAAGTGTGATCACCAGTTGGGCACCTTACATCATCAAGTCATTGTCTGTATACAGGTTGAGTAAGTGTGATCACCAGCTGGACACCCTACATCATCAAGTCATTATCTGTATACAGGTGAGTTAGTGTATCACCAGCTAGACACCTTACATCATCAAGTCATTGTCTTTATACAGGTGAGTGAATGTGATCACCAGCTGGACACCCTACGTCATCAAGTCATTGTCTGTATACAGGTGAGTAAGTGTGATCACCAGTTGGGCACCTTACATCATCAAGTCATTGTCTGTATACAGGTGAGTAAATGTGATCACCAGTTGGACACCCTACCTCATCAAGGCATTATCTGTATACAGGTGAGTAAATGTGATCACCAGTTGGACACCCTACCTCATCAAGGCATTATCTGTATACAGGTGAGTAAATGTGATCACCAGCTGGACACCCTACCTCATCAAGTCACTGTCTGTATACAGGTTGAGTAAGTGTGATCACCAGCTGGACACCCTACATCATCAAGTCATTGTCTGTATTAAAAAAAAAGGTTGTTGCGTATCCTCTAGAGGACGTTGCAGAACCAACCCTAACAGCCCCTGGCTGTTGTGTGGTTTCTCTAGGCAAATCTACGTCCAGTAGTTTGCCATTGCTTTCCGGACGGTCGGCTCTCTTGATACCACTGTCGAAACCAACGCAAGGCGCATTGCCCGCAGCTGGGATCGAACCTGGCATGCCGGCATTACGAAGCGAAGTGTTCGCATCGACTTAGCCACAGAGCCGACCCATTGTCTGTATACAGGTGAGTAAATGTGATCACCAGCTGGACACCCTACGTCATCAAGGCATTATCTGTATACAGGTGAATAAATGTGATCACCAGCTGGACACCCTACCTCATCAAGTCATTGTCTGTATACAGGTTGAGTAAGTGTGATCACCAGTTGGGCACCTTACATCATCAAGTCATTGTCTGTATACAGGTGAGTAAATGTGATCACCAGTTGGACACCCTACATCATCAAGTCATTGTCTGTATACAGGTGAGTTAGTGTATCACCAGCTAGACACCTTACATCATCAAGTCATTGTATGTATACAGGTGAGTAAGTGTGATCACCAGCTGGACACCCTACGTCATCAAGTCATTGTCTGTATACAGGTATACATTGTCTTCAGAAGACAGAAGGGACATAGTCACGACAGAAATGAAATGTTTATGTGAATAAATTTTGGCTGTAAAGTCGCGGACTAGTATGGTTGTCTAGCTGTAGCTTGGTCTCTGGAAGGTACAAGCCTGATTAAAAAGCTCCCAGAAGAACTCCCAGGGTGCTCCCAACACAGTATCCAAGGCTACGGCTTTTTCGATAATCAGACTAGATAACTTATCAAGATAGATTCAAGCCGTATAATCGAACGAATCAAATGTTATGATAGAGCTATCGGAAATCGGGCATTTATCGGGTGAGACGAGGCAGGCTGCTTGCGATCAGGCAGTCTGCGAGCGGATGTGTCTTACATTAAAAAGTTATTGCCTGTATATATGTGGGTCAGCGTGATGACCAGCTGGACACCATACTACACAAAGTTTACATCACACTACACAGTACAATGCATCCTGTTTCCACAAATCCACATCAATACCTGTATCACTCATGTCCCGCTTGCACACATACTTATTTCATAGCAGAGGCCAACATCACCATCATTCATTCATCTGTAATTTTTTTGTAGAGGATGTCCTTAGGGACTCTACTTTGCTCCATTCTCCAAGAGTGTCTCAACTTTGTCAGATTTCAAAGACTGAGCATTGAGAACACTGCTGTGACACCTGATCATTCTAATACCCCAGTTTCTGTGATTCTGTCCTGCCACTTAATGCCAAGTATTCTTTTGTTCTTTGTACATTCTAGCATGGAGATGTCATCATTTGTATGTTAGGAGGTAGGATATTGCGCATAGCTAAGATGAACCAGGAACAACAATTTTTAGTAACCTTGACATTCCCTTTTCTAGGACTTTATTTTCCCACCAAAATTAACTATTGATGTCATAAGTAACCTTCTTTTTCTGCCAGAACTGGCTATTGTCATCATAGGTGTCTGTCAAACTGATGTTGTTTGGCCTTGGCCTTCTTTCTAGAAGTTTCGAAATGTCGTTTTTTTTTATGATGTGACCAACCTTGTCGTACTAGTAAATATCTTGTTGACGTGCCCTATCAAAGTGAACACAGTTGTACTGACTCCATGAGGCCAGCTGCCGAACAAATCAGTATATTTTCAATCATAATAAGATGATGAAATCGAATGCAGTCAAGACATAATTAGAAAATCCATAGTAAACAGGTTGAGCATACAAGAATATTCTAGAAGCAGAAAAATTAAGAAGAAAACAAATAACTAGCATTCCAGCATCCAAGTATAAATAATGAGTAACAAACCACTTTAGCAGCCTTCAGTTGTAGAGATGTCAGCCCAACACTAGAGGCCTTGAGTCGATGAGACTTAGAAGATAAGGGAGTAGTAACATTGACCCTCATAGAGCACTTTCAGTTGTGGAGATGCCAACTCAACACTACAAGGATAGGGGCCAGTCACATGGAGCCTCAAAGACAGACACTAGAGAAGAGACATGAAACAGGACATCGAGTTACAAAGACGACACGCAAGATACATGGATCCATGGTAAACAGAGTCACATTAGGTAGAATCACAATTGAGATGTTAGAGTCAACGATCAAGCTGTTAGTACCAGACACCACTAGAAGCCAGGTGGCAGTTGCAGACACTAGAACCAGTTAACAAAGTAATTAGAGATGAAGAACACAATGCAACCTCAAGAGTGTGTAACCATAGAGCTAAAGCAGCGACCTTTCGAAATATCATTGATGTTATTTGTGACATTGCTGAAGTGTCACATTAAAGACAGTACATTTAAAAGAAGAGTTGTTTCCGGATATTTTATTTTTCAAGCATCAAAGTCAAGTGAGACGCATGCAGCAAGTAAGACATCATCATCACTTCTATCAACACAACCATCTTTCACCTCCTGTAGCAAACCTAAAGATGAACCTGGGTGTGACATCGACGTACGCAAAAAAGAACACAACTGTGCTACATAGGGGGGAGGTCAATTTGTGGTGCCTTTGTGACCAGGATCTCAAAAACCTGAAGCATTTTAAAACAACATGTAAGAAACCCGAATTTGGTGCCAATTTTCCCAGGATTTTCAAGAATTTACAAATTTTCAATGACATGCCAGACCTGTAGCCTTTTGAACGACATGTAAAAGACTCCATTTTGGTACTGTTCACTCACAATTTTCAAGACCTAAAGCGTTTTGCAAGACACTTCTACAGATGTAAGAAGCTCAGTTCGGTGACATTTTCCCAGAACTTACAAGCGTCAGCCAAATGTAAACGAAACTTCTAATTATGCAAGAAACTCAATTTTGTTGCCTCAAGAAGCTTTACTACGAATACCCAGCAGAATGACATTATGAGACAATTTGTAAGACACGTCAGACAACGCCATGCAAAGTTACTAAACCTTAAGAGACAGTAGTTTATTTTAACACACAGAGTCAGAGTTTTAAAGTTCCAACGATGAATGCAAGCACTACCCACAAGTTTTCAAGTTTCAGAGAACATAACATGAACTACAAGTACGATCACAGGGTCAACTAGTCCAGAAACAGAGACATAAGCAGCAACAAAATAGATAAGTCAATATAGACATTTTTAATTAACAACAAGAACCTTTAGTCCCAGAAGACAGCAGTCCGAGGCATCTAGAAGAGTAGAAGTCCAGAATTCAGAAGACCCACCTTACATGAATGCAAAGTTCCAGAAAACTAATGATATAAAAGCTCAGAGTATAGACAACTAAAGTTCCAGAAGTCCAGAAATAAGTACAAAGTTCCGGAAGACCAAAGCTACAGAAATCCAGAGCACCAGAAAACCAAGAGTGACAAATGCAACTACACACTGTTAAAGACTACAACAATGAAGACAAGAAGAACAACCCAACGACCAGAAAGAAAAAGTCGCTATATTATGCTACAGGTAATAACAGTTGTGCACTTTAAAACTGAGGAAACAACAAAATAATTGGTAGAAGAAAAAGGTATGATCACAATAGCGTCACACGTGAATGAGGCAGTAAACAGGTACCCATACCAATAAAGCCTAAAGCACTCGAAGAAGAAGAAGAAAAAGCAGTTAATTAAATAGTTAATTCAGTTAATGAAGAATGATGATGTCTGTAGAAAAGAGAACAAAGAATAATAAAGGAAGAATACATTTGTGCACATGCATACACGGCACACAGTTTCTTCTGATGAAGAATATTCTTGAGATAGAAGATAGTAGACAATTAGTAAACAGAGTAAATATCACAGATAAACAGTCTACAAAGATAATTATCAGATTAAAATGTATGAGTTAATAGCTCCGAAAAGCTTTGTGGGAGTGACTGTAGTGAATAGAGAGACAAAAATCTTTTTTTTACAGTACATAATATATCAGAGAACAGTGATAGGGCATACTACATGACAATGAGAGAACCGTAATGGTTAAAGGAGGAATAATTAAGATAGGGCACATATAATTAGAAAAAGTAGATCATTTTCCATTAAGAGAAGAAATAAGATTTTAAAAAAAACAGATAAATTACCAGCCTTTTAGTGTAATCAACATTAATAACTGACATATAATGATGCCATTGTGAATGTGAAAGGTTTTTTTTTAATGTTATGAGAAGCCAAGCCATGGAGAATGTGAGTTTATAAAAATATATATATACACATAAGTGTGTTTTATTAACTTCTTCTTCTTCTTCTTCTTCGCGTTCACCAGCTGTAAACTCTGGTGTAAAGTTCTGGTTGTTCGTCCACTTCTGGACTGCAGTCCTGTTCCAGAACCTGAGTGTTGCGTGTGCATCAGTTTTACAGATCTGATTCAATTGAATGCAGACTGCTGGTTCCTTGCCTCTCAGGCAGATGCACTCCGACTTCAAAGGAAGCTCCCCAGTTAGTCGACTCTTACGACATGCTTTTGGGGAGGCAGTGGGTCTATTCTTGTTTTCCCCACAATAGGGCCCCGGAACCCACACGGGGGTTTTATTAACTGATGTTGCAAAGAGGAAAGGAGTTTTTGTGTATATTTTTTCTTGTTGATTTATTGCTGATTGTTAGTCTAAATTCAGGACAAGCATCAGCAAAAGTTAGTAAATTTGTATCTGTGGCATTAGCTGCAGTTAAAAATGGTAGAAAGATGCTGTCGGCGTCAATGTGTATTCTGGTCTGTGTAAGTATGTGCGCACATGCAAGCAGGTGTGACCACAAATGAAAACATTTACCATCAGGTACTCACTGATCTGCATGTCAGTATGAGTGTGTGTGTTCATATGTGTGTGTAGTGTGGTGTGTGTGGTTGCTGCAGGCCAATGACAGGAAACATCTACCATAAGTTATTACAAGCGTGCCAACTTACAGATCTACGTAAAACCATGGCCAGGTCCTTGCCTACTTCGACAAAATCTGAGAACAAAACGTCTGCAGGGTCAAGTGTTGACAGTGTGTCGATCCACTCCTTCTCCACCAGCCCCATAATGCCAATCTGTAACCATGGCAACATAAGCATTACACAGCTGCCTCCACTATCATCATGTGCTTATATAACTCTTTGAGTCCTAGTGATGTGCAAAAAACCATAATTGCTGAATCTAGATTGTCCAATATTCACAACTACTGTTATATTTGGTCTGAACACACTCAAGAAATCTAGATTGTCCAATATTCACAACTACTGTTATATTTGGTCTGAACACACTCAAGAAATCTAGATTGTCCAATATTCACAACTACCATTATATTTGGTCTGAACACACTCAAGAAATCTAGATTGTCCAATATTCACAACTACCATTATATTTGGTCTGAACACACTCAAGAAATCTAGATTGTCCAATATTCACAACTACTGTTATATTTGGTCTGAACACACTCAAGAAATCTAGATTGTCCAATATTCACAACTACCATTATATTTGGTCTGAACACACTCAAGAAATCTAGATTGTCCAATATTCACAACTGCCATTATATTTGGTCTGAACACACTCAAGAAATCTAGATTGTCCAATATTCACAACTGCCATTATATTTGGTCTGAACACACTCAAGAAATCTAGATTGTCCAATATTCACAACTACCGTTATATTTGGTCTGAACACACTCAAGAAATCTAGATTGTCCAATATTCACAACTACTGTTATATTTGGTCTGAACACACTCAAGAAATCTAGATTGTCCAATATTCACAACTACTGTTATATTTGGTCTGAACACACTAAAGAAATCTAGATTGTCCAATATTCACAACTACCATTATATTTGGTCTGAACACACTCAAGAAATCTAGATTGTCCAATATTCACAACTACCATTATATTTGGTCTGAACACACTCAAGAAATCTAGATTGTCCAATATTCACAACTATTGTTATATTACCACACAGATATTAATTCACTGGCACAGTTTAATCAGGGGTATTTCTTAACTGGCATGTCCTATGACACCTTCTTCTGGTATTGAAAGAGATAAGTCTGACATTTTCCCATAACAACATACCCAGACACCCAGAAAAACTTTGATGGCAGCATGTTCAATGATGGCATGAAACAACACACATCCAGACAAACTTTGATGCCAGCATGTTCAATGATGGCATGAGACAACACACATCCAGACAAACTTTGATGCCAGCATGTTCAATGATGGCATGAGACAATACACATCTTGAAATACTTTGATGGCAACATGTTCAGTGATGGCATGAGACAACACACATCCAGACGTACTTTGATGCCAGCATGTTCAATGATGGCATGAGACAACACACATCCAGACAAACTTTGATGGCAGCATGTTCAATGATGGCATGAGACAACACACATCCAGACAAACTTTGATGCCAGCATGTTCAATGATGGCATGAGACAACAAACATCCAGACAAACTTAAATGGCAGCATGTTCAATGATGCATGAGACAATACACATCTTGAAATACTTTGATGGCAGCATGATCAATTTTGGCATGTGACAACACACATCCAGACATACTTTGATGCCAGCATGTTCAATAATGGCATGAGTCTGTCCTTGCGCCAGCGGCTCATTGTTGACCATGTCATTGACATTGCTCAGTAGCCAAGGAAACTTGCACTGCTCAGCCATGTCCTCTAGGTGGTCAACTCCAAAATCTGTGCCAGAATCAAAATCATATATTCTGTCAGTAGGTTCAAATGAACATGACATAGTCTAAAGTAAAGTCAGGAGATGTGAAGCAGCATCATTGCACTTGGTTATAAACCTCAAGTGCTCTGCCACCAGTACTTACAGCTGATAAGACACTTTCCGCCTGTGTCACCGTCCGCATGCAACTCCATAGCCACAGCGACGTTCCTCCATTTACCCCACTCACAGTGTTAACTCTGGTACCCATTTCCTAGAGGCTAGGTGAACCCCCGGGAACCTCCCAGTTTCGAACACAGGCCGTGGGCTGCAGCGAATCGCAGTTGGATTTTAAAGTGAGTATTGATTGCACTAACGCGGCCCCGAATATGAGTCAGTTCAAATGAAGACCATATTTTCTGTTAGTCTATTCAAACGAACATCACATATTATATTGGTCTGTTCTTATGGACATCACATGTTGTGTCAGTCTATTCCAGTGATCATTAAATATTCTATCAGTCTCTTCAAATGAATATAACATGTTCTGTCAGTCTGTTCTAATGAAAATCACACTTCTGTCAGTCTGTTCTCTTTCAGGCCACATCAATGCTGTGTGTATTGACTGAGAAATTCCAATTTACCTAAACAACATAGTCTGCGTCGATTGTGTGTCACATACAAATTGATTTGCATACTGCTAGATACTAGTTTTTTATGTTTCAAACTATATTTCGAATACTCAGGGAAGGTTATTACCATTATAACTTGTTTATAGTCTTGTTTGAACATTTATGTACAAAATTATCCCATTCATTGTGGGCGTTATTTTCAGACAGTAAATTTTTAAAATTCATCTTTGACTAATCAAGGATACCAATGTTCAAAGCACAAGTACAGCCTGCAAAATATGCCTTTCTGCAGCTAATGCTCTGAAATTGTTTCAGTCAGATGCGTTTAATTCTGATAATTAAAGCTTAAATTACTCAGAATAAGGTAGACAAAGAGAAGTGGAAAGCTGGCAGGTGCAGTCAGTTAAAAACCAGCATCATTATTTATGGTGATTTCAACATAAGGGGTCAGTTATGGGACTACACCATGGTCAACAAACAGGTCATGGCATTGGAGGAGGCACTGACAGACACAGAGTTGATCAGCTTGAATGATTAAGGCTGTGCCATACCATGATACAGGCAGCCACATCAGGCGGTACAATAAGGGGCGGCATAAGCAGCAAAATCCAAATACAGTTTGAACACTTAAGGGGTGTCATATCTAAGGCTTGCATGAAACTGCAAAAATCGAATGCACAACCCTGTGAATGATGGCAGACTCACCAGAATCCCTGACAGAGAAGAGGATACCAACACTGCCCTTGATCTCACTCTGGTTTCACCCAGCACCAGTGCAGTGTACCAGTGGGGTGTACTGGGACATTATGGAAACGACCACCTTCCATGCTTGATTCTAGTCCAGAAAATAACATGTAGAAGGTTCCAGGAACCAGACACCATTCTTAAGTACTGTTTACACAAGAGAGAGGCAGCCAATGTCAGTGCTGCTAATAAGTGACTGTGGTTAGCCAGTTGCTGGTGTGTGTATATGCAGGTGTTAGTGTGTGTGTGTGTGCATATTTGTGTTGGTGTGTGTGTATGTGTGTCAGTGTATGTGGGTCAGTGTATATGGGTGTGTGTGTGTGTGTGTGAAAACTGTTATAGAAAGAAGATACTTATGCCAGTTCATGTTATGTGTGTTCATGCTGTATGTGTGTATGTGTGAATGTATGTTTGCATGTATATGTACGTGTGTATGAATGCATTTACATGGGTATGTGTGCTTATACATGGGTGTGTGTACCCACATTTGAGTGTGTAAAGAACTGATAAAGACAGAGAAGGACAGGAAACTTACCAAAGTCATGGTTGCCATAAACAGCAGCAGCGACTCCAAGCTCATTCAAAACAGGAATCATTTGTTCTCCTTTGAAAAATATGCTCACTGCAAAGAATAGTACCCAATGGTTACACTAGCCTCACACAACAACCACACACAGAGAGAGAGAGTATCATATAATGGTTACACTAGCCTCACACAACAACCACAGAGAGTGAATATCATATACTAGTTACATTAGCCTCACACAACAACCACACACAGAGAGAGAGAGTAACATATAATGGTTACACTAGCCTCACACAACAGCCACAGAGAGTGAATATCATATACTAGTTACATTAGCCTCACACAAAAACCACAGAGAGAGAGAGAGTATCATATAATAGTTACACTAGCCTCACACAACAACCACAGAGAGTGAATATCATATACTAGTTACACTAGCCTCACACAACAACCACACAGAGAGAGAGAGAGAGTATCATATAATAGTTACACTAGCCTCACACAACAACCACAGAGAGTGAATATCATCTACTAGTTACATTAGCCTCACACAACAACCACAATATAGAGAGAGAGAGTATCATACAATGGTTACATTAGCCTCACACAACCAAACACACAGAGAGAATATCATCTAATGGTTACACTAGCCTCACACAACCAAACACGGAAAGAGAATATAATATAATAGTTACACTAGCCTCACACAACAACCACAGAGAGTGAATATCATATACTAGTTACACTAGCCTCACACAACAACCACACAGAGAGAGAGAGAGTATCATATAATAGTTACACTAGCCTCACACAACAACCACAGAGAGTGAATATCATCTACTAGTTACATTAGCCTCACACAACAACCACAATATATAGAGAGAGAGTATCATACAATGGTTACATTAGCCTCACACAACCAAACACACACAGAGAGAATATCATCTAATGGTTACACTAGCCTCACACAACCAAACAGGGAAAGAGAATATAATATAATAGTTACACTAGCCTCACACAACAACCACACACAGAGAGAGAATATCATATAATGGACACACTAGCTTTTCACAATGACCACACCCAGAGAGAGAATATCATCTAATGGTTACACTAGGCTCACACAACAACCACACACACACACAGAATATCATATAATGGTCACACTAGCCTCACACAAGAACCACACACACACACAGAATATCATCTAATGATTACACTAGCCTCACACAACAACCACTCACAGAAAGAGTAACATATAATAATTACATTAGCCTCACACAACAATCACACAGAGACAAAATATCTCCAAATAGTCACACTAGCCTCACACAACCACACACAAAGAAGAATATCATACAATGGTTACACTATCCTCACACAACAACCACTCACAGAGAGAGAATTTCATATTATGGTTACACTAGCATCACACAACAACCACAAACAGAGAGAGAATATCTCCAAATAGTTACTAGCCTCACACAACAACCACAGACAGAGAATATCATTTATGTGTTATATCACCCTCACTTATCAACCACACACAGAAAATATCATCTAATGGTTATACCCCCCTCCCACTCAGCCACCCACACAGACACACACACACACACACAAACACACACCTACACACATACATACACGCACATCAACCACATACAGAAACTATTATATAATGGTTATCCCACCCACATACATACAAATCACACATAGTGAATATCAACAAATGGTTATACCACCCACACACAACAATCACACACAATGAATATCAATGAATGGTTAAACTACCCACACACAACAACCACACACACAGAGAATATCATCTAATGGTTATACCACCCTCACACAACAACCACACACAGATAATATCATCTAATCATTACACCACACTCAAACAATTAAAAAAATTCACACACACAACAAGAATGTGATCTAATTGGTTACACCAGCCTCAGAAAACACCAAAAGCCACATCCACACACACACAAATACCCACATACTCACACAAAGAAGGATGTCATGTAATGATTATGCCAGGCCCACATAGCAACCACACATAATATCATATAATGGTTATACAAACCTCACACAATAACGCAACCTAATCAACCCCTCCCCCCCCCCCACCCTCCGACCCATCCACGCACGCATGCATGTGCGCATCCCACACACACACACACCTATATATATATAGGTGTGTGTGTGTGTGTGTGTATGTATGTATGTACGTACGTACGTACGTGTGTGTGTGTGTGTGTGTGTGTGTGTGTGTGTGTACACAACAACACAACACAACACAACACAACACAACACAACATACACACACGCACGCACGCACGCACGCACGCACGCACGCACGCACGCACGCACGCACGCACGCACGCACGCACGCACGCACGCACGCACACACACACACACACACACACACACACACACACACACACACACACACACATACATACATACATACATACATACATACATACATACATACATACATACATACATACATACATACATACATACATACATACACACATACACACATACACACCAAGAATATCATCTAGTGTTAAACAAAACACTAAAGAAAATATGTTGACTGGTTGTCAGTGACACAGACATTCTACAGAAGTTTGGTTGTCACTGAAAAGCAAATTAGATAAATGTTGACTGATTGTCTGTGACACAGACATTCTACAGGAGTTTGGTTGTCATTGAAACACAAATTACATAAATGTTGACTGGTTGTCAGTGACACAGACATTCTACAGAAGATTGGTTGTCATTGAAACACAATTTAAATAAATGTTGACTGGTTGTCAGTGACACAGACATTCTACAGAAGTTTGGTTGTCATTGAAACACAAATTAGATAAATGTTGATGTTGTCAGTGACACAGACATTCTACAGAAGATTGGTTGTCATTGAAACACAAATTACATAGATAAATGTTGACTGGTTGTCAGTGACAAAAACATTCTACAGAAGTGTGGTTGTCATTGAAACACAAAATAGATAAATGTTGACTGGTTGTCAGTGACACAGACATTCTATAGAAGATTGGTTGTCATTGAAACACAAAATAGATAAATATTGACTGGTTGTCAGTGATACAGACATTCTATAGAAAATTGGTTGTCATTGAAACGCAAATTAGATAAATGTTGACTGGTTGTCAGTGACACAAACATAGAAGAACAGATTGTGCTTATATTTAGCAAGTGCTATACTGACTCAGCGATGGATTGAGAGCATCCCCACTAAACAGCACCAGTGGCTGAAACTGTTGCTGGGATTGGATGTAGGACTTCATGCGAGCAGCTCCACCTCGTGGTTCATCTCTCTGCTCGTCGATGTTGTACACATCATTGAAGTGTAAGATGGTAAGAGCCATCCCTTGCTAGCTTCACTTCCACATCAATTTCAGCAGCACACAACTTAGCTGTCAACACTGCAACACAATTACGGTTGTGATCACAGTTACAATACACACCAAGCATACACCAGTTTTGGTTACAGAAGCCGTACAAACATGGTGTCTGACTGCAACATTTATAACAAAGTCTGTACAGTTACAACAGTCATGCAAACATGGTGTCTGACTGCTACATTTATAACACAGTCTGTACTGTTACAACAGTCATGCAAACATGGTGTCTGATTGCTACATCAATAACACAATGTATGTGTACTGTTACACCATCCATACATTGTGTCTGATTGCTACATCAATAGAACAGTGTGTACTGTTACATCACTCACAGGAACATGGTGTCTGACTGCAACATCAATAATGCACTGTGTACTATTGCATCATTTATACAAACATAGTGTCTGACTGCTACATCTATAACATAGTGTGTGTACTGTTACATAATTTATACAAACATGATATCTGACTGCTACATCAATAACACAATGTATAATGTTACCCCATTCATACAAACATGGTGTCTGACTGCTACATCTACAACACAGTGTGTGCTGTTACATCATTAATGCAAACATGGTATGTGACTGCTACATCTATAACACAGTTTTTGCTGTTACATCATTCATACAAACACGGTGTGTGACTGCTACATCTATAACACATTTTGTGCTGTTACATCATTCATAAAAACATGGTGTGTGACTGCTACATCTATAACACATTTTGTGCTGTTACATAATTCATAAAAACATGGTGTGTGACTGCTACATCTATAACACATTTTGTGCTGTTACATCATTCATAAAAACATGGTGTGTGACTGCTACATAGAACACAGGGGTGGCCAAGGTGATAGCAATAACTATGTAAAAGGACAGGTGTGGTCAGAGTGAGGACATTATCTATGAAAAACGACAGGTGTGGTCGGAGTGACTGGGATAACTATGAACAAGGACAGGTGTGGTAGGAGTGACTGGGATAACCATGAACAAGGACAGGTGTGGTAGGAGTGACTGGGATAACCATGAACAAGGACAGGTGTGGTCACAGTGACTGGGATAACTATGAACAAGGACAGGTGTGGTAGGAGTGACTGGGATAACCATGAACAAGGACAGGTGTGGTCACAGTGACTGGGATAACTATGAACAAGGACAGGTGTGGTAGGAGAGACTGGGATAACCATGAACAAGGACAGGTGTGGTCACAGTGACTGGGATAACCATGAACAAGGACAGGTGTGGTCACAGTGACTGGGATAACCATGAACAAGGACAGGTGTGGTCGGAGTGACTGGGATAACCATGAACAAGGACAGGTGTGGTCGGAGTGACTGGGATAACCATGAACAAGGACAGGTGTGGTCGGAGTGACTGGGATAACCATGAACAAGGATAGGTGTGGTCGGAGTGACTGGGATAACCATGAACAAGGACAGGTGTGGTCGGACGGACTGGGATAACCATGAACAAGGACAGGTGTGGTCACAGTGACTGGGATAACCATGAACAAGGACAGGTGTGGTCGGAGTGACTGGGATAACCATGAACAAGGATAGGTGTGGTCGGAGTGACTGGGATAACCATGAACAAGGATAGGTGTGGTCGGACGGACAGGGATAACAATGAACAAGGACAGGTGTGGTCGGAGTGACTGGGATAACCATGAACAAGGACAGGTGTGGTCGGATTGACTGGGATAACCATGAACAAGGACAGGTGTGGTCGGAGTGACTGGGATAACCATGAACAAGGATAGGTATGGTAGGAGTGACTGGGATAACCATGAACAAGGACAGGTGTGGTCGCAGTGACTGGGATAACCATGAACAAGGATAGGTGTGGTCGCAGTGACTGGGATAACCATGAACAAGGACAGGTATGGTCGGAGTGACTGGGATAACCATGAACAAGGACAGGTATGGTAGGAGTGACTGGGATAACCATGAACAAGGACAAGTGTGGTAGGAGTGACTGGGATAACCATGAACAAGGACAGGTGTGGTAGGAGTGACTGTGATAACCATGAACAAGGACAGGTGTGGTCACAGTGACTGGGATAACCATGAACAAGGACATGTGTGGTAGGAGTGACTGCAATAGCTATAAATAAGGAGAGGTGTGGTCCTGGTGACTGTTGAGATTCAATAACTATAGACAATGTATACCCTCATCTGAAGATGAAAATGCTTTGTGCCCATTTACAACATGCTATGATTGCACCTTTCGCCCTGACACATCTCACTTCTGCAGGCAATTGATGCCAGGTTAGCCTTCCCCGTTAGTTTCATGGAACACTGCAAATTTATTGATATGTGTGTGGTCATCTTTGTTTCATAATTCAAATGTGGTGTCTCCAATCAGGCTGATCAAGAGCTGATCAGTTCTCAGGAGAAAGTAGGAGAAGAACATGAGCATTCCCCACCATCCAAGGAGGCTTTGATAAATGCATATAGTGTTCTGGTACTGGGCTCACCCATGAAATCCTCATTTCCTGCTCATGACTGTTTAACCTTACTTGTTTATATTAGACACCTCATTTCTCTCAGGCTTCGCCTTTAGAAGCCAGCAGTAGCAGTCTGCAAACCTGGGATTTCAAAATTAGTGCTTCTTTCGCATGTTAGACTTTTACTGCAGCGGACCTCAGTGTCCACTATAGTTTCATTTGACATTTATCACACAGACACCAAGAGGCTGCCAGTGTGGCAGTAAATGAACAGATGGGTCAGTTTAGTGTTTTTTCCCTCAACTCATGGTTTTTTAACTAAGCATCTCTAGGGACTACCAGCTTACTTGGATCCTCTGATTTTCAGATGTCCTCTGACCTTCAGATGTCAATGTGAGTATGTTTAAAGTAATCAGCAGTCAGCTCTCCATAGAATTTGTCCTTTATTTAAAAAAAGACAGGTGTGAGTCAGAAAATATTTTTTTCTGTTCTGCATATGCTTGTGTTTTGTCGTCATTTTACCATTTCCACAGATACAATTATAAGTCTCCCATACATTTAGCTCAGTAAACAAGTGGTGTTTCAGCCTATTATTTCCTCTGCTGTGTGTTTGTTCTCTTCAATCAAGTTGGTGGTATGCATCATCCATCTTGTGGCCTGGATGTTCAGAATTCCATTTGATACTATAGATACTCCCTATAAACCTCTTCACCCCCTCATATGTTATATCTGTATCAGGCTGGGTTAGTCTTCCACCTTCCTTTGCCAATCTGTCAGCCTCTACAGTTTTAGGTATGTTGCAATGGGATAAAATCCACTTTACTATAGATCTTTTTGATTTCTGACTGTCCATGAGTGCAGCAGGGGAACATAACTGATGTGTACTGCTGGAAATGTAATTGCCAGAACTGTTTTGCAGACTATTAATCCTAAGAGACAAGTTTACCTTGAACCACAGCATGGATTTTGTAGAAAACAGTCTACCGTTGACATGGTATTCTCATTACAACAATTGCAAAAAACTATACTCTAAATAAAATCACAAAGTGTATTTTGATTTCAATGATCTTACCAAGCAATTTGATTTGCTTAGTCATGAAGGTCTGTTCAAAACACTAAAAAAAAAAAAAAGTCTGGGCATCAACCTGCCCTAAAGAGGAAAAACTAAGTGATTCCGCACAGGCATGAGAAGCACATCCGGCAAACATTGGAAGACTTTGTAATGGAATAAATGTAGGATATCCTCCGAATAACGGTCCCAAATTATCGAGCCGAAAATATACTCTAACAGGGCCTCAATCACATGTAAATTGCAGACTTCAGGCGACTACCGCCACCGCCTACATGCAGCGCGGAGTGGGGCTAAACTAGATGGCTGGGACTCACGAGCAAATAAAATGAAGGAAGCTGCAGGAGATTCGGTTGCTGCTGCTCGTGAATCCCAGCCATCTACTTTAGCCCCGCTCTGTGCCGCGTGTAGCAAAGCAGGAGATACTCTTGGCGGTAGTTGCCGGAAGTCCGCAATTTAAGCCGCTGGAAGTCCAGAATCTATATGTGGCTGTGGCAAAGGCCTCGTCTGTGACGTTTTGGTTCGGTTTGACTTTGGCGGGTCCGTCTAGAGCAACCCTAGCGGAAAATATGACTTTTTTAACAGTTAACATGGGTTATTAGGGTCAAGGTTATCTCCTTAGGGTATATTTTCGGCCTCGGTAATTTGGGACCATTATTCGGAGGGTAACCTAAATGTACTTGCCTCTATTCTTATTGGAATATACTTCTTATTCTTTTTAAAATTTTCACTTTGAGATTATTTATCTATTCTCTATCCAACAGCAGCCTCTAAAATGCTGAGAGACTGAGAGCCAAGACCAAGATGAGGAAGATACTAAACAAAAAGTGATCACTATGAATGATGCTGCAATTACAAGCCTCCAGATAGCAACATTTGATAACTGCATTTGCCGATGCTTGTCAAGAAGGAAATGGTCAGAGAAATTATGAGAAAACTATGTTGCAAGGTTTGACCAATCATCAGGGACATGATGACAAAGACTATATGTTGCAAGGTTTGACCAACAATCAGGGAAAGTATGACAAAGACTATACGTTGCAATGTTTTCCTACCAAAATATTTCGTGAGGAGAGCTCCGATAGCCGATAGTATCAGCGATGATACAAGTGAGGTAAACTTTGAGCAAACAGTTTTAGTGCAGGGTGAGGAAATCATTAGCAAAACTGCACAGTGTGACATAATCAAGAAACTAACATAGAATTTCAACTGTAAACCTACAATGACATCAACATATGAAGTAACTTACACGATACGGTAGACAAATAGAAAAACAACAACTGGCCCTCGTCTGGTGCTCGGGGAAACCAGATAATAAACAGGGTAGTCTCCCTTATTTCCGGGTGGCACACTGGTAGAGCGGGATTACAGCTGAGGTGGCGTTGACGACAGTCGTCATGTCATAAAGCGTTCAACTGAATGGCAACAAAGCGTTCAACTGAACAGAAATAAAGCTTTCAAATAAATGTTAATATAGTGTTGAAGTAAACGGTTATATATGTGCAAGTAAATGGTAGTAAAGAGCCATGTCATTGTATCGCTCATCTAGTGGCGACAACAAGGACGGATTTGGTTTATGGTTGAGGGTAAAGGTTAGAGTTTAGGGTTAGAGTTAAGGTTTAGGGGTTAGGCTTAGGGTTGAGGGTTCAGAGTTAGGGTTTAGTGTTAGGGCAAGAGTTAGGGTTCGAGTTAAGTGGTAGGGTTTAGGGTTAGGGTTGGGTTTAGGGTTGGGGTTAGAGTTAGGGTTAGGGTCAATCAGGCTTTTTTTCTTTTAATCTGGGTCGGGCGTGGCAAGGCCCCGTCGGCGACGTTGTCGGTCGGTTTGTCACCGCCGATCTTTTTCCGGTCGGTTTAGGGGTCAAAAGGTGTTTTTTCAGGTGTCAAAGGGGGTTATTTGTGTCAAGGTCATGTTCAAGGTTGAGGTCAAGGTCATCAAAAGAAAGGTAAGGATATTGTCTACAAAAAAAGTAGCGTGACCTTTGATGGGAAGCGTCCTTGACCTTCAAAAAAAAATGAAAAGCGTTCGGGGTCAGGTGGGGAAAATCGGGGCCGCGAGGAAAAGTTGGCGGAAATTTGCAAAGTTCAAAACTTCGAGGCGGGTTATCTCGAAAAGTGTCTAAGCAAAGGTCAAAGTTAAGGTCATCGGGAGATAGGTAGTGAGCTGGGCTACAAAAAAGGTCCAGGGTGACATTGCCTAGGTCGAAGGATTGACCTTGGAAAATTCCAAAATACATATATACTTTTAGGTCAAGGTCAGTCTACTTTATGCATAAGAGAAGAGCGGAAGTCCGTCAAAAAATCAGGCACTTTTAGCAGATCTCGGAGCAAAATTTTCGAGAAAGTCGGTTGAACAGGTTTCGTGAGAAAATTCAAAAAGTGATGAGGTCGAAAGTAGGTCGTGGCCTTTGGACATTTTTTTTTTTTTTTTTTTGAGGTCCTTGGATAGTGGGGTTCTGCCGGTCCGGGTAGGGGTCTCAGTGGGGATCTGAGGGTCGGTACTTGTAGAGTGGGGATGTGGGAGTCGGAGGATATGTGGACCTCGGAGACAGGTCTATTAGAAGGGGGTCAAATCGGGGGTCAAAGTCAGGTCAGTTGCAGACGTGATTTTGGGAGATGAGTGATTCCGAGGCGGGGTCTGATGGGTGGGTCGGGTGGGTCACGGCACGAGAGACAAAAAAGGTCATGACGACCCTCGAGCTTGGAGTCACGTTGGCCGACCTGTTGGCGGGAAAGTGCAATTTTGGCGGGAGGCGACCCCTGGGTCCCAGTGTGGGTCGGGGTCGGAGAAGAAGGTTTGAGTAGACAGTCCGGGTCCTGGGCTTTCCAGAAATGTAAATTTTGTAGAGACAAGTCGAATAGTGGCCGAGATGTGGCGCCCGGAAGTTGTTAATAGGAAAAAGTGTACGCAGCACATGGTTCCAATTTTCAGAGTCCGAATCGCACGCCTCCAAGTCATTTTGGCGGGATTCGTATCTCGAGTCAGCCTTATGCTCGATTCAAATTTAGCGAGCGGTGTCACGTTGTGCGGGACACGGGCTGTCTATAGACACCTTGACCTTGATTGGCACTCATATGGATGACCTTGACCTCTGGGTCAACATGTTTTTCAATATATATTGAGGTCAATGGGCCAATAAAGGGTCGCAGTCGAGATCTGATGGCACCGGTCGATGCAACGTGACCTCGGCAATAATAAAGGTCATGGTCGCCGGTCACGTGGCGGTCACGTTTGGGGAGTTATTCAGGCTTTTTTTTCTTTTAATCTGGGTCGATCGTGGCAAGGCCCCGTCGGCGACGTTGTGGCTCGATTCAAATTCCGCCGGCTTCTGCTGGTCCCCCCGGACCCGGCCCGTCGGAAAAGTCCACGATCGTGACAATCGGTCCATAACTTCACGTCCAAAACGGGGCCGGAGTGTTTTTCGGCACCAGAGTAGATTTTTCGAACGGCCGGCGCCGGGCGCGGTTCACGACCGTGGCAATGTAGGACCCACGGGCAGACGGGGTCGAAGGTCCAGACCGTGTGGTCAAAAGAT
>CAJHNH020003689.1:0-42500 GCA_905116865.2 Candidula unifasciata
TTTGGTTAGCATTCTATATTTCCGATTTTTAAAATGCGTGGTAGTAGATAGCGGGACGTGAAAAACATTCTGTTTTCTTTGGGCACAGGAGCGGAGCAAAGTGGGTGCCGTTTGCTATAAAGTGAATAAGACTACCAGACCCCAGACCAAACCCAGGAGAAAGTTATACGAACAGCAGTAATTGATCCAGAGTTTGACCACGCACACGATGGATTGCAGAAATATCAGAGACACTGCAAGTGCTATATGCAAAGTGAACAAAAGGGTCCCTTGGAGAGATCTCTTCCTGCCCTGACTATGCGAGGCATTCCAAGAGTAGAGACAACAACAAGACACGTGGACGCAGGCCAGGTGACACATCTTGTTCCTGCTAGCCAAACTAACGTGATGAGAGTTGTGTTGGGAAACACGGCTTCTGTTTCCATTGTCTAGAACTTGGTGATGTAAAATCCCTTTTCTAATATTTCTGGAGGGGGTGCTTTTAACCTATCTTTTCTACCACTAGAGTGGGAACCTATCTTTCTCCTACGGTATAGAGCTTGGTGATATAAACTTGTCTCCTACCATCTAGAGCTGGGAGATGTGAACCTATCTTTCTCCTACTGTACAAAGCTGGGTGATGAGAACCTACCTTTCTCCTTCCAGAATGGCGTCCTGTAGTAGAGAAATGCCTTCATGACGCAGCCCATGGGCACACGTTGGATCAACTGGGTTCTTGCTGGGGGCAACGCAGGGTTAAAGGTTATCTGACCCTGAAGGGTCAAAGGGATGGTAACAATCACTTGTTTGCACTGAAAGCAGAAAACATGTTTTCATTTAACGCATTGAGCAACTATAACTGTTTTAAACAACCGAAACAATGTTTGTACGTTGTAAATTTAAGCAAATAAGACAACAGACTGCAAAATATATTGCCTGGCATATATCGCTAAACAGAAAGACATGATTCTGCCACTGTGGCTGCCTTGGTAAAACAGGAATTGCGTTAGGTTCTTCTTACATTTGTACTTCAGTAATGAAGGATTCACTTATTTGTTTAATTTATGTAATTGTTACTGTATGTGTGTGTCGTTCAACTTCACCAGGACCGCATAGCAAGCGACAAACACCAGGTGACACAAAGTACCACCATTCGAATGAGAATCGCTCATGTACAAGTTCACAAACCCCGTTCAACCTTTAAGCTCTATTAGGGCCCCTTACTATAGTAGGTGGGGATTTTAAATAACGACAACCTGTGTTCCATATTGGCACTGGTGATGCTAAGTTGGCACGGCTGATGCTAAGTTGGCACGGGTGATGCTAAGTTGGCACGGCTGAAGCTAAGTTGGCACTGGTGATGCTAAGTTGGCACGGCTGATGCTAAGTTGGCACGGGTGATGCTAAGTTGGCACGGGTGATGCTAAGTTGGCACGGCTGAAGCTAAGTTGGCACTGGTGATGCTAAGTTGGCACGGCTGATGCTAAGTTGGCACGGGTGATGCTGTTGGCACGGGTGATGCTAAGTTGGCACTGGTGATGCTTAGTAATACATCGTTACTGTAGTGTTCACCTGACGAGATACAGCCAAATGTGTGTCAAACATCGGCAGCAATTATTAGATTAAATTTTGGAGGCAGTATTGGGAGAAACGTATGCAGTAGAAGCACCAGCAGCAGTTTTAGTAGTAATAGCAGCTGCAACAGTAGTGGTGATGGTGCGGGTAGCAGTAGTAATAGCAGCAGTGGTAGTGGTGGAGGTAGCAATAGTAGTAGCAGCAGCAGCAGTAGTGGTGGTGGTGGAGGTAGCTGTAGCAGCAGCAGCGGCAACAATCGTAATAATATGAAGGTAGCTCTGGAGAGATTGAGGCAGCTGGGTGTGACCAAACGGTCTGGCCGGCTAATTGCTCTCAGAGGAAGGGCGAGGCGGACATATAACCAGACTAAGACCGGTACCAATTGTATAGATGCTCTGTGCTGGCTACTGAAGATGAGGATGTAGCGCGTATGGTTATGCCCCGGGTGCTATGATGTCAATTCTTGACTTCACTCAAATCAACTCCAGGCAGATGGTGCTCCTATCCTCTTGAAGCCCCTGGCCCAGTGCCCAGCATGCCCCAAACGTGTAAAGATGGCACTGCATCAGATTACTTACTTTCCAAGAACTGGTCAAAGACTTTACAATAAAAATAAAAGTAGGAACAATTTATCTTCAATTAATAAAGTGGGAGTATATGTATAAAAAAACATTATTTTAAATTTTGTATGCTTTGTTTAATTCCGATAAACTCAATGTTATTTTATGTTTAATTATTTGTTTATGTGTTGAATTACATAAACATGGAGGCCCCAGTGTCGTCTTAACAGGGGCGCTCTCGTCTGAGGGCCCCACCAGCACTGGGGCCCCCATGCTAATCTGTGTATATCAGGTGATCATTGATATTTCATTACAGAGAGTGGCTGTCGTAGGGGCCGCAGCACACTCGTTTGTTCACGGGCCCATAAAACTGTTCAGACGGCTTTGATCTTAGGTAACACATCTGATTATGTACTCAGAGATAAGACACCAAGTCTGCATTGTTGCATTTTTGTTCTGACTGCATTTTGAAATATACTTTAGCTAAGAAAATCAAACTTCAGCGCCAGTGCTACTAAACATTTTATGCGGTGCCCTTTCCTTTGCTATGCTTAGAGTGCTTCATGCCTAATCCATCCCTGCATATAGGCATCATATGATGACAACATACTCGCACGCATAAACTGTCCATTACTGCCTTTATATACCACTTTTGTGGTGTGATCTCATCAGACAGCCCAGTCGCACACAGCTCTTGCTCGCTCAACCGCCCGATAAGCCACGTGTGTCTCTCGTCGCCCGCTAACTATCCATTCGCAGCCTGATTATCGATAGCTAGATACTGGTCAATACTCGCTTGATATTCGGCTAAGTTTGGCTCGACTACGCTATCGGTGTCGTCTGCGTTTGGGTTATTAGCAGCCCGTGAGCACACCATTGTTGAGGAGCCAGTTATAGCATCCATTTGTGAACGATTGTCTCGTGAACTGCAGAGAAAACACGCTTGGTGTACTTTTCAGTTCACTCAACAAGCCTTGTCGACTCTGCAGGGAGCGAGCTTTCAGTATAGACCGCAATTGTCTAGCATTGATTTTTCAATCATGGGAAAAAAACAGCCAGCAGCCGCACCCACACCAAGGAAGAGGTTGGCCATACCCGACAAAATTGCCGCAGCATCTAAACCAGCACCACAGGCAGGCGCCCCTATCGCGGCGCCTCGCTCACCTATGCCAGCAACTGAAGCCGCCCCCATGGTGGCGCCAGCACCAGAAGCCTCCCCTATCGAGGAGCTGACACCTAAAGCCTTCCCTATCGTGGAGCCACCACCTAAAGCCGCCCCAGTCGAGGCGCAGGGATATACCAGCACCCGCATACGAAGGCAGCAGCCTGGAGCCCACGACTTGCCGCAGCAGCCCATCATGCCGATACTGCTCAAGAAGCCACGACTTCAAGGAGTGCCCGCTAGCCAAACTCGATAGCGACTTCAAGAAGCCTAACAAAAACCGGAAATGCAGCAATTGCTCGGGTGTACACAGCGCGAGGTACATGGGTTGCCTATATCTTAAGAAGTGCAGGAGAGAAATTACAGCCGCCGTCGCCAGAGACACATACCAGGCGCCCAGACAGCAAGAGGCAAGACAGCCGAGAAACACACTAAGAGACAGGCAAAATGACAAGGCACGCCCCGCCACAATGCAAAACGAAATACCGCAAATAATCGATGAGCTGAGAAGCCAAAACACAGCACTCCAGAAAAAAAAAGAACCACCGCGGCCGCTGAAAGAACGGAGACCCTGGAACTGATTTCTCTACTGCTAGGGGAGATCAAGGACCTAAAAGCAGACAGGCTGGCACACGCTACCCAGCAAGCAAATAGACAGTCAGAAGACGCAGAAACCCTACAAAAGACCAGGGAGCTACTAACCAGCATCAGAGCAACCCAGGCAGAAGAAGAATTACACCGCAAGTCAGAAAGAGCGGAGAGAAGGAAGGAGCTGGCCGAGTTAAAAACCGCACGGGAAGCTGCGAGCCGCGAAGCCGCCCAGTTAGAGAAAGCCACCGCAGAAGCCGCAACAGCAGCACAAGCAGCTAAGACAGAAAGAACCCTGCTGGAGGCAGAAAGAAATGCTACAAAAAAGCCAAATACCAACAAGGCTGACAAAAGTGTCTCCACTGACAACGCAACAATGAAGCATCAGGCACAAATGACTGAACCAGAAGACGATGAAAACAATGAAGAAGACTCAGAAGAGATCCCAGTCATCACAGTCACAGAGCAGTCAGATGGAGACATCATATCCGATGAAGAATATACACAAGCAGAGCAGGAGTTTCCGACTGCTAGCAGTGCACCGCCCAATGAACCCGCTCCGTACGTCTTCGACAAGGAACAATTCATAAGAGACCAGGAAGAACACTATGCACTAGAGAACTGCCAAGTATGGAACGCAAAAGAGCAAAAAATGGGGCCCACTGCAAACAACTCCCACCCAGAGAAACAACCGAGGTAGGCGACGACGACGCTACTAACGTAGCAGAAGCCAAAAACCCGAGCCGCCATCTTCCAGGCGAATGACGCCAGTACGCCACCAGAACCTGACAGCAGAAGCCAGACCTCACCCATCCCGTTCCAGGCCACCCAGGCACACATGGCTGTCCTTTTCAGGACTGCCATGTCCACTCCCAAAACCTGCAAGCCGCCCGCCAAGCCCACGCTGCTGACATGATGCAACAACTAAAAGGAAACTCAGGAGAAAATCATCGCCACAAAAGAAAGAAATTTAAGCTCAGATAGCAAATAACCCGTCCTTGAGAAAACAGGCCATCAGGCGGTTAAAAAAGGACCAAGCTTATCTTTTTTGTTTTTCTTCAAACCAACGAACGAACGTGGGACAAAAAAAGATAGGGGTGAGGGAAGAGGGTCGTCGAGGGCTGCATGGCTAGTGCTGTCGCCACGGATGTGCAGGTGAGAATTTTATTGTGCCCCTGAAAGAAAAAAAAATACCCAACCCTACCGAAGATTCGAAACCGGTTCTCCAGAATGAGAGGCCAGCAATCTAACCACTGGACCAGCAGTAAACATACAAGAGAAACACATTTAATAGGAATCACAACTGTATGGTTACCGTGAACTGTGACCCGTCTACAGTAGAGACAATGACATCACTTCCGCTCTGGTCTATCCTGTGAACAACTTGATCCAACAGCAGGTTGTCTGTGAAATCATTTCAGACATAATCCTCGTTATCTTTGTTTAGAGACAAGCTTTTAAATATTATAATTACTTATCAATATTTCACTTCACCGGCTGTAAACTCTGACGGAAAATTCTGGTTGTTCGTCTACTTTTGAACTTTGCTCTTGTTCCCGAATCTGAGTTTTTGCGTCCACTTCCTTATTTGTGGGCAGACGATTGGTTGCTCGCCTCACAGGCAGATGCACGTAGACTACGAAGAACACACCCGTGTTTAGTCAATTCTTACGACATTCTTGTTGGGGGACTGCGCGTCTATTCTCCCCCCCCCCCCCACCTCTAAAAATGAGGTTGCTTAACCCACGGTGGTTGGGGGGGGGGGGCGGGAGGGGCCACGACAAGTCAACAGCCAGGTAAGAGAAGTGACCTGCAGAAATACTTGGATGCAGTATGGACTATGTTTGGTTTCATATGGTCTTGTAGCGTGTCAGTTGTCGGTTTTGTAGAGTGTCAACTGTCGGTCTTTTAGAGTGCCAGTTGTCGGTCATTTAGAGTGTCAGTTGTCGGTCTTTTAGAGTGTCAGTTGTCGGGTTTTTTTTACTTTTAATTGTCGGTCTTTTAGAGAGTCAGTTATTGGTCTTGTGGAGTGTCAGTTGTCGGTCTTTTGTAGTGTTGTCGGTTTTGTAGAGTGTCAGTTATTAGTTTTGTAGAGTGTTAGTTGTCGGTTTTGTAGAGTGTCAGTTTTTAGTTTTGTAGAGGGTCAGCTGTCGGTTTCTTGTCATGCTGTGTTGAAGAGAAGGAGAACACCATCCAACGGTGATTATATTAGATCCGGAGACAGCGAAAAGATGAAGAGTTCCTAGACGTTTACATATCGGGGGATGATCATGGTTAAGCTGTATAAACGGGTTGGTTTTGCTTGACGTTTGTAAACAACATAGCTATATTTCAGCTGCGAAACAGGATTCTCCACACCCCTTTCATATTCTTTCTTCTTTCCCTTTCTTTCTTTCTTTCTTTCTTTCTTTCTTTCTTTCTTTCTTTCTTTCTTTCTTTCTTTCTTTCTTTCTTTCTTTCTTTCTTTCTTTCTTTCTTTCTTTCTTTCTTTCTTTCTTTCTTTCTTTCTTTCTTTCTTTCTTTCTTTCTTTCTTTCTTTCTTTCTTTCTTTCTTTCTTTCTTTCTTTCTTTCTTTCTTTTTCTTTCTTTCTTTCTTTCTTTCTTTCTTTCTTTCTTTCTTTCTTTCTTTCTTTCTTTCTTTCTTTCTTTCTTTCTTCTGTCTCTGTCTGTCTGTCTGTCTGTCTGTCTGTCTGTCTGTCTGTCTGTCTGTCTGTCTGTCTGTCTGTCTGTCTGTCTGTCTGTCTGTCTGTCTGTCTGTCTGTCTGTCTGTCTTTCTTTTTTCTTTCTTTCTTTCTTTCTTTCTTTCTTTCTTTCTTTCTTTCTTTCTTTCTTTCTTTCTTTCTTTCTTTCTTTCTTTCTTTCTTTCTTTCTTTCTTTCTTTCTTTTTTTCTTTCTTTCTATTGTCTTGTTTTTCTTTTTCTTCTTCTACTTCTCCGTCGTTGATTGTTGCCTGGTGGCCCATAGTAAAAGCGAATGGACGAGTCACACATGACGGTGTCTAAAACAGAAGATTTCAGGGGACGGCATCAATTGCAAAAGTGCAGGTGACATAGTCACACATCATACAAGTTACGTACTGACAGGTGACATAGTCACACATCATACAAGTTACGTACTGACAGGTGACATAGTCACACATCATACAAGTTACGTACTGACAGGTGATATAGTCACATATCATACAAGTTACGTACTGACAGGTGACATTGTCACACATCATACAAGTTACGTACTGACAGGTGACAGTCACACATTATACAAGTTACGTACTGACAGGTTATATAGTCACACATCATACAAGTTACGTACTGACAGTTGATATAGTCACATATCATACAAGTTACGTACTGACATGTGATATAGTCACACATCATACAAGTTACGTACTGACAGGTGATATAGTCACACATCATACAAGTTACGTACTGACAGGTGACATTGTCACACATCATACAAGTTACGTACTGACATGTGATATAGTCACACATCATACAAGTTACGTACTGACAGGTGATATAGTCACACATCATACAAGTTACGTACTGACAGGTGACATAGTCACACATCATCCAAGTTACGTACTGACAGGTGACATAGTCACACATCATACAAGTTACGTACTGACAGGTGACATAGTCACACATCATACAAGTTACGTACTGACAGGTTATATAGTCACACATCATACAAGTTACGTACTGACAGGTGATATAGTCACACACCATACAAGTTACGTACTGACAGGTGACAGTCACACATCATACAAGTTACGTACTGACAGGTGACATAGTCACACATCATACAAGTTACGTACTGACAGGTGACATAGTCACACATCATACAAGTTACGTACTGACAGGTGACAGTCACACATCATACAAGTTACGTACTGACAGGTTATATAGTCACACATCATACAAGTTACGTACTGACAGTTGATATAGTCACATATCATACAAGTTACGTACTGACATGTGATATAGTCACACATCATACAAGTTACGTACTGACAGGTGATATAGTCACACATCATACAAGTTACGTACTGACAGGTGACATAGTCACACATCATCCAAGTTACGTACTGACATGTGATATAGTCACACATCATACAAGTTACGTACTGACAGGTGATATAGTCACACATCATACAAGTTACGTACTGACAGGTGACATTGTCACACATCATACAAGTTACGTACTGACAGGTGACAGTCACACATCATACAAGTTACGTACTGACAGGTGACATAGTCACACATCATACAAGTTACGTACTGACAGGTGACATAGTCACACATCATACAAGTTACGTACTGACAGGTGACAGTCACACATCATACAAGTTACGTACTGACAGGTTATATAGTCACACATCATACAAGTTACGTACTGACAGTTGATATAGTCACATATCATACAAGTTACGTACTGACATGTGATATAGTCACACATCATACAAGTTACGTAGTGACAGGTGATATAGTCACACATCATACAAGTTACGTACTGACAGGTGACATAGTCACACACCATACAAGTTACGTACTGACAGGTGATATAGTCACACATCATACAAGTTACGTACTGACATGTGATATAGTCACACATCATACAAGTTACGTAATGACAGGTGATATAGTCACACATCATACAAGTTACGTACTGACATGTGATATAGTCACACATTATACAATTTACGTACTGACAGGTTATATAGTCACACATCATACAAGTTACGTACTGACAGGTTATATAGTCACACATCATACAAGTTACGTACTGACAGGTGACATAGTCACACATCATCCAAGTTACGTACTGACAGGTGACATAGTCACACATCATACAAGTTACGTACTGACAGGTGACATAGTCACACATCATACAAGTTACGTACTGACAGATTATATAGTCACACATCATACAAGTTACGTACTGACAGGTGATATAGTCACACACCATACAAGTTACGTACTGACAGGTGATATAGTCACACATCATACAAGTTACGTACTGACAGGTGATATAGTCACACATCACACAAGTTACGTACTGACAGGTTATATAGTCACACATCATACAAGTTACGTACTGAGAGTAAGCATTTTTATTTTATGTTGTAAGACAGACAGACAGACAGACAGACAGACTGGTTGACAAACAAACAACTCACCTGGACCAACAATTTCTGCAAGTCGGTTACAGATCTGCTGGGTTCCACCAACCACCTTCTGTTCCTGAAACGGCATTATGTGGATCAGTCAGTCTGTATGGCGGGCATTGAGTCGTTGTCAGTCTCAAGATCAGTCATTGACTCGATGTCAGTCTCTAGATCATTCATTGACTCGATGAGTCAGTCTCTAGATCATTTATGGACTCGATGAGTCAGTCCCTATATCATTCATTGACCCAATGAGTCACAGTCTCTATATCAGTCATTGACTCGATGAGTCAGTCTCTAAATCATTTATGGACTCGATGAGTCAGTCTCTAGATCATTTATGGACTCGATGAGTCAGTTTCTAGATCATTTATGGACTTGATGAGTCAGTCTCTAGATCATTCATTGACTCGATGAGTCAGTCTCTAGATCAGTCACTGACTCTATGAATCAGTCTCTAGATCGGTAATTGACTCGATGAGTCAGTCTCTAGATTATTTATGGACTCGAGGAGTCAGTCTCTAGATCATTTATGGACTCGAGGAGTCAGTCTCTAGATCAGTCATTGACTCGATGAGTCAGTCTGCAACCTTTGTCTGTGATCTGGCAACTTTTCATCGCCGCCCGATAAGCTAACAAACAAGCCGCCATTTTGTTAACCTAGTCAGAGGTGCATTGTTACCTGGAGCCCCTTAATACCAGTAGTCCGATTTTATTTTGCAGTCTGGAGTCAACAGTTCCTTTTTGAATTCCGCTATCTTTATCGTCATCATCACCATCATTATTATTATGAAAGAAAGAAAGTGGGACCGCTTGACATGTGACATAAGGAAAAGACTTGTGCTCACCTGTGCGCCGCCCTCCGTGGCGTTGATGACGTGCACGCGTCATGGAGGATTGTACTGTAGAGTGTAGAGGAGAGCACTTCATGCGGAGATGGGACTGAATTGTAGAATTTCGTCCAGCCCTACCATTAGTCAACAGAAAACATTTAGCTGTAGAGTGTACACATCATACATGGAGGATTGTGTCGTAAAGTTTAGACATCGCCCAATGAGGATTGTGTTGTGGAGTACAGACATCATAAGGGAGGAGTTTCTTTGTAGAATTGAGGTATTACACAGGAAGGATTAAGTTGTGGAGTGTAGATATCACATCATACAGGGAGGATTATAGACATCAAACAGGGAGGATTATAGACATCAAACAGGGAGGATTATAGACATCAAACAGGGAGGATCGTGTTGCGGATTGTAGACAGCACACACGGAGGATTGTGTTGTAGAATGTAGACATCACAGGGATGATTGTGTTCTAGACATCACATAGGGAGGACAGTGTTGTGGGCGGACAGTGTTGTGGGCGGACAGTGTTGTGGGCGGACAGTGTTGTGGGCGGACAGTGTTGTGGGCGGACAGTGTTGTGGGCGGACAGTGTTGTGGGCGGACAGTGTTGTGGAGGGCCAGAACTAAAGCAGGGAACTCACTTGGTCCAAGCGTGTTTGTTGATGAACTGTTGAACTGTCATCTGGTCCCATTCTTTGGCTCGTGCAGCCGTCCATGGCGCTGTCTGTGGGATCTGCTCGGGAGACGGGAACAATGTCCATCTTTTTGTGTGGCAATATCAGATGGAATACTGCGATTGCTCTCTCTCTCTCTCTCTCTCTCTCTCTCTCTCTCTCTCTCTCTCTCTCTCTCTCTCTCTCTCTCTCTCTCTCTCTCTCTCTCTCTCTCTCTCTAGATGGACACTAAATTAAAGTTTGTGACGTGGTAAATATCTCTGCATTTATCTTGTTAGAATGGTAAGTTTTATCGGCAACTTGTGAACAGATAAACTTAAAGGCCCAGCGTAACTATCTAGGCAACACATAGTTGTATAGCTGACCCATAGTTGTATAGCTGACCCATAGTATAGCTGACCCATAGTTGTATAGCTGACACATAATCGTATAGCTGACACATAATTGTATAGCTGACACATAATTGTATAGCTGACCCATAGTTGTATAGCTGACCCATAGTTGTATAGCTGACCCATAGTTGTATAGCTGACCCATAGTTGTATAGCTGACCCATAGTTGTATAGCTGACCCATAGTTGTATAGCTGACCCATAGTTGTATAGCTGACCCATAGTTGTATAGCTGACACATAGTTGTATAGCTGACACATAATCGTATAGCTGACACATAATCATATAGCTGACACATAATCGTATAGCTGACCCATAGTTGTATAGCTGACACATAATCGTATAGCTGACACATAATTGTATAGCTGACACATAATCGTATAGCTGACACATAATCGTATTGCTGACACATAATCGTATAGCTGACACATAATTATATAGCTGACACATAATTGTATAGCTGACACATAATTGTATAGCTGACACATAATTGTATAGCTGACACATAATTATATAGCTGACACATATGTGTATAGCTGACACATAATTGTATAGCTGACACATAATTATATAGCTGACACATAAGCGTATAGGTGACACATAATTGTATAGCTGACACATAATTGTATAGCTGACACATAATTATATAGCTGACACATATGTGTATAGCTGACACATAATTGTATAGCTGACACATAATCGTATAGCTGACACATAATCGTATAGTTGACACATAATTGTATAGCTGACACATAATTGTATAGCTGACACATAATCGTATAGTTGACACATAATTGTATAGCTGACACATAATCGTATAGTTGACACATAATTGTATAGCTGACACATAATTGTATAGCTGACACATAATCGTATAGCTGACACATAATTGTATAGCTGACACATAATTGTATAGCTGACACATAATCGTATAGGTGACACATAATTGTATAGCTGACACATAATTGTATAGCTGACACATAATCGTATAGCTGACACATAATTGTATAGCTGACACATAATTGTATAGCTGACACATAATTGTAAAGCTAATACATAATCGTATAGCTGACACATAATTGTATAGCTGACACATAATCGTATAGCTGACACATAATTGTATAGCTGACACATAATCGTATAGCTGACACATAATTGTATAGCTGACACATAATTGTATAGCTGACACATAATTGTATAGCTGACACATAATCGTATAGCTGACACATAATCGTATAGCTGACACATAATTGTATAGCTGACCCCTAATCGAATAGCTGACACATAATTGTATAGCTGACACATAATTGTATAGCTGACACATAATCGTATAGCTGACACATAATCGTATAGCTGACACATAATCGTATAGCTGACACATAATCGTATAGCTGACACATAATTGTATAGCTGACACATAATTGTATAGCTGACGCATAATTATATAGCTGACTCATAATTGTATAGCTGACACATAATTGTATAGCTGACACATAATTGTATAGCTGACACATAATTGTATAGCTGACACATAATTATATAGCTGACACATAATTAAATAGCTGACGCATAATTATATAGCTGACACATTATTATATAGCTGACACATAATTATATAGCTGACACATAATTGTATAGCTGACACATATTTGTATAGCTGACGCATAATTATATAGCTGACACATAATTGTATAGCTGACACATAATTGTATAGCTGATGCATAATTATATAGCTGACACATAATTGTATAGCTGACGCATAATTGTATAGCTGACACATAATTGTGTAGCTGACACATAATTGTATAGCTGACGCATAATTGTATAGCTGACGCATAATTATATAGCTGACACATAATTGTATAGCTGACACATAATTGTATAGCTGACACATAATTATATAGCTGACACATAATTGTATAGCTGACACATAATTGTATAGCTGACACATATTTGTATAGCTGACACATAATTATAAAGCTGACAAATAATTGTATAGCTGACACATAATTGTATAGCTGACACATAATTATATAGCTGACGCATAATTATATAGCTGACACATAATTGTATAGCTGACACATAATTTTATAGCTGACACATAATTATATAGCTGACGCATAATTGTATAGGTGACACATAATTATATAGCTGACGCATAATTGTATAGGTGACACATAATTATATAGCTGACGCATAATTGTATAGCTGACACATAATTGTATAGCTGACACATAATTGTATAGGTGACACATAATTATATAGCTGACGCATAATTGTATAGCTGACACATAATTGTATAGGTGACACATAATTATATAGCTGACGCATAATTGTATAGCTGACACATAATTGTATAGGTGACACATAATTGTATAGCTGACACATAATTGTATAGCTGACGCATAAGCGTATAGGTGACACATAATTGTATAGCTGACACATAATTGTATAGGTGACACATAATTGTATAGCTGACACATAATTGTATAGCTGACACATAATTGTATAGCTGACACATAATTATATAGCTGACGCATAATTGTATAGGTGACGCATAATTGTATAGCTGACGCATAATTGTATAGCTGACACATAATTGTATAGCTGACACATAATTGTATAGCTGACACATAATTATATAGCTGACGCATAATTGTATAGCTGACACACAATTGTATAGCTGACACATAATTATATAGCTGACGCATAATTGTATAGCTGACACATAATTGTATAGCTGACACATAATTGTATAGCTGACACATAATTATATAGCTGACGGCTAATTGTATAGCTGACACATAATTATATAGCTGACACATAATCGTATAGCTGACACATAATCGTATAGCTGACAAAAAAAATTCGTGCATATACAAAACCAGTCTGGATATATATACTGTGAATCTTGGACAATTATTAAACATGAGAAACAATTTTTTTAGGCTGTAATGATGTTGTTTTAGAGATGATGTTGTTTTAGAGATGATGTTGTTGTAGAGATGAATTCCTTGGACAGTCAGAAAAAAAGAGCAACTCTGATGTTGTGAAAGAGGCGAAGGCTCGAAGACAAATTGTCACAAACATCAGAAAGAGACAGTCATCCGTCTTTGGGAGCCAGGTTATGAGAACAAGGAATACTAGTGGGCACGGCATTTGACGATGATAAACTGTGAAGGTAACACATACACTTGTGGGAGATACATACATTTCTAGGTAATCCCAGCGTTACACAAGTATCAGATGTTAAGGGCGATTAGCTTTATAAGCAGCTCCAAACCACCAGGTATTTTATTAAACAATATTTGAAAATGTGTTCTGTGTTTCTTGTATTCTTATGGCCACGTGATCACAAGTATGAATATTGACTTGGAATACAAAACCAACGACCACGATGTCAAGAAATATTACTACGCACACACACACACACACACAAACACGTATATATATATATATATATATATATATATATATATATATATATATATATATATATATATATATATATATATACACGCACGCACGCACGCACGCACGCACTCACACACATACACACACACAACCTAACAAATAATCAACAAAAATGATCCTAACAACAACAATAGTAACAACGACGAGGACAAAAACAGACCTGTTTGCTCATCTGCTCAAACAAACGTAACATGTTGTTCATGTCCAGCCAGGACAGAAAGCTGCCCACTGGTGGAAATACCGACTTGAACCTGGTGGCTTTTCCCTGCAGAAAAGTGGCAAAACGTTACGCACACACCCACACACATAGATTATACTGTCGCTGGTCACTACTGTCTTTATGTACCATGTTTTAGGGCGGTGTAGGTCGGGGATCGATGGGAGGGGGGAGGGGGGGGGGGCGGCAGGAGCAAAAGGATTTAGGACCGCATGGTTGTTAGGTTGATTTCTTTTGCCCCCGACAGAAACACTCCATCAGGTTACCGGCATTCAAACCTGGGTACCCGACGCTGTAACCGCTCAGTCAACGGCCTTCTCTAGACAGGGTAACGGTGCTGACGTCATCGGCTTGGCGTGACGTCACCACCCCGGGCTAACTATACGCTCCGTTTAGACTCTGAAAGTACCGTGTTTTCGGTGTGTTCCCGGCCGTCTCCTGAGTGCTTCCCACAAAATTTCTATGAATAAGCTCGAGAATAGAACGCGGATTTAGGTTTATGCACATATACAAGCTAAAAGGAAACAGTAGAGAAAAACATATTAATAATAATTAATTAGTATGGCTTATACAGTTGATAGGCTTACATAATCTCTATAATCTATCTTCCTAAAATTTATCCTTTTCTTAATGATATGTAATAATAATAATAAATTCTATAATTTTCTTTTTAGAGGCGCAAAAAAAAAATTGGGTGGAGGACTTGTTTAGGATGTCACATGTTCAGATCAAAATATTGTAGGTAAAAACAGAAAGTACAACAGAAACTACTTACGTTTAGCTGGTGAATTTCCAGTATGTATCCACACTATCCACTGAAAATGAGTGGGTGAATTTTGCCAGCATATTATCCTTGTCCACCCAGTATAATGGCAGTATTCTTGTTGTCCACCCAGTATAATGGCAGTATTCTTGTTGTCCACCCAGTATAATGGCAGTATTCTTGTTGTCCACCCAGTATAATGGCAGTATTCTTGTTGTCCACCCAGTATAATGGCAGTATTCTTGTTGTCCACCCAGTATAATGGCAGTATTCTTGTTGTCCACCCAGTATAATGGCAGTATTCTTGTTGTCCACCCAGTATAATGGCAGTATTTTTGTTGTCCACCCAGTATAATGGCAGTATTCTTGTTGTCCACCCAGTATAATGGCAGTATTCTTGTTGTCCACCCAGTATAATGGCAGTATTCTTGTTGTCCACCCAGTATAATGGCAGTATTCTTGTGTCCACCTGGTATAATGGCAGTATTCCCTAGTATAATGGCAGTATTCTTGTTGTCCACCCCAGTATAATGGCAGTATTCTTGTTGTCCACCCAGTATAATATAATGGCAGTATTCTTCTTTGTCCACCCAGTATAATGGCAGTATTCTTGTTGTCCACCCAGTATAATGGCAGTATTCTTGTTGTCCACCCAGTATTGGCAGTATTCTTGTTGTCCACCCAGTATAATGGACAGTATTCTTGTTGTCCACCCAGTATAATGGCAGTATTCTTGTTGTCCACCCAGTGGCAGTAATGTGTTGCAGTATTCTTGTTGTCCACCCAGTATAATGGCAGTATTCTTGTTGTCCACCCAGTATAATGGCAGTATTCTTGTTGTCCACCCAGTATAATGGCAGTATTCTCGTTGTTGTCCACCCAGTATAATGTTGTCCACCCCAGTATAATATTCTTGTTGTCCACCCAGTATAATGGCAGTATTCTTGTTGTCCACCCAGTATAATGGCAGTATTCTTGTTGTCCACCCAGTATAATGGCAGTATTCTTGTTGTCCACCCAGTATAATGACAGTATTCTTGTTGTCCACCCAGTATAATGGCAGTCCACCTAGTATTGGCAGTATTCTTGTTGTCCACCCAGTATAATGGCAGTATTCTTGTTGTCCACCCAGTATAATGGCAGTATTCTTGTTGTCCACCCAGTATAATGGCAGTATTCTTGTTGTCCACCCAGTATAATGGCAGTATTCTTGCTGTCCACCCAGTATAATGACAGCATTCTTGCTGTCCACCCAGTATAATGGCAGTATTCTTGCTGTCCACCCAGTATAATGACAGTATTCTTGTTGTCCACCCAGTATAATGGCAGTATTCTTGTTGTCCACCCAGTATAATGACAGTATTCTTGCTGTCCACCCAGTATAATGACAGTATTCTTGCTGTCCACCCAGTATAATGACAGTATTCTTGTTGTCCATCCAGTATAATGACAGTATTCTTGTTGTCCACCCAGTATAATGACAGTATTCTTGTTGTCCACCCAGTATAATGGCAGTATTCTTGTTGTCCACCCAGTATAATGGCAGTATTCTTGTTGTCCACCCAGTATAATGGCAGTATTCTTGCTGTCCACCCAGTATAATGGCAGTATTCTTGTTGTCCACCCAGAATAATGGCAGTATTCTTGTTGTCCACCTAGTATAATGGCAGTATTCTTGTTGTCCACCTAGTATAATGGCAGTATTCTTGTTGTCCACCCAGTATAATGGCAGTATTCTTGCTGTCCACCTAGTATAATGGCAGTATTCTTGTTGTCCTCCTAGTATAATGGCAGTATTCTTGCTGTCCACCTAGTATAATGGCAGTATTCTTGTTGTCCACCTAGTATAATGGCAGTATTCTTGCTGTCCACCTGGTATAATGGCAGTATTCTTGTTGTCCACCTAGTATAATGGCAGTATTCTTGCTGTCCACCTGGTATAATGGCAGTATTCTTGTTGTCCACCTAGTATAATGACAGTATTCTTGTTGTCCACCCAGTATAATGGCAGTATTCTTGTTGTCCACTCAGTATAATGACAGTATTCTTGTTGTCCACCTAGTATAATGGCAGTATTCTTGTTGTCCACCCAGTATAATGGCAGTATTTTTGTTGTCCACCTAGTATAATGGCAGTATTCTTGTTGTCCACCCAGTATAATGACAGTATTCTTGTTGTCCACCTAGTATAATGGCAGTATTCTTGTTGTCCACCTAGTATAATGACAGTATTATTGTTGTCCACCTAGTATAATGGCAGTATTCTTGTTGTCCACCCAGTATAATGGCAGTATTCTTGTTGTCCACCTAGTATAATGGCAGTATTCTTGTTGTCCACCCAGTATAATGACAGTATTCTTGTTGTCCACCTAGTATAATGGCAGTATTCTTGCTGTCCACCCAGTATAATGGCAGTATTCTTGTTGTCCACCCAGTATAATGACAGTATTCTTGCTGTCCACCCAGTATAATGGCAGTATTCTTGCTGTCCACCCAGTATAATGGCAGTATTCTTGCTGTCCACCCAGTATAATGGCAGTATTCTCGTTGTCCACCCAGTATAATGACAGTATTCTTGCTGTCCACCCAGTATAATGGCAGTATTCTTGCTGTCCACCCAGTATAATGGCAGTATTCTTGTTGTCCACCCAGTATAATGGCAGTATTCTTGTTGTCCACCTAGTATAATGGCAGTATTCTTGTTGTCCACCCAGTATAATGACAGTATTCTTGTTGTCCACCTAGTATAATGGCAGTATTCTTGCTGTCCATCCAGTATAATGGCAGTATTCTTGTTGTCCACCCAGTATAATGACAGTATTCTTGCTGTCCACCCAGTATAATGGCAGTATTCTCGTTGTCCACCTAGTATAATGGCAGTATTCTCGTTGTCCACCCAGTATAATGGCAGTATTCTCGTTGTCCACCTAGTATAATGGCAGTATTCTCGTTGTCCACCCAGTATAATGGCAGTATTCTTGCTGTCCACCCAGTATAATGACAGTATTCTTGTTGTCCACCCAGTATAATGGCAGTATTCTTGCTGTCCACCCAGTATATTGTATATTAGTAAAATTTCTGATGTCCACCTAGTATAATAGCAATATTCTCCTTGTCCATCCAGTCTTCTTTTTCTTGTGTCGTCTCACTGAAACCAGGTTGTATCCTAGGGTCGTGGTTTTCTGTTTTTGTCTTGCACTTCTAGGGTGGCTTGAGTAATGGATTTGTTCATCTTTTTGGCAGGTTTTGGCTACACCATTCATCCAGCTCTTACCTAATCTTCCTCTTGCCTTCCTCCCAAATGTACTACTGAAAAAAGTCTCATATGCAGTTTGGTTGGCTACATTAACGGACAAGTGTCAGAATTTCCACATATGTTGATAGATAAAATTAACTATTCATCTTATTACCTTAAGTATACAGTGATCTAATATGCTGATAATTAATGAGTGAACTTAGCCAGCCAATTTTTCTGTGGAATTAATTTTAGCGATCTATGTCTCCGGTCTCCGAAGAAAATTTAATCACACTCACTTTATATCCACTGGAAGGGTCATATTTCGAGCGACATTCAGATATAGAACATTTTGCAGGCATAGTTAATAACACTTTATACGTAAGAACTGTCTTTCTCGGAAAAAGTAAATATAAAAAGCACGATAAAACACGTAAAAACCAGCAGTTCGACAATCACTGCCAACCCGAAGCTATACACAGTGTTAACCTTGGCGCTCCGGCTGACGGAATCTGTTGCGTAGCCTAAAGTAAGTCATGGCTCAGCTAGTCGCTCCCCCCCCCCCCCACACACACACACACAACACGCACAAACACATACACACACAATAGTCATTACAAAAACAAGAGCCACATAAATGTTTGCACATTCAGCAAACGAGAAAAGTGATACAGATTGTAATACTAAATGTAATCAAACACCAATGGACAAAAACAGTTTTGATTTGACTGTATATAATGTGTGTTGTGTAGACTATGGAAGTGTGTGATACGGTATTGTATGATGTGTGCTCTCTCACTCTCTTCCCCCCTCTCTCTCTCTTCCCCCTCTCTCTCTCTCTCCTCTCTCTCTCTCTCTCTCTCTCTCTCTCTCTCTCTCTCTCTCTCTCTCATACCGACAGATGGACACAAACACACACACTCATTAACACCTGGACACACTACGCTCACCTGGCCGTAATACACCAAATCCTCTTTCTCATTGGTCCGGAAAGTTTTCAGGCCAAACTCTTCAATGAGTTTCAGGACTCGCCTCTGATCCGGGCCCACATAGGCGGCCCCAAGGTCAACATACTTGGCCATTTTGTTCTGAGGAGAAAATAGAGTAGACAAAGATCAGGCTGACCTTGGTGACTGCACCTGGACAGCTCAGCTTGGGCAGATGTTGTCATAGATCATTTGGAAATCAACCAATCACAGTTCCCACCTCACAGCAGACATGGCACCTCATAGTTACTCCGTTCACGTGCCAGTAAGGCCAAACACAGTGTCCATCCCTGTCCCTTGTGGTCAGTCTGACACAGACTGCAGTTTCAGCAAATCCAAAAGCATATTCACGTGTTAAATCCATAAGCAGCCATCCGAGCTGCCAACATAACCAGTCCAACACTAGAAATACAGTTCATAATCAATAGAAGTTACAATAGCTCAGTAGTTGCAGATTATTCCATAAGGTACCGGCGGGTTTTTGGCAACAGGCCAAGCGCCATTTTCTGAATGTGTAATTCACAACACAAACCACGTTAGGCAGGCAAAAATCATTTAAAATTAGATCTGCAGCTCACAGTGTTGCGCCTTACCATTAACTTAGTAGCTAGAGGACAGAAGTATGTTATTTCAGTTTACATATCAATTCAAATACAATGGTCAGCTGTCACTTGAAGCAAACTTGCCACCATTGAAATTGTCAGCCTGCCTATTCTACACACTGACCTGCAGTCCATGTTCTAGAATACACTGAGAGTCATCATCATCATGTTGCAAGTCCATGTTCTAGAATACACTGGGAGTCATCATCATCATGTTGCAAGTCTATGTTCTAGAATACACTGGGAGTCATCATCATCATCATGTTGCAAGTCCACAGAATGAGTCGTCATCATCATGTTGCAAGTCCATGCATACACTGGGGGTCATCATCATGTTGCAAGTCCATGTTCTAGAATACACTGGGAGTCATCATCATCATGTTGCAAGTCCATGTTCTAGAATACACTGGGAGTCATCATCATCATGTTGCAAGTCCATGTTCTAGAATACACTGGCAGCATCGATAACAAAATGTGTGAATGTAGAAACATATGAAAGCCAGTAGATGTTGCTGTTGCTGCATCGCCGCCAGCCAGCAGTAGTAGTCATGGAGATAGTACTCGTTATTTAGAGTTGGTGTGGAAGTAGTAGTGGTGGTAGTGGTAGTAGCAATTGTTGTAGTAGTGGTGGTAGTAGTAGCAATTGTTGTAGTAGTGGTAGTAGCAATTGTTGTAGTAGTGGTGGTAGTAGTATTAGCAATTGTAGTAGTAGTAGTGGTAGTAGTAGTAGCAATTGTTGTAGTAGTGGTGGTAGTGGTAGTAGCAATTGTTGTAGTAGTGGTGGTAGTGGTAGCACTAGCAGCAGCAGCTACCCTGTTGTTTACCAGTAGTAACGCTGGTAATGGTACACATGCAGTGGGACCTGCAGGACAACAGGATTGTGTTGCTGGGCAGCAGGCGTCTGACAGCAACACTGGTGGCTAACAATGGCCAATTGGACTAGTCAGACTTAGTAGTAGTTGTAGTAGCAATAGCAATAGCAAAATCAGTTGTTCTAGTAGTTTTAATGGTGTTGGTAGGAGTCACCGTTAAAGACAGTAAACAAAAAAAAACAAAAAATCCTGACAAGAAACGAACAGAAAATTATAAATCCATCCATCCATTAATTAAAAAAAAAAAAAAAAAAAAATCAAACACTTTCAAACTTCTGCGAGCAGTAGTGGTTTTAATTGTGGTATGTTTTCTTTGTGCCAATTATATTGGCTAAGAAATGTTAATTGCAGCAAGAAGAATCACTCAAGGGAAACAGACGGACCGAGAACACGAGGATGTCCAAGAGAAACCCTAACTCTAACGTGGATGAGAGAGGCCAAAGCTGCTCGACTGGATTCCAGCCATGATTGCAAAAGATAGAACGGAATGCATCAATAGACTGTCAACACATCTGGACATCTAATGGCGCAACTGCACAATGAAAGCAGTATTTGCAGTAGCGATCATGATGGTTGTGGTGGTGGTGGTGGTAGTGGTGGTGGTGATGGTGGTGGTGGTGATGGTGGTGGTGGTGGTGATGGTGGTGGTGTTGGTGGTGGTGGTGGTGGTGGTGGTGATGGTAACAGTAACTGGGCAGAACTTGACAGAAATCAACAGCGACAGGTGGATCTCTGGTAGAAAATAAGTCGGGTTGACAGACTGACAACAATAATTCTCAGATATTAATGTCTGTGATACCTTGAGCTTCACCTGTCAGAATAAGTTTCTAGATTGCCCTAGATTATACAGCTGTCAGGTGTTGCCACAGACAGGTTTGAGCCAACAAGACAGCCAGCTGGCCACCTAAAGCCACCCACCTCGACTGTGTGCATACGACCCCCACAGGTGACCACCTAAAGCCACCCACCTCTACTGTGTACATGCGACCCCCACAGCTGACCACCTAAAGCCACCCACCTCTACTGTGTACATGCGACCCCCACAGCTGACCACCTAAAGCCACACACCTCTACTGTGTACATACGACTCCCACAGGTGACCACCTAAAGCCACCCACCTCTACTGTGTGCATGCGACCCCCACAGCTGACCACCTAAAGCCACCCACCTCTACTGTGTACATGCGACCCCCACAGCTGACCACCTAAAGCCACCCACCTCGACTGTGTACATACGACCCCCACAGCTGACCACCTGAAGCCACCCACCTCGACTGTGTACATACGACCCCCACAGCTGACCACCTAAAGCCACCCACCTCTACTGTGTACATACGACCCCCACAGCTGACCACCTGAAGCCACTCACCTCGACTGTGTGCATGAGACCCTCACAGCTGACCACCTAAAGCCACCCACCTCTTCTGTGTACATACGACCCCCACAGCTGACCACCTGAAGCCACCCACCTCGACTGTGTACAGACGACCCCCACAGCTGACCACCTGAAGCCACCCACCTCGACTGTGTGCATGCGACCCCCAGTCCGGCCACGGGCTTCCAGCACCAGGACGTCCACGTTTGACTTTTGTAGGGATCGAGCCGCCGTCAAACCTGGGGAGGAGTCCAGCAGTCAGACTAGCAATGGATCAGTCATGCTGGTCGTCAGTCAAACAGTCAGGCGAGTCGTTATTCAGTCTACAATTCAGTCATTCGGTCAGTTTTCAGTTTTTCTACAGTCAGTCCAGTTCAGTCAAATTCGGTCATTCAGTCAGTTTGCTAGTCAAACATTTAGTCATTCAGTCAGTCAGGCTACTTGTCAGTCAAACATTTAGTCATTCAGTCAGTCAGGCTACTTGTCAGTCAAACATTTAGTCATTCAGTCAGTCAGGCTACTTGTCAGTCAAACAGTCAATCATTCAGTCCGCCAGGCTAGTCGTCAGTCAAACATTTAGTCATTCAACCAGGCTAGTTGTCAGTCAAACAGTTAATCTAGTCATCAGTCAAACATTCAGTCAGTCAGGTTAGTCGTCAGTCAAATGTTAGGCTAGTCGTCAGTCAAATATTTAGTCATTCAGTCAGTGGGGCTAGTCGTCTGTGAAACAGTTAGGTTAGTCGTTAGTCAAACAGTCAGTCATTTAGTCCGTGAGGCTAATCGTCAGTCAAGCAGTCAGGCTAGTCGACAGTCAAACATTTAGTCATTCAGTCCGTCAGGCTAGACGTCAGTCAAACAGTCAGGCTAGACGTCAGTCAAACGATTTAGTCATTCAGTCCGTGAGGCTAGACGTCAGTCAAACAGTCAGGCTAGTCGACAGTTAAACAGTCAGGCTAGTCGGCAGTCAAACAGTCAGTAATTCAGTGAATAGTAAATCAAGTTATCGACTAAATTCACAGTCAGATTATAAATCACTCAGCATTGTAACCACTCAGTCTAATAATAATTCAGACAGTTAGACCACTACTCAACCAAACAGTCAGTCTAACAATAATTCAGACAATTAGACCACTACTCAACGAAACAGTCAGTCTAACAATAATTCAGACAATTAGACCACTACTCAACCAAACAGTCAGTCTAACAATAGTTCAGACAGTTAGACCACTACTCAACAAAACAGTCAGTCTAATAATAATTCAGACAGTTAGACCACTACTCAACCAAACAGCCAGTCTAATAATAGTTCAGACAGTTATACCACTACTCAACAAAACAGTCAGTCTAACAATAATTCAGATAATTAGACCACTACTCAACCAAACAGTCAGTCTAACAATAGTTCAGACAGTTATACCACTACTCAACAAAACAGTCAGTCTAATAATAATTCAGATAATTAGACCACTACTCAACCAAACAGTCAGTCTAACAATAATTCAGACAGTTAGACCACTACTCAACCAAACAGTCAGTCTGAAAAAAGAAAAGACCCACTGACCCACTAACTAGGGAAGTTTCCTTGGAAGTCGGAGTGCCCCTGTCAGACAGGCCAGGAATCTACAGTCTGCTAGCTGCTAATTTTATACTTGCTGTCGCTTGCGGGATGCAGTTTTTAGTTATGTTGAAGCTTTTGCCAGGGGCCCTCAATATAGCCGGGCCTGAAATATGGCCCAACGTCTGAACGTGGTTTCCGGGACCTCTCCACGTGTGATCCTCATCCGCATGGTAGCACTTTGTGTCACAGGGTGTTTATCGCTTGTGTGATGTCCTAGTGGGGGACAACTTATCTACTTATCTAACTACCTACTTACAGTCTTCTAGATTGTAGAAATAGGTGTGCCAGGAAAACTCAAGTTCTGGAATGAAACCAAATCCATAAGTGGACGAATCGGAGAGATCTTTCCGCTGGAGTGTTTAGCCATCAGGCCAGCAACAACAGCATCCCATGGGGACAACCCGTACCTACCCCAACAACAATTTAACAACAGCATCCCATGGGGACAACCCGTACCTACCCCAACAACAATTTAACAACAGCATCCCATGGGGACAACCCGTACCTACACCAACAATAATTTAACAACAACAGCATCCCTGTGGACAACCCGTACCTACACCAACAACAATTTAACAACAACATTTCATGGAGACAAACCATACCTACCCTAACAACAATTTAACAACAACATCTTATGGAGACAAAATATACTTACCCTTAGAACAATTCAACAACATCTTATGGAGATAAACCGTACCTAACCTTACAACAATTAAACAACAACATCTCATAGAGACAAACCATACCTACCCTTACAACAATTTAACAACACCTCATGAAGACAAACCATACCTTCCCCAACAACAATTTAACAACATCTTATGGAGACAAACCGTACCTACCCCAACAACAATTTAACAACAACATCTCATAGAGACAACATGTCCTTACTCCGACAACAATTTAACAACAACATCTCATAGACACAACATGTCCTTACTCCGACAACAATTTAACAACAACATCTCATAGAGACAACATGTCCTTACTCCGACAACAATTTAACAACAACATCCACCTACCACTAAGACCCGCCCCAATGATGACAACATCTGCTGCTCTCCTCTCGGGTTTGTCTGTGCCCATTGCCTCCATCTCATCCAGATCAGATGGGAAACAGTTTAATGTTAACGTCTTGTAGCCTCCACAAAACCTAGGAACTGCTGCTCAGTGGAATACTTCAGTTAGCCGCCAGACACCTGCAACACGCCTTATACTGAACAAAGGCCACTGACGGCCAGGGAAGGGTCTTAGGTAACGGCTGTCAGAGGTACAGGTGGCAGATGAGTATTATTGTATTACCATAATGTGTTCACTTTTCAGTGTGACATTGCAAATGACACTGTGCAGAGACCAGCTCACACAGCAGACTGACAGCTGGGGTCAGTTGTAGACAGTACAGCACCCACACAGTGGATAGACAGCTGGGGCCAGTTGTAGACAGTACAGCACCCACACAGTGGATAGACAGCTGGGGTCAGTTGTAGAATGTACAGCACCCACACAGTGGATAGACAGCTGGGGTCAGTTGTAGAGAGTACAGCACCCACACAGTGGATAGACAGCTGGGGTCAGTTGTAGAGAGTACAGCACCCACACAGTGGATAGACAGATAGGGTCAGTTGTAGACAGTACAGGACCCACACGGTGGATAGACTGATAGGGTCAGTTGTAGACAGTACAGCACCCACACAGTGGATAGACAGCTGGGGTCAGTTGTAGACAGTACAGGACCCACACGGTGGATAGACAGATAGGGTCAGTTGTAGACGGTACAGCACCCACACAGTGGATAGACAGCTGGGGTCAGTTGTAGACAGTACAGCACCCACACAGTGGATAGACAGCTGGGGTCAGTTGTAGACAGTACAGCACCCGCACAGTGGATAGACAGCTAGGGTCAGTTGTAGACAGTACAGCACCCACACAGTGGATAGACAGCTGGGGTCAGTTGTTGACAGTACAGCACTAGCACAGTGGATAGACAGCTAGGGTCAGTTGTATACAGTACAGCACCCACACAGTGGATAGACAGCTGGGGTCAGTTGTAGACAGTACAGCACTAGCACAGTGGATAGACAGCTAGGGTCAGTTGTATACAGTACAGCACCCACACAGTGGATAGACAGCTGGGGTCAGTTGTAGACAGTACAGCACCCACACAGTGGATAGACAGCTGGGGTCAGTTGTATACAGTACAGCACTAGCACAGTGGATAGACAGATAGGGTCAGTTGTAGACAGTACAGCACCCACACAGTGGATAGACAGCTAGGGTCAGTTGTAGACGGTACAGCAACCACACAGTGGATAGACAGCTAGGGTCAGTTGTAGACAGTACAGCACCCACACAGTGGATAGACAGCTGGGGTCAGTTGTAGACAGTACAGCACCCACACAGTGGATAGACAGCTGGGGTCAGTTGTAGACAGTACAGCACCCACACAGTGGATAGACAGCTGGGGTCAGTTGTAGACAGTACAGCACCCACACAGTGGATAGACAGCTGGGGTCAGTTGTAGACAGTACAGCACCCACACAGTGGATAGACAGCTAGGGTCAGTTGTTGACAGTACAGCACCCACACAGTTGATAGACAGCTAGGGTCAGTTGTTGACAGTACAGCACCCACACAGTGGATAGACAGCTGGGGTCAGTTGTAGACAGTACAGCACTAGCACAGTGGATAGACAGCTGGGGTCAGTTGTAGACAGTACAGCACTAGCACAGTGGATAGACAGCTGGGGTCAGTTGTAGACAGTACAGCACCCACACAGTGGATAGACAGCTGGGGTCAGTTGTAGACAGTACAGCACTAGCACAGTGGATAGACAGCTGGGGTCAGTTGTAGACAGTACAGCACTAGCACAGTGGATAGACAGCTGGGGTCAGTTGTAGACAGTACAGCACTAGCACAGTGGATAGACAGCTGGGGTCAGTTGTAGACAGTACAGCACCCACACAGTGGATAGCTGGGGTCAGTTGTAGACAGTACAGCACTAGCACAGTGGATAGACAGCTGGGGTCAGTTGTAGACAGTACAGCACCCACACAGTGGATAGACAGCTGGGGTCAGTTGTAGACAGTACAGCACCCACACAGTGGCAGTTGTAGACAGTACAGCACCCACACAGTGGATAGACAGCTGGGGTCAGTTGTAGACAGTACAGCACCCACACAGTGGATAGCTGGGGTCAGTTGTAGACAGTACAGCACTAGCACAGTGGATAGACAGCTGGGGTCAGTTGTAGACAGTACAGGACCCACACAGTGGATAGACAGCTGGGGTCAGTTGTAGACAGTACAAGACCCGTACAGTGGACACATAGCTAGGGTCAACTGTTGACAGAACAGGCCTTACACAGTGGACATATAGTTGGGGTCAGTTGTAGACGGTACAGGCCTCACACAGTGGACAGTTGTAGACATTTCCGTAAATTTGAATGTGTCATGAAAAAGGGCGGCTTGGAAATATCCTGGGAATGAAAAAGTTAAAGGAAACAGTGACACAGAAAGACTTTTGAAACTGCTGTACCCATTTCGTGTATCATGTTCTTAAGTTGCCTCTGATTTGATATGAGGACGCTACTTTCATTCAGTCATCACCATTATCAAAACTTTTTTGTGCGAAACAAGAGAAATGTGGTGATCATGTGTGAAGGAGGAGTGTGGTGATAATGTGTGAAGGAGAAGTGTGGTGGTAATGTGTGAAGGAGAAGTGTGGTGGTAATGTGTGAAGGAGAAGTGTGGTGGTAATGTGTGAAGGAGAACTGTGGTGATCATGTTTAAAGGAGAACTGTGGTGATCATGTGTGAAGGAGAAGTGTGGTGATCATGTGTGAAGGAGAACTGTGATGATCTTGTGTGAAGGAGAACTGTGGTGATTATGTGTGAAGGAGAACTGTGGTGGTTATGTGTAAAGGAGAACTGTGGTGATTATGTGTGAAGGAGAACTGTGGTGATTATGTGTGAAGGAGAACTGTGGTGATCTTGTGTGAAGGAGAACTGTGGTGATAATGTGTGAAGGAGAACTGTGGTGATAATGTGTGAAGGAGAACTGTGGTGATTATGTGTGAAGGAGAACTGTGGTGATCTTGTGTGAAGGAGAACTGTGGTGATTATGTGTGAAGGAGAACTGTGGTGATTATGTGTGAAGGAGAACTGTGGTGATTATGTGTGAAGGAGAACTGTGGTGATTATGTGTGAAGGAGAACTGTGGTGATCTTGTGTGAAGGAGAACTGTGGTGATAATGTGTGAAGGAGAACTGTGGTGATTATGTGTGAAGGAGAACTGTGGTGATTATGTGTGAAGGAGAACTGTGGTGATTATGTGTGAAGGAGAACTGTGGTGATCTTGTGTGAAGGAGAACTGTGGTGATAATGTGTGAAGGAGAACTGTGGTGATCATGTGTGAAGGAGAACTGTGGTGATCTTGTGTGAAGGAGAACTGTGGTGATAATGTGTGAAGGAGAACTGTGATGATCATGTGTAAAGGAGAACTGTGGTGATCTTGTGTGAAGGACAAGCTCGGTGAAAGTTTTGCAGTGAACAAGTAGATGTCTGCCAGTTGAGCATGTGAAAGTGAGTTACTGGGCAAGATGTTTAATACCTGGTGTGATCGACGTGTGTAAATATGCAGACCTTGTTGCGCGCTGGAGACCGGCAAACTGGACGCCTGGTATATTGATAATTAACAGCGTTTGAGAAAAACGGATTCACATCCTAGACGACTGCAGTGGGCAACTTACATGCTGCTGAAGTATAGGAGGGGAGTTGGCCTAGTGCAGCACTGAACCTAAACAGCACCGAACCTGAACAGCACTGAACCTGAACAGAATAGAAGCTGAGCAGCACTGAACCTGAACAGAACAGAAGCTGAGCAGCACCGAAGCTGAGCAGCACCGAAGCTGAACAGCACCGAAGCTGAACAGCACCGAACCTGAACAGCACTGAAGCTGAACAGCACCGAACCTGAACAGCACCGAACCTGAACAGCACCGAACCTGAACAGCACCGAACCTGAACAGCACCGAACCTGAACAGCACCGAACCTGAATAGCACCGAACCTGAATAGCAGCGAACCTGAACAGCACCGAACCTGAACAGAAGCGAACCTGAACAACAGCGAACCTGAACAGCACCGAACCTGAACAGCACTGAACCTGAACAGCACCGAACCTGAACAGCACCGAACCTGAATAGCAGCGAACCTGAACAGCACCGAACCTGAACAGCAGCGAACCTGAACAGCACCGAACCTGAACAGCAGCGAACGTGAACGCCAGAGAACAGCCACTGAGAAGATTAACGTGTGAGCTAGAAGATATTATCCATAGACAGAAAATTACAACAATCGGTGCTGCCCAATGTGCCTTGGGTCATAAGCTGTTGCTTAATGGCAAAGTCGACGTTGTTGATGATGATATTTGTGGTAGTAGTGGCGGTGGAGGTGGTATTGATGATAGGGAAGGTGGTGGTGGGGGTACAAATGATGATGATGATATCGTTCAACAAATGATGATGATTTATCGTTCAAACAAGTGGAAAGAGGCATAGTTTAAATTGAACCTACAAGCTTGGAATTGCAACGTATCGTTGTAGCAGGCACATACCCAGACATGTGGCATCTGGGGTTGAACACTTTTACCTGACTCCGTGTCGCGACGGTAGTCACCCAGACATGTGGCATATGGGGCTGAACACTTTTACCTGACTCCGTGTCGCGCACCTGTGCACCACATCTAAGTGTGTGTCACTTAATTATCTGTAGAGTTGTCTATACTCTGGTGTGTTTGTGTGTGTGTGTGTGTGTGTGTGTGTGTGTGTAAGTGTGTGTGTGTGTGTGTGTGTGTATGTATGACTAACCAGGTCAAAGACATCGTACACTGAAAACAAGCCCCCTACCCTCACCCCCCACCCCCAAATAGTTTCACAAGCCATTTTAATGAACATCATAGATAACCGTGCTTCAGCCACACGTAAACCTTTTAGAAATACTTACTGACGGCCACAGTACCTGACATAAAACCTGGTGACGAGATCAAGTTGTTGACGTGAACGATTCAAAACGTGAAACGTTGATTCCTGGCATGTGAAACATGGACACACTTGTGGACAACTGACACTGTCTTAGCCTTCTGTGTGACCAGTCGACAGTTGACGTCATCGATGTCGCTGGTTAGAGGCTTGAGATATCTTTGTACTTTAGCCCTCATCTGAGAAGTGGGGCACTCCCTGAAACTGAGAGAATCAAGCACTAGATACCAGGTTGTCACTTATCAAGGGAAGCGATCATTACAAGGTGATGATAGCAACTGACTGGGATCATTACAAGGTGATGATAGCAACGGATTGGGATCAATACAAGGTGATGATAGCAACTGACTGGGATCAATACAAGGTGATGATAGCAACGGATTGGGATCATTACAAGGTGATGATAGCAACGGACTGGGATCAATACAAGGTGATGATAGCAACTGACTGGGATCATTACAAGGTGATGATAGCAACGGATTGGGATCATTACAAGGTGATGATAGCAACGGACTGGGATCAATACAAGGTGATGATAGCAACTGACTGGGATCATTACAAGGTGATGATAGCAACGGACTGGGATCAATACAAGGTGATGATAGCAACTGACTGGGATCATTACAAGGTGATGATAGCAACGGACTGGGATCATTACAAGGTGATGATAGCAACTGATTGGGATCATTACAAGGTGATGATAGCAACGGACTGGGATCATTACAAGGTGATGATAGCAACTGATTGGGATCAATACAAGGTGATGATAGCAACGGACTGGGATCATTACAAGGTGATGATAGCAACGGACTGGGATCATTACAAGGTGATGATAGCAACTGACTGGGATCAATACAAGGTGATGATAGCAACGGACTGGGATCATTACAAGGTGATGATAGCAACGGACTGGGATCATTACAAGGTGATGATAGCAACTGATTGGGATCAATACAAGGTGATGATAGCAACTGACTGGGATCAATACAAGGTGATGATAGCAACGGATTGGGATCAATACAAGGTGATGATAGCAACGGATTGGGATCAATACAAGGTGATGATAGCAACGGATTGGGATCATTACAAGGTGATGATAGCAATGGATTGGGATCATCACAAGGTGATGATAGCAACGGACTGGCATCATTACAAGGTGATGATAGGCACGGACTGGGATTATTACAAGGTAATCTTCTGGTAATCTCCCTTTTGATAATCCAAGTTTCAGCTTCATAGCAAACGGATCACCCCATCTTTGCTCCGCTCCTGTGCCAACGAAAAACACACAAAATGTTTATGACAGTCCTTTCTGGAAAGATTGACAGACTGCATTAAAAGCATACGATAGCCACCAGAAGTGCTAACACACAGAGTCCGACATTAGAAATGCAGTTCATCGTGGATGGTAGCAGAAGTCACCAACAGATCAGCAGCTGCTCACGCGATCAATTTTAATCACATACGGGCACCACCAATATTGCGACAACCGGCATCGCGCCATTTTCTGAATCAAAAATTTACACAACCACGTTGGTCACAGTCGAAAAAAACATTCCAAATGAAATCCGCAGCTCACAGTGCCACGCCATGCACTCAACTCAGAATCTGGGCGACGAAACTATCCTTTTAGTCAACAAATAGAGCTAAAATGCAACGGTCACTGTCTGGCAAAAGCAAAAAATGTGCCACGGTTCAAAACAGTGGCCATGCCTAGCGTCCATTTTGACCGGGAGTTACAAGGTGATAACAGCAACAGACTGAGATCATTACAAGCTGATAACAGCAACAGACTGAGATCATTACAAGCTGATAACAGCAACAGACTGAGATCATTACAAGCTGATAACAGCAACAGATGCCGTCCGTTGATTCTTTATCATTTAAATTTATACGATTATGGTACATAACTTTTCACAACTCAAATTTAATTAATTAACGAAATAAAAGAATTTGAAAGGTACAAACTGATAGGTACAGTCTGTGCTGGCCTCCAGGGACAAACTGACAGGTACAGTCTGTGCTGGCCTCCAGGGTTAAACTGACAGGTACAGTCTGTGCCGGTCTCCGGGGACAAACTGACAGGTCCAGTCTGTGCTGGCCTCCAGGGACCAGAGGATACTGACAGCTCAGACCTTCCCCGATACGTGAAAGACTAGCACCGTGTTGGTGAAGACTAGCACCGTGTTGGTGAATACAATATGCAAGCTTTTAGTGTCTCATGCATTAGGAGCAGCTGAAGTATACTGGCCTTTACTATCCCAACTGTAGAGACTGCAAACTGCTCATCCATGACGAGTTCTCGGCCCAGTGAATGCAAGGTTCAATGTATGGACGTGGTCGTAGCCAGCACTTGCAGGGGATGCCGACTTCTTGGATGGCTTCACAAGCAGGAAATCATATTTATACATGAAATCTTGCCTGGGTCACGGGGAGAGTCCATTTGTTGCCCTTGCCAAACCTTCAGGCCTGGACTGCAGTCAGCTGGCTAATGAGATGCCTCAGCTGTGAATGTAACGGAAGAAGATGACGTCATCGTGTTGTGAGTCGCATGTTGTATGAAACTACACTGGAAGGCTCACCTTTTGGTCAGGTATCGAGAAGTTGAAAATGTGACATGAAACAGTTGGAGATGTTCAAGGGTAACGATATCAGCTTGATTGTTTGTGGAGGCTTGGTGGAGAGACTGAGTATCTGCTGACGTGTCCAGGGAGTAAAACAAACCGGAGAAAGAACAAAATACTACGTGTGTGCCAATAAACAGAGTCTTTGCTTTAATTATGTACAGCAGAATCCGACCAACCGCCAACCTTTAGCTCCTTTAAACACAAACGGATTGATAAAAACAACAGGTGTGCTGGTGTAATCTTGACAACATGATAAAGAGTCGAGGAAACCAGAAGATAACAGTAAATATAGACCTGCAGACAGTAGAGAGCTGGCCAACTGTGATGATGTTAACACACGTCACAGTCAAAAAACCTTGTCAGATCTTTCTGGAGTAGTGGCTAGAGATAACTGGCCACACAGTTCTTTCATTATACTGATCAGTTTGCGTTGCTGTGCGATTTCAGTGCGAGATTGTGGGAACAACGTGTGGTGTTAAATACATCTGGAACGGTGTGTGGTGTAAGATACACCTAGGAGCAAAGTGTGGTGTAAGATACACCTGGGAGCAACGTGTGGTGTAAGATACACCTGGGAGCAACGTGTGGTGTAAGAGACATCTGGGAGCAAAAGATGAAATGGTTTGGCCATACCGTGATGAATACCGCCAGAACTCTTCACCAACGCAAGCGTTACATCTGAGTCTGTCTGATACCAGAGCAATATGACGCCCAACAAGAATTTGTTTACAATTTTTAATGGCAGATGATTTGTGATGTGATTAACATTATACCGGTCGCCTTTGCTTTCCAGAATATTTTAAATGGCGCATTATATATCAATGTAAAGCTGTGAAGTAAACTGACTGACTTTCTACCCCACCAGGACATCACACAAGCGATAAACACCCGATGACACAAAGTGCCACCATGCGGATGAGGATCACCGTGGAGAGGTCCCAGAAACCGCGTTCAGACAATTGGCCATATTCATGGCCTGCCTATATTGCGGCCCCTGGCAAAAGCCAAAGTGGGGCTTCAAATAACAAAAAATTACGCCCTAAGAAGGATGTAAAGAATGAGTGTTATATTGTGAAATAAACTTCAACTAAAATTGAAACACAGCAGGATATGCACATCTCGTAGACAAATAGAACTGTTCACTATCATCAGCGTTGGAACACTTTAAACAGAAACTAGTCAAATCAAGGACTCTTTCTTGACATCGCACATACAGTGCTAGACACATGCAGCATCTGTGTACAATCCATGGCCTCTTGATATTTGATGTTGACCAAGTTTATCCGGGAAATATAGACTCATAGACAAGGGACATAAATCTAACACCTACATATGGAAAACAAACAAATAAACAAAAGAAAAAAAAACACGATTATGTCCCCTACATCCCACATGCTCTAGCAATGATTTGTTCCGTAAATGTTTACAATCTAAACATAATCCTTTCAAATTATAAATTTTACATCGAATGCACTATTGCAGAAGTCGATCATGTCTAGATATTTATTCTTAGCAGCCATGATTGCTAAGATAAATGTTAACGGGCTGTGTCCTTGAGGGACCGATACATGAAACTAAATTATATGCAAACTCATAGATTATTGAAAGCAAGATACCTAGTCATCCCCTTGGAGGATGCAGTTTTTCGTTATTCTGAAGCCCCATCCTGGCTCTTGCCAGGGGCCGCAAAATAAATATGGTCTAATGGCTGGACGCGGTTTCTGGGACCTCTCCACGGGTGATCCTCATCCACATGGTGGCACTTTGTGACATCGGGTGTTTGTCGCTTGTGTGATTTCCTGGTGGGATGAAAGTTACTTACTTATTCAAAGTCCTAGAAAACTGGCTGTCACCCAAAAATAACAATAAATGACGAAAAAATTTAAAATGTCACAAACTTTGAATATCTAAGCTCTATAATAAACAACAATGGAGACTGTTCGACAGAAATTAAAAGGAGGATGGCTATAGCAATGCAAAGATTGAACAGCCTAAAAAGTCTATGGTTAAGCACCAGCAAGGAGATAAAAATTAGAATTTTGAGAGCATGCATCTTCCCTGTGGCTACATACGGATGTGAGTCGTGGACTATCTCTCAGTCCTTGAGAAAGAGAATAGGGGCTTTTGAGCTGAAATGTTATTGAAAGATTCTCAGAATATCTTGAACAAAGAAGATGAGAAATATTGACATCTTAAAAGACATGAACATCAAGGAAGATTGGCTAATAAACAGCATCGTTTCTCGGAAGCTGAAATCTTTTGGTCATATCAAGCGCCACGACGATTTGGAAACAATTATAGCAGAAGGCATGGTACCCGGAAGGAGGGGCAGGGGACGACAGACACGAAGGTGGGCACAGGATATAGGTGACTCCATGAATGTGAAAATGCATGAGGCGGGAGAACTGGCAAGAGACCGAGTTTCTTTCAGGCAGACTGTGATGAGAGCGACGTTCTGCAAAGGACCTGCTACATGATGATGAGGAGGGGGGTAAAATCTACTACTACTACATTACCGAAAGTGTCTTCAATACGCATGTCTCAGTGATCGTCCTCATCACCATCATCATCATCATCAATATCATCATCATTATTATCATCATCACCATTATCATCACTATTATCATCATCATTCTCATCATCACCATCATCACCAAATCGTCACACAGTTTTTTTTTTAATGTAGAGGTCACAGTCCAGTCTTCCATTGCTTCTATCTTGTACGGTCTTTTCTCTACATGGATATAATATAGCCCAGCAGCTTTCCTGTCTCTCTCATCAATGTTCGTCTGAGGGCCTCATCAATGTTCGTCTGAGGGCCTCATCAATGTTCGTCTGAGGGCCTCATCGATGTTTGCTTAACGGCTTCTCTTGGCTGGCATCGTTCTCTCAGTCCACTTGTTTCCCATTTCTGTGTCTGTTTTGTGATTCTGTGTATGCCTATCCTCGGGATTTGACCAATATATGGCCTTTTCTTGATCTGGTACCACGATACTCTCAGTCGCCCAGGCACGTCTTTTCTTTGTTTGTCTTTCTTGAGGCATTTGTTGATAACGCCTAATCCTACCTTTGTTGATAACGCCTAATCCTACCTTTGTTGATAACGCCTAATCCTACCTTTGTTGATAACGCCTAATCCTACCTTTGTTGATAACGCCTAATCCTACCTTTGTTGATAACGCCTAATCCTACCTTTGTTGATAACGCCTAATCCTACCTTTGTTCCTAACGCCTAATCCTACCTTTGTTGATAACGCCTAATCCTACCTTTGTTGATAGCGCCTAATCCTACTTTGAGAGCTCCATGTTTCGTGTTTGAATTAAACGTTCTACAAACTTGCCGGAGACATGTTTTTTTTTAAATGGGAAAAAATACTACAGTCAACACTGGTCGGTCCGTTTGAAATCTTTCGCCGTCACTACATAACTTGCTACAAGTTGACCACCTTCTCTGGTTGGCTGAACGGGGTCATTTCTAATGTTCCACTCTTTGGCCTAAAGCCTAGGACATGGGTTTCCAGTGTACCTCGAGGTTTGTGTGGGCTCGATTCCCACATAAAACGCTTTAGAGGGAAAACCTATTTCGTGGTTTTATGACAGCAGTATGAGAGATGCACCATAATATCCCAATAGTTAGTAGAGGATACGTTGCAACCAACCTCAGCTAAGGAGACGGTACATTGTTTTAAATGTGTTGTGTTGTGGACAACAGCGATGATTTCTGACAATGAAATCAAACTGGAGTTTATAGGCAGATCGATGAATCGAAATATATAATAACGCTGCTGGTATCGACATTGACACGGCAGTGATAATGTCCTAATTTGAGATAAGTATGAAACATCAGACTGGCCAGATCGATACCCCGTCTTGGCATTCATTGCTATAAGAATCGATCCACAAGAGAAACAAGCAATAAACTGGCATACATTTTAGATTACCTTTTGTATTTGCTTGCGTGTTCTTCTTTTTCTCCGCTTGATGATGGGTGAAATGTGGACATCATCAGAAGTGATTCAGTTGCCGGGTGACTTCACCGCAGATGTTGGAGCTTGTAACATTTTCCAGTCCAAGTGCGGACTCGGAACGTGAAGAGCAAGAAAAACAATAACAGGCGAAATTGATTATCATGTTGTCCGACATATTTCCTCCACACATACAGCCACACATACAGCCACACATACAGCCACACATACAGTCAGTTTATTGTCCAGACATGTCTGCTCCACACATTCAGACAGTTTATTATCTGGATATGTCTGCCTGCACGCATAAATACAGCCTGTGTGCAGATTTTATGTATTTATTTCCACATTTGCCTGATTATTGGCGAGTATATGAATGTAGGTTGTATTGAGGATTTGGGCTAGTTTGAAATGTTCCTACACATATTTTCCATCTGGCGTTCAGTGGGCTGTGATTTCAATGGGGTGTTTTTCGTTGAGGAAATATGTCATTTTTTCTCTTTATTTTAATGTGAACTCATGTAAGCCTAAACTGTATTATATGTGCGATTATCTCTTTCTCTCTTTCTCTCTCTCTCTTTCTCTCTCTCTTTCTCTTTCTCTCACTCTTTCTCTGGCTCTTTCTCTCTCTCTCTCTTTCTCTCTCTCTTTCTCTCTCTTTCTCTCTCTCTTTCTCTCTTTCTCTCTCTCTCTTTCTCTCTCTCTCTTTCTCTCTCTCTTTCTCTTTCTCTCGCTCTTTCTCTGGCGCTTTCTCTCTCTCTCTCTTTCTCTCTCTCTTTCTCTCTCTCTTTCTCTCTCTCTTTCTCTCTCTTTTTCTCTCTTTCTCTCTCTCTCTCTTTCTCTCTCTCTTTCTCTCTCTCTCTTTGTCTCTCTCTCTCTTTCTGTGTTTGCGCGCGTGTGTGTGGTTGGCGGGGAAAGGGAGGTATAATGGCTGGCAGACGCATTGAACATTCAGTTTTCTTTGTTTTTTAACATTTGTAAAATACGAGAGAAAAAAAGGAAGAGAGGGATAAGGAAATCAGGAGAGGAAGAAAAAGATTAAAAAACACGCTAACACAGTTACACACATACACGCATATACACACACAGAGGCACAAGAGAGAGAGAGAGAGAGAGAGAGAGAGAGAGAGAGGGGGAGAGAGGGAGAGAGAGAGAGGGAGAGAGAGAGGGAGAGAGAACAATCTGGCACCGGTATCTCTTTCCCTAAAATCTTTGACTATTTCATTAATGTATACGACATAGTTATGTTTTCATGATTAAATATAACTATTTCTGTGTTCTCATTTACTGATTTGTTTCTCAATAACACAATGTCACACACAGTTTGTCTGTGCTGGGAAAGTCCTGATTTGTACGCGATGCACATCTCTTGTATAACGCCCACCCAGTGGGGATTTGTCGTCAACATATAGGTCTAGCCCTATATGCCCAATATCCATGTAAGCATGTACAAGGTTTTTTTTTAACATGTCTCTTCTACAATTTATTCACTGTTTCTTCTTCTGCCTTGCAGTCCCCAGTGGAGTACAGGCCTTGAACCAACACGATCCACACTCGTTTGTTGCAATCTGCGATATCAAGGGCAGATAATTGTTCATTATGTTTGTGCTCTTTTATTAGCACCAGTAAAAGACGGGTGTCTTCCGTGTTTCTGTCCAACACTGGCACCAGTAAAAGACGGGTGCCTTCCGTGTTTCTGTCCAACACTGGCACCAGTAAAAGACGGGGACCTTCCGTGTTTCAGTCCAACACTAGCACCATTAAAAGACGGGGACCTTCCGTGTTTCAGTCCAACACTAGCACCATTAAAAAACGGGTGCCTTCCGTGTTTCTGTCCAACACTGGCACCAGTAAAAGACGAGTGCCTTCTGTGTTTCTGTCCAACACTGGCACCAGTAAAGGACGGGAGCCTTCCGTGTTTCTGTCCAACACTGGCACCAGTAAAAGACGGGTGCCTTCCGTGTTTCTGTCAAACACTGGCACCAGTAAAAGACAGGTGCCTTCCGTGTTTCTGTCCATCACTGGCTACTGAAATCAGGTACCACGCGCTTACGGGAATGTCGTGAGTGATGCTGTATCAGTTCTTCATTTAACATAATATAGATCATTTCCTTCGCCCATTCACAAGCTAAAGTCCCTTTCTGCTTGTTTCTGTATTGTGAATGCGTGTTGCCACCCTAACTCTCACACTTGTATTTGTTATCGCGTCCAAACAAAGAATTCCTTGTTAAGCAGTTTTGCAGAATATGCTTTATTTTGTTGTTTTTTTGTCTTCCTCGTCAGTTGATTCTACTTTTTAAAAATCTATCAAGTGCTAAATATCATTACTAATTTTCAAACCGAGAGACTGTAAATATCATGTTTCCAACTTACAAATGGCAAATAGCATTTTTTTGTTTGACAGCAAACCTCACATTTCCCTACAGATGGCGTGCTACACCGACGGACAGAGAACGAAGCTAAAGCGGACCTCAGAGAAGGAAAAAAAAAAAAAATACGAAAACTACGGACAGGAAAAGCTAATGCGAAACGAAACTTAAAAGGTCATTTCGCAACAGGGTTCATTTTACATTTCTCGGCCCAGAAAGAGAGTGACTTACCTCGCCATTTATGCCTCGTTATGTCGCAGGACCTCTTCTATGTTGCGGGGCTGTTATGATATGGCTTTGTTTGGCGTTCATTCGAAAAATATAGTGTTTGTGGGGGGTTGTGTCGTCGTGAGTCTATTTCAGGCGCAAGTAAGAAGTACTGCAGGGAAAGCGTCGAAGGCGCGACTTTTAAAAATATCGAAACTGGGATTTTCTTGTATTTCTACGTTCGTTGGCGAGGCTTCCCCTGAGAGATAGAAAGCACTTACAAGGAGCGTAGGAATTGAAAAATATCGCTGTTTCCAAGCTCCTGAACTGTCGCGCAGGTAGCAGAAAGTGAAATTATTCAAGGAAGCGAGCGGTGAGAAGACGAGATAAGAGGGAGTGGTTAAAGCGTTGACAATAAGGAAAACACGACACACCGCAACGTAGGAGAGGTCCTGTGACCCAATGAGGCATGAAGGCAAGGGAAGTCACTCTCTTTCCGGGCCGGAAAACTTAAAATGAACCCTTCTTTGTTTTCGTAGACAATTTGCCGTGGCAGCAACAATAATCATTTCTCTTTTCTAAACATGTTAAATCAAATTATTATTTAACTTTTTTTCGTCTGTGAGAATTATTATGTAATTATGATTAAATCATTGATTATACGTGAATACTTGACAGCTTGTGGGGGAGGAAGAAAGGGGGAGGGGTGGGTAGTTTTCTAAATGGCAGGGACTCATGGTCTTGTTTAATCGTGCAATAATAAAAAATAAACACATTATTATTAATAACGGACACTGGCTTAGCTGCGCAACATTATTATTATTAATTCTATTATCATCATCATCCTGTGCTGATAAGCAAATTAATAACAAATGTCTGAATTAACGAGAAATGTGTCAACAAATACGTAACAAGAGAACCTGTATTTATGCTAAAGGGGAAAAAAGGGGGGGGGGGGGGGAGGGAGCAAAAGAAAAAAAAGGTGGGGGGGGGGGGTGCTATGCTTTCTATAAAATATTGAGGGACCCGCTATCTCTCTCCCCCCCCCCCTTTTCCAAGCTTGAGAGGGAAGGGGGTCGCTCAAAGTGCCCCCCCCCCTTCCCTCCTCCAGCTCCCAGGTTCTGGCGCCGATGGCAGCCAAAACCCGCGTGCCCCATTCATCGGCCGAGATAGCTCATTTCTTGCTCGCTGATTTGTTGGCTCAGATCACGGGCCTGGGACCAAAATTAGGTTTCTTGCGGTCATTTTGTGGCCATCAAAGTGTCCACTACAGACTTAATTCGTGCTGTTAACAGTCGCACCACGTAACGCTCGGGGACCAGGCGGATCTCAGCTACTGAGACCAAATATACCAGCGTCGTAAAGTGGAAGTCCTTGCCGGCAATTTGATTCTAGCCGAGCAAAGCCAGGACATCATTTCTGTTGCGTGAGGCCATGAACTTCTGAAGTGTGGAGTCTCGTGTGTGGGGGATGTCTTGTGTTTGTGAGGTGTGGCGATGATGGAGTCATTAAGTGGGGGACAATAAAACATAGGCACGAGTGAAGGCAGGAATACAAATATTGGAGAGGGGAAGGATAATGCGAGCACAAAGAAGTTAGAAAAGGGGGGGGGGGGGGGGGTTGAAGGATAATGCAAACACGGAGAAGTGAGAGGGGAAAACATTCAAATTTATGATTATCTATATGATCCTGGTGGAAATGTGAAGGAAGAATACAAACTTCGTACACACGAAATCAAACTGGAAGGAACTAAACAAGAGGAACAGAATGGGAGATGGGGGGAACTGAAAAACGTGGAGGGCTCAGATATAACATCGACAAGGGTGTGGGAACGGGTGCTAGGTAATGGATAATAGATAATACAAACGTGGAGGGTGAGAGGTAATACATGTGTGGCGGAGGTGCGGGTAATGGTTAGGAGGTAACGGGTGAGAGGTAATGGATGAGAGGTAATGGATGAGAGGTAATGGATGAGAGGTAATGGATGAGAGGTAATGGATGAAAGTTAATGGATGAGAGGTAATGGATGAAAGGTAACGGATGAGAGGTAATGGATGAAAGGTAATGGATGAGAGGTAATGGATGAAAGGTAACGGATGAGAGGTAATGGATGAGAGGCAATGGGTGAGAGGTAATACAAACGTAGAGAGCTAAGATGGGAGAGGTGAGAGGTAATAGATGTGAGAAAATACAAACTTGCAGAGGTGAGTGGTAATAAAGCAGAGAAAATACAAACTTGTAGAGGTGAGTGGTAATATATGAGAGAGAATACAAAATTGGAGAGACGAGTGGTAATATATGAAAGTGAATATAAACTTGGAGAGATGAGTGGTAATATATGAGAGAGAATACAAACTTTAAGAGATGAGTGGTAGTAGATAAGAGAGAATACAACTTGGAGAGATGAGTGGTAATAGATCATAGAGAATACAAACTTGGAGAGATAAGTGGTAATAGATGAGAGAGAATACAAACTTGGAGAGATGAGTGGTAATAGATGAGAGAGAATACAAACTTGAAGAGATGAGTGGTAATAGATGAGGGAGAACACAAGCTTGGAGAGATGAGTGGTAATAGATGAGAGAGAATACAAACTTGGAGAGATGAGTGGTAATAGATGAGAGAGAATACAAACTTGGAGAGATGAGTGGTAATAGATGAGGGAGAACACAAACTTGGAGAGATGAGTGGTAATAAATGAGAGAGAATACAAACTTGGAGAGATGAGTTGTAATAAATGAGAGGGAATACAAACTTGAAGAGGTGAGAGGTAATAAACACATGGTGTTCTGTCATAAACAACCGTACTTATACATGCCTGTTTATACCCTCACACACACACACACACACACACAGAGACACACACACAAAGGCACACACTCACATACACAAACACAGAAACACACACAGACACGCACACACACATACATGCTCATGCATAACTATGCATGATAAACGCTGCAATACTTAGTATCATGCAGACACTCACTAAGATACTCACACACACATGTTTCTCACATAAGCCTTCTCCCATGTTCCCCTTGAGCAACACACAAATACACACACACAAACACACACACGCGTGTATAAACCATATGAACGTAACCATATAGTTCATTGTTGAATCTGATCACATGCTTCATTATTGGATATAATCACCTGGCTCATTGTTACTGACACTGTGACAGTAACCAGATATCACGGAGCCAACATCAC
>CAJHNH020003689.1:47500-60382 GCA_905116865.2 Candidula unifasciata
ACGAGATGTGAGTGTTGTGAGATGTGAGTGTTCCACACAACAACACTGAGATGTGAGTGTTCCACACAACAACATGAGATGTGAGTGTTCCACACAACAACATGAGATGTGAGTGTTGTTCCACACACAACAACATGAGATGTGAGTGTTCCACACAACAACATGAGATGTGAGTGTTTCCACACAACAACACGAGATGTGAGTGTTCCACACAACAATTGAGATGTGAGTGTTCCACACAACAACAACTGAGATGTGAGTGTTCCACACAACAATGAGAGAGTGAGGTGTTCCACACAAACAACACGAGATGTGAGTGTTCCACACAACAACATGAGATGTGAGTGTTCAACAACACGAGATGTGAGTGTTCTGTGAACACGTTGTGAGTGTTCCACACAACAACATGAGATGTGTTCCACAAACCACCACGTGTTCCATGTGGGTTTCCACACAACAACGAGATGTGAGACAACTAAGATGTGAGTGTGTCCACACAACACATGAGATGATGATGTTCCACACAACAACATGAGATGTGAGTGTTCCACACAACAACATCGAGATGTGAGTGTTCCACACAAAATGTGACTGAGATGTGAGTGTTACACCACACAACAACAGTGTTCCACTGAGATGTGAGTGTTCACACAAAACATGTAGATGTGACAACACGAGATGTGAGTGTTTCCACACAACACACAGACGTTCCAGATGACATGAGATGTGAGTGTTCCACCAACAAACAACACGAGATGTGAGTGTTCACAGGTTCCAAACGAACGACTGTGAGTGTTCCACACAACAACATGAGACATACGAACAACCACACGAGATGTGAGTGTTTCCACACAACAAACATGAGATGTGAGTGTTCACACACAACAATGAGATGTGAGTGGTTTCCACACAACAACAATGAGATGGTGAGTGTTCCACACAACAACACGAGATGTTGAAACACACAACATGAGATGTGAGTGTTCCTCAGTGTTTCCACACAACAAATGGAGATGTGAGTGTGAGACACAACAACATGAGATGTTGAGTGTTGTTCCACACAACAACATGAGATGTGAGTGTTCCACACAACAACACACAACACTTGATGTGAGTGTTCCAACACAGTTGTGAAACCACAACACGGAGATGTGAGTGTTTCACCACACAAATGAGATGTGAACACTAGGAACATGAGAGTGGTGTTTCCAAACAATTGCTACAACAACACTACAATGTGAGTGTTTGCATCCACAACAACACTAGATGTGAGTGTTTCTCACACAACAACACTTGAGATGTGAGTGTTTCATACACACAGCTGTGAGTGTTTCATACACTAGATGTGAGTGTTGTTCATACAACAACACTAGTGAGTGTGAGTGTTTTCATACAGTGTTTCATACAACAACACTAGATGTGAGTGTTTCATACAACAACACTAGATGTGAGTGTTTCACACAACAACACTAGATGTGAGTGTTTCATACAACAACACTAGATGTGAGTGTTTCATACAACAACACTAGATGTGAGTGTTTCATACAACAACACTAGATGTGAGTGTTTCATACAACAACACTAGATGTGTGAGTGTTTTCACAACAAGGTGTAAGTGTTCATCAACAACATAGAGTGAGTGTTTCCAACAACAACTAGATGTGGGTGAGTTAGAGTTCATACAACAACACTAGATGTGAGTGTTTTCATACAACACACACTAGGTGACTTGGACATTGTGAGAGTGTCATGGACAACAACACTAGATGTGAGTGTTTCATACAACAACACTAGATGTGAGTGTTTCATACAACAACACTAGATGTGAACTGGCTGAGAGATTGCTGGAGACATGGACGAACTGACTGAATGGAAAATTGCTTGAGACATGGACGAGCTGACTGAATGATTGCTGGAGACATGGACGAGCTGACTGACTGGGAGATTACTGGAGACATAGACAAACTGGCTGACTTGGAGATTGTTAGAGACATGGACCAACTGACTGACTGGGAGATTGCTGGAGACATGGACGAACTGACTGACTGGGAGATTGTTAGAGACATGGACGAACTGACTGACTGGGAGATTGTTGGAGACATGGACGAACTGACTGACTGGGAGATTGTTAGAGACATGGACGAACTGACTGACTGGGAGATTGCTGGAGACATGGACGAACTGACTGACTGGGAGATTGTTAGAGACATGGACGAACTGACTGACTGGGAGATTGCTGGAGACATGGACGAACTGACTGACTGGGAGATTGCTGGAGACATGGACGAACTGACTGGGAGATTGTTAGAGACATGGACGAACTGACTGACTGGGAGATTGATGGAGACATGGACGAACTGACTGACTGATTGCTGGAGACATGGACGAATTGACTGACTGGGAGATTGCTGGAGACATGGACGAACTGACTGACTGGGAGATTGCTGGAGACATGAACGAACTGACTGACTGGGAGATTGGTGGAGACATGGACGAGCTGACTGGGAGATTGTTAGAGACATGGACGAACTGACTGACTGGGAGATTGCTGGAGACATGGACGAACTGGCTGACTGGGAGATTGCTAAAGACATGGACGAGCTGACTGGGAGATTGCTGAAGACATGGACGAGCTGACTGGGAGATTGCTGGAGACATAGACAAACTGACTGACTGGGAGATTGCTGGAGACATGGACGAGCTGACTGGGAGATTGCTGGAGACATGGACGAGCTGACTGGGAGATTGCTGGAAACATGGACGAGCTGACTGGGATATTGCTGGAGACATGGACGAACTGACTGACTGGGAGATTGCTGGAGACATGGACGAGCTGACTGGAAGATTGCTGGAGACATGGACGAGCTGACTGGAAGAATTCTGGAGATATGGACGAGCTGACTGGGAGATAGCTGGAGACATGGACGAACTGACTGACTGGGACACTGTTAGAGACATGGACGAGCTGACTGACTGGGAGATTGCTGGAGACATGGACGAACTGACTGACTGGGAGATTGTTAGAGACATGGACGAACTGACTTACTGGAAGATTGCTGGAGACATGGACGAACTGGCTGACTGGGACATATTGTTGGAGACATAAACGAGCTGACTGGGAGGTTGTTAGAGACATAGACGAACTGGCTGACTTGGAGATTGCTGGAGACATAGACGAACTGGCTGACTGGGAGATTGTTAGAGACATGGACGAACTGACTGACTGGAAGATTGATGGAGACATGATTGAACTGGCTGACTGGGAGATTGATGGGGACATCGACGAATTGACTGACTGGGAGATTGTTGGAGACATAGACGAACTGACTGACTGGGAGATTGCTGGAGACATGGACGATCTGGCTGAGTGATCGCTGGAGATATAGACGAACTGGCTGACTGGGAGATTGCTGGAGACATGGACGAACTGACTGACTGTGAGATTGCTGGAGACATGGACAAACTGAATGACTGGAAGATTGCTGGAGACATGGACGAACATACTGACTGGGAGATTGCTGGAGACATGGACTAACTGACTGACTGGGAGATTGTTAGAGACATGGACAAGCTGACTGGGAGATTGTTAGAGACATGGACAAGCTGACTGGGAGATTGTTAGAGACATGGACTAACTGACTGACTGGGAGATTGTTAGAGAACTGACTGGGAGATTGTTAGAAACATGGACGAACTGACTGACTGGGAGATTTTTAGAGACATGGACAAGCTGACTGACTGGGAGATTGTTAGAGACATAGACGAACTGACTGGGAGATTGTTAGAGACATGGACGAATTGACTGACTGGGAGATTGTTAGAGACATGGACGAACTGACTGACTGGGAGATTGCTGGAGACATGGACGAACTGACTTACTGGAAGATTGCTGGAGACATGGACGAACGAACTGACTGACTGGGAGATTGTCAGAGTCATGGACGAACTGGCTGACTGGGAGATTGCTGGAGACATGGACGAACTGACTGACTGGGAGATTGCTGGAGACATGGACGAACTGACTGACTGGGAGATTGCTGGAGACATGGACGAACTGACTGACTGGGAGATTGCTGGAGACATGGACGAACTGGCTGACTGGGGATTGCTGGAGATTGCTGGCTGAGAGATTGCTGGAGACATGGACGAACTGACTGACTGGGAGATTGCTGGAGACATGGACGAACTGACTGACTGGGAGATTGTTAGAGACAAGGACGAACTGACTGGGAGATTGTTAGAGACATGGACGAGCTGACTGACTGGGAGATTGCTGGAGACATGGACGAACTGACTGACTGGGAGATTGCTGGAGACATGGACGAACTGACTGACTGGGAGATTGTTAGAGACATGGACGAACTGACTGACTGGGAGATTGCTGGAGACATGGACGAACTGACTGACTGGGAGATTGTTAGAGACATGGACGAACTGACTGACTGGGAGATTGTTAGAGACAGGACGAAACTGACTGACTGTTATTGGGAGATTGTTAGAGACATGGAGAGAACTGACTGACTGGGAGATTGCTGGAGACATGGACGAACTGACTGACTGGGAGATTGTTAGAGACATGGACGAACTGACTGACTGGGAGATTGTTAGAGACATGGACGAACTGACTGACTGGGAGATTGTTGGAGACATGGACGAACTGACTGACTGGGAGATTGCTAGAGACATGGACGAACTGACTGACTGGGAGATTGTTAGAGACATGGACGAACTGGCTGACTGGGAGATTGCTGAGACATTGGAGACATGGACGAACTGACTGACTGGGAGATTGCTGGAGACATGGACGACTGACTGACTGGAGACATGGACGATGACTGGGTTGGAGAGACATGGACGAACTGACTGACTGGGAGATTGCTGGAGACATGGACGAACTGACTGGGAGATTGCTGGAGACATGGACGAGCTGACTGGGGAGATTGCTGGAGACATGGACGACGCTGACTGGGAGATTGCTGGAGACATGGGACGAGACTGACTGACTGGGAGATTGCTAGAGACATGGACGAACTGACTGACTGGGAGATTGCTGGAGACATAGACGAACTGCTGACTGGGAAGATTGCTGGAGACATGGACGAGCTGACTGGGAGATTGTTAGCAGACATGGACTGACCGGGAGATTGCTGGAACTGACGAACTGACTGGGAGATTGTTAGAGACATAGACGAACTGCTGACTGGGAGATTGTTAAGAGACATGGACGAACTGACTGACTGGGAGATTGTTAGAGACATGGACGAGCTGAACTGACTGGGAGATGTTTAGAGACATGGACGAACTGACTGGCTGAGATTGTTAGAGACATGGACGAGCTGACTGACTGGGAGATTGTTAGAGACATAGACGAACTGGCTGACTGGAAGATTGTTAGAGACATGGACGAACTGACTGACTGGGAGATTGTTAGAGACATCGACGAACTGACTGACTGGGAGATTGTTAGAGACATCGACGAACTGACTGACTGGGAGATTGCTGGAGAAATGGACGAACTGACTGACTGGGAGATTGTTAGAGACATGGACGAACTGGCTGACTGGGAGATTGTTAGAGACATGGACGAACTGGCTGACTGGGAGATTTTTAGAGACATGGACAAACTGATTGGGAGATTGTTAGAGACATGGACGAACTGGCTGACTGGGAGATTGTTAGAGACATGGACAAACTGATTGGGAGATTGTTAGAGACATGGACGAACTGGCTGACTGGGAGATTGCTGCAGAAATTGACGACTGATCAGGCGGATTGAATAGTAGGGCTGAGGCAGAAGGGTGAGCGGACAGACATATAAACAGGTAGACAGAAAAACAGAAAGGCAGACAGATAACGTGGAAATAACAAAGACAACAACAAAGACAAAAACGAATGATTAACGTACAGACGGTCTGACGGATGGACAGACGGACGACCAAGTGGACAGACATTCAGACAGACTGGCTAGCTGACCACTAGACATACAATGTTCTTATGTGTTTATGCAGAAATAACCATAAATCACACAGCCACCAGACACAGCGACAACGTGTCTTGGGGATCCTTCTCTAAAGTCGACGTCATTACATGCACAATCGATTACCTTTAATTAGAATGTCATGCAACTGATACGAGACCAGATATCAGGAATCGACCCCGGTAATTGTCATCCTGATTTATGTTCCAATTACATTATTTCTGAGCTGGTTCTCACTGGCTTACCTTATATGTGATCAGAATTGAAATGTTCTACCCATTACATCATTGCTATGCAATCTCTCTCCCCCCTCCCCCTTCCCCCTTTGATACAAAGCTGCTCTGGCGGCTTTCAGTGGGTGCAATGAATGTCCCGGATAATAACTTTGATCTCATCAATCCAGTTATTGTTGAAGTTTTCAAAGCTGGGCCACATGTTTCAATCTTGATATTTTTAAGCAGAACCAAAAAAACATAATTTTTTTTTTTAGCAGCAGCTGCTGAGGAATCGGCCAAAAGACAAAAGACAAATTTTGATACAAGTGGACACGGATTTCTACTCCACTTTTTCTTCTGAAAGTGTACATCAACATTTTGTTGGCTTGTTGTTGTAGTTGTTGTTGTTGTTGCCAGCATTAGGTGGCCAATCTTGCACTATCAGCTCGCTCCATTAAATATGTATTTGTCCATAAAGTTTTTCTTCAACAGGGGCAGGCATTTTTTTGGTGACCAGAATTTGAAATTTTGTTGCAAAATTTCTAACACGCACCAAAAATCGGACGTGGTACCAAAGGTACAGTTTTGCTGGGCTACCAACTTAAGCAGCCCTGCGCATGAGTCGATAGCAGAGTTTCTGGACACTAGGACTCAGGCACCTCAGCGTTTGTTATAATGAAAATGGGGTGGGGGGGGCTGGCGGGGCCAGGGCCTCAGCCGTTTGTAAGGTGTTACTTTGTTCCCCTCTTTGAGTGTTTACTTAGTATTTGACTCTAAGAGTTCATTGATGGTTAATGTCCTAACTGAACTGTGGACATACTGTGACAAGGACAACGCATTTCAAATTCTTTACACATCGTCCAGTGGCAGAGCGCTCAGATTTCTTGAAGCCGCCACGATTCGTTACCTCCGTCCCGAACTTTGTAAACAGAAAGACATGGTCGTGACCTTGCGGTTACCCTGGGAAAACAGGCAATCGAGTGTGGTTGAATTTGTTAATTGTAAAGGATTAAATTATTTGCTTCATTTATTGAATCGTTACTGTGGTGTGCAACTGATGAGATGCAGCGAAATATGCCAGGGAATAAATTGTGCAATATATTGTTTGTGTTTTCTTCGTTCAAATTTCCGACTGACCAACATTCGATACTGGCTAAGTCGATGAAATGAAGCTGGTGAGCATCTAGGAAGAGGTGCCCCTTCTATTTTCCAGGAGGAGGAGGAGGAGGAGGAGGAGGAGGAGGGGGGGGGGGGGGGGGGAGTCATTGTGGTGAAAACAAGTAAAGACCCAAGCCTACCCAAAAGCATGTCGTAAGAGTCGACTAATTGGGAGCCTTCTTCGAAGTCAGAGTGCATCTGTCAAGGAACCAACATTCTGCATACATATGCGTCAGATCTGTAAAACAGATACGCACGCAATACTGTGGTTTTGGAACCAGACTAGAGCTCAGAAGTGAAAGAACAACCAGAACTTTCTGTCGAAGTTTACAGCGCAGTCGGTGAATACGAAGAAGCAGAAAGGGGTTAGTCGGGAGGTCGGGGGGGGGGGGGGGGAGAATAACAACCCATCATAGGCTGGTAGAATTGATGTAATGGCTAATGTAACAAGTGGTAGAATTGATGTCATGGCTAATGTAACAAGTAATAGAATTGATGTCATGGCTAATATCACAAGTGATAGAATTGATGTCATTGCTAATATCATAAGTGATAGAATTGATGTCATGGCTAATATCACAAGTGATAGAATTGATGTAATGGCTAATATCACAAGTGATAGAATTGATGTCATGGCTAATGTCACAAGTGATAGAATTGATGTCATGGCTAATGTAACAAGTGATAGAATTGATGTCATGGCTAATGTCACAAGTGATAGAATTGATGTAATGGCTAATGTCACAAGTGATAGAATTGATGTCATGGCTAATATCACAAGTGATAGAATTGATGTCATGGCTAATATCACAAGTGATAGAATTGATGTCATGGCTAATATCACAAGTGATAGAATTGATGTCATGGCTAATGTCACAAGTGATAGAATTGATGTCATGGCTAATGTCACCAGGTGAAATTTTCCTGACACCAATGTCAGATGTTAGGAAAGAAACATCATCGCCCACGCCTGTGTCAACATGACTCATCATGAATGATAAATTAAACAACGAAAAACTCCACTAACTGCAACACATACTTTATGTCATTTTGTAACGAATATCAAATCTGATTGTCTAGAATACTAAATTTGATTGTACAGAAAAAAAATCATATCTCATTACCAAGACTAATGTCTGAGACTACAGGCTGAATGGGCGTGTTGTGGTCCCAAAGTGATATCCTCCAAACCTGAGTTTATGCGCAGAAATGGTCCCTTTTGTTGTCACCTCCTGGGTGTTTTCATTTGGCGGGGCCCATTGTTCGACTCGTGATTGGATTTCATTTATCCCACTTCCGGTGGCAAGCACCAATGAAAGTTGTCCGTTGGTGGAAGATTCTATTATTTATTGGTGGGTAGATCAATATTTCCTGATTGCAAAAGTTGGTTTGAAAATGCCACGGATTAACCGTTTATTGAGGGATATTTTTCGTCGATTATTATTCTTTTTTTCACCACAGGAAGCCAAGAAATCGAGACTTGGGGCCGATAGAGCTGTGATTAATCAATAAATCTTGAAGGGATTTTTGTACCAGATTATTACAAGTTTAATGACCCGAGCCTTCAACTTGAAAAGAGAGATGTAAAACTGCGGTTTCCCCATCAGAAAGCTAATTTAATGGCGTATAGATTTTACATCAACTGAAGCATGCCTGTCTTGGCTGTTCTTCAGAACTAGAGAGGCAGGAGAGACCATCAGAGAGCCAGGCAGGAAACGGAGAGAGAACTGGGAGGCAGGATAGAAGGAATGGATTGCTGGACAATTTTAAATTGTCCTACGCAGAAATAAAACTGCGCCCACCAGATGTGGCCCTATTGTTTCCGTCCAGTTGTCTGTGCCCACTAGTTGTAGCCTTGTTGTTTCCGTCCAGTTGTCTCTGCCCACAGATGTCACCTTGTTGTTTACGTCCAGTTGTCTCTGCCCACAGATGTCACCTTGTTGTTTACGTCCAGTTGTCTCTGCCCACAGATGTCACCTTGTTGTTTACGTCCAGTTGTCTCTGCCCACAGATGTCACCTTGTTGTTTACGTCCAGTTGTCTCTGCCCACAGATGTCACCTTGCTGTTTTACGTCCAGTTGTCCTCTGCCCACAGATGTCACCCTTGTTGTTTACGTCCAGTTTGTCTCCTGCCCACCAGATTCGCGCAGATGTCAACCTTGTTTGTTTTACTGTTCCAGTCCAGTTGTCTCTGTCCCCACCAGATGTCATCTTGTTGTTTACGTCCAGTTGTCTCTGCCCACCAGATGTCGTGTTGTTGTTTACGTCCAGTTGTCTCTGCCCACCAGATGTCGTGTTGTTGTTTACGTCCAGTTGTCTGTGCCCACTAGTTGTAGCCTTGTTGTTTCCGTCCAGTTGTCTCTGCCCACCAGATGTCACCTTGTTATTTACGTCCAGTTGTCTCTGCCCACCAGATGTCACCTTGTTATTTACGTCCAGTTGTCTCTGCCCACCAGATGTCGCCTTGTTATTTACGTCCAGTTGTCTCTGCCCACCAGATGTCACCTTGTTATTTACGTCCAGTTGTCTCTGCCCACCAGATGTCACCTTGTTGTTTCCGTCCAGTTGTCTCTGCTTACCAGTTGTCGTCTTGTTCTTTCCGTCCAGTTGTCTCTGCCCACCAGATGTCACCTTGTTGTTTACGTCCAGTTGTCTCTGCCCACCAGATGTCATCTTGTTGTTTACGTCCAGTTGTCTCTGCCCACCAGATGTCGTGTTGTTGTTTACGTCCAGTTGTCTCTGCCCACCAGATGTCGTGTTGTTGTTTACGTCCAGTTGTCTGTGCCCACTAGTTGTAGCCTTGTTGTTTCCGTCCAGTTGTCTCTGCCCACCAGATGTCACCTTGTTGTTTACGTCCAGTTGTCTCTGCCCACCAGATGTCACCTTGTTATTTACGTCCAGTTGTCTCTGCCCACCAGATGTCGCCTTGTTATTTACGTCCAGTTGTCTCTGCCCACCAGATGTCACCTTGTTATTTACGTCCAGTTGTCTCTGCCCACCAGATGTCACCTTGTTGTTTCCGTCCAGTTGTCTCTGCTCACCAGTTGTCGTCTTGTTCTTTCCGTCCAGTTGTCTCTGCCCACCAGTGGACTCCTTATTGTTTCCGTCTAGTTGTCTCTGTACCCGGGATGTTTGAAAATTAGTTGCAGTTGACTCACCAGGGCTTTGCCAGTCAACTCCTGCTTTTGTTGACTGGGATTGTTTACTGTTCAAGTTTAAGTTCAGTAGTTGCAACTGAATATTTGAATGATCGACATGCATACTTTAAAGTAAAGTGGTCTGCTGTCCAAATCGCTTGCAGCACACTTGATTCCTTTATGCTGAAATTATGAAATTGCTTGAAAAGTCCTAAGTCACAATGGAGCACGGTAACTGTCCCTAATGGAGCACGGTAACTGTCCCTAATGGAGCACGGTAACTGTCCCTAATGGAGCACTAAACTTGTGTCCCCTGGCAGAGCACAAGGCTTCAATAAACACACTTAAAGACTTCCAGTTTAACACTGCCTCTGCAACACGCTCTGTGTACCCCTGGTATGACCCGTCTGTCTATTATTCTTGTCTTTATGTCATTTTAATTATCCTTCTATTTCTGTTGGCTGTCAGTTGTAGAGATAGGGCCTTCTAGTCTTTCAGAACAATAAAGTTACGTAACATTTCAGAACATGAGGATGTCATGGCAACGGCAACCCTTGTCAGTGCCGGGAGAACATGAGGGAATCATGGGAACGGCAACCCTTGTCAGTGCCGGGAGAACATGAGGAGGTCATGGCAACGGCAACCCTTGTCAGTGCCGGGAGAACATGAGGAGGTCATGGCAACGGCAACCCTTGTCAGTGCCGGGAGAACATGAGGGAATCATGGGAACGGCAACCCTTGTCAGTGCCGGGAGAACATGAGGAGGTCATGGCAACGGCAACCCTTGTCAGTGCCGGGAGAACATGAGGAGGTCATGGCAACGGCAACCCTTGTCAGTGCCGGGAGAACATGAGGGAATCATGGGAACGGCAACCCTTGTCAGTGCCGGGAGAACATGAGGGAATCATGGGAACGGCAACTCTTGTCAGTGCCTGGAGAACACGAGGAGGTCATGGGAACGGCAACTCTTGTCAGTGCCTGGAGAACACGAGGAGGTCATGGGAACGGCAACCCTTGTCAGTGCCGGGAGAACATGAGGACGTCATGGGAACGGCAACCCTTGTCAGTGCCGGGAGAACATGAGGAGGTCATGGCAACGGCAACCCTTGTCAGTGCCTGGAGAACATGAGGAGGTCATGGGAACGGCAACCCTTGTCAGTGCCGGGAGAACACGAGGAGGTCATGGGAACGGCAACTCTTGTCAGTGCCTGGAGAACATGAGGAGGTCATGGGAACGGCAACCCTTGGCGATGGCGGGAGAACATGAGGAAATCATGGGAACGGCAACCCTTGTCAGTGCCTGGAGAACACGAGGACGTCATGGGAACGGCAACCCTTGGCGATGGCGGGCTGGACCAGCAAGACCTGCTCACGATTTAAAAAAAATGTCTTCCAGAACTGGAGTAGAAACTTTGAGGACCGTTGAGGAGGTTAGATGTTTACGACTGTCGTCTCAAACTGCCAGCTAGTATCCCATCAGCAACTATTTTCTTCTTTGCCCACAATTGCATCCTAATTCCGCCATCCATGCAACGGTTTCCTTGGTATAGCCTTGGTATCCTTGGCATTCTGTTTCAATAAATACTCAATACCTCTATCATTCCTGTCTCTGTTGCAAATCTTGTTATTGAAGTAGCAGTCTACCTCGAATCATTTGCAATTCACCATTGAGTATACTCTCAGTGACTCTGCCAGCCCCCATGCTCCGCGTGTGTCCTTGCAGTCTTTTAGAACTTAATGGCCATCAGCATCTCACTTATGTTTCCTACAGTCAATTAAAGCCTCTTGTCTGTCCGGCTTTTTTGTCTGTAATATGGCAGAAATGACATTCAGTAAAACCCTAAATTAAACCAGCAAACAGAATTACAGACATTAAAAATGTTGTAAAGGCAGCTTCCCCCCCCCCCTCCTCCCCCCTTTTTTTCTCTCCCTCTTCTTCCTTCAGTAAACTTTATTTATATTTATTTTGAAAGCTAAAACAGGATACATTAATGAGATCTGTCAATTCTGGATTAGTTTAAAGTGAGCTTTTCCTAGAAAAGGCATCGATTTGAAGCCAGTTGTTCAGACAAGTCAACGGACCTGTGAACAAACAGACGCTTTAGAATTTCTGTGCGTGACGTCACTTCCGTGGAAGTTATGGGCGGTGATCTTTGAATTGACAAGAGCGGCCTGTGAGGGACAAAATGTCTGCACATTCGAGATAATATAATCCGCCAACATCACCAGCTGATTTGTAACGTTCGATCAATTCAATTTGGGGGGATCTGGTGTCCCTAACACGTGTTTTACAGCGCCACGGATCTCTTCTCCCGTTAGTTCATCCGCTTGTAATTGCTGCAGACCTGCCGGAAGTTGTTTTATTCATCAGAATTATTGCGCATATTCTTGGCGC